>CM076577.1:630412122-630984354 GCA_034641835.2 Pinus albicaulis
GGCTGATTTGGTATTGATAGGGGTTGATAGAGTCCATTGTTCTGACTTCTTCCTTTTGCATATTGACATATCCTGCATCTTTCAACAAACTTCCTTACATATGTTTGTATGTGAGGCCAATAATAAAATGCTCGTAACCATGCTAGACTTTCATCTTGCCCAAAATGACCTGCTAAACCCCCACTACTTTTTTTCTTTCAAAAAATTTTACCTTGTCGAACATCTTGGAATACATAATTGTTTTCCTTTGAATACAAGTCCCTCCTGTATCATGTATTCTAACCATGGAGTTATATCTCTACTTACAGGATTTTCACAAGATTAATAAGCTTCTTTAAAATTTGGATCATCTTTATACATATATTTCAGCTCATCAAATCCTAAGACATTTACTTTGAATTCTTGAAAAATTAAATTGATTCTTCTTAATGCATCTTCCACTTTGTTTGATTTCCCACTCTTATGCTTGATGAAAAATGTGAAATTTTGTAAAAAATCAATCCATTTAACATATATTTGATTCAATTTTGTTTGATTGTTGATATACTTTAAAGCATGATTATCTTTTTAGAGGATAAACTCTTTTGGCTTAGATAATGTCTCCATTTCTTTAGTGTTTGTATGACGGCATAAAATTATTTATCATAAGAAGAGTATGTTTTCTTGGCCTCATTAAGTTTTTCACTAAAGTAGGCAACTGATTTTCCTTCTTGACTTAAGACATCTCCTATTGCAGTTCCACTGGCATCGGTCTCAACCTAAAACAACTTATTAAAATCTGGTAGTGCTAAAATAGGTTGTTGTATGATCTTTTTCTTTAATAATTAGAAACTTTTATTAGTTTCTTATGTCCAAAGGAATGGTTGATTTTTCTCTTTAATAGTTTCTGCAATTGGAGCACATATGCCACTGAAATTTTTGATAAATTTCTTGTAAAAACCTGCCAATCCATGAAACTTCTTACCTCTGAAATGCTTCTTGGACTTGGCCAATTGATTATGGCCTTTACTTTCTCTTGATCCATAACTAAGCCTTCTCTTGAATTTACAAAACCCAAGTACAATAGTTTTGTCTTCATGAAACTACATTTCTTTAGATTGATTAGCAATTTATCTTGTTGTAGTTTCTTCAAAACCATCTTAAGATGTCTTAGGTGCTCTTCTTTTAATTGACTGTAAACTAAGATATCATCAAGATAAACTATAACAAATTTTCGTTGGCTAGTTCATTCTCATTCTCATTCAGTTGATTTAGGGTTGTGAAGCTATTGCTAGTCACAGGTCCTTTTTTATTCTAGTGAGAATTAGTTCTCTTGTTATTCCTTTTCTTGCTTGCTACCTTCATGAATCCTTCTATGGCTTGTTCATTTGATTCATTTTCAACTACCTTTTTTTTGTTTAGAGGGAAATCTCTGAATAGATGCTTGTGTTAGTGACACCTCCGGCATCTAAAAGGAACATGATCATAATCTATGGTTTGTATCCATTCAAATTCTTCGTGCAGCAGACTTACCTCGCCTGGTAGCGACTCCACTATGTTCATGTAGACGCAGATTTGAGCATATGTTGCATAGCGGTTGATCTTTGTTTCCTCTGTTGTCTTGACGAATTCCCCTAGGGCGTTGCCTATATCCCTAAGGATAAGCTCATCCCAGTAGTCCTCGACGAGGGAGTAGAGCTGAATCCAGACCAGGGCCCATGTAAGATCTCTTTTTTCAGGGTTGAACTGCTCCGTCCAGTTTCGGAGGTATAAGCCTGCGGAGTTGAAGAAATAGGGTCCTCCATCCATGATCTTATTTTTATCTTCAATGCAAGTAAAGATCATAATGAAGAAGCGTTTAGCACACAGCTAAAGGTCAATATGGCCCTTAGGTTTCCATTTGGAAGCTATCCATCCTCGAAGGGCTTTTTCGATGGGCCAGACACCCATGAACTTGCCTATCAATGCATGATCCTTCATGAAATGGATTCTTTCGTTGATGCGATGAGCAAGGAGCTCAATCATTATTATTTTGGGGTTCTTCAGAATACATGTTGCTGACTTGATGTTCGATTCTTCTGTTGTTGATGTAGTTGTTTGCCACAATGTGGGAATCACCCCTGAGATGTCATGAGACGGGCTAGAGTGTTGCTGATTGTCAATATCAGCCCCTGCCTCCACCCTTGTGGGAGGCTGGCCTGTGATGGGGGGAGAAGCAGTCCCCCCACTGGTTTATGTCATAGGTGAGCCTCAAGGCTGACCAGGATAGCGATCATAGCCTAATGGTCTAGGGGGAGGTCTGCCTGGGGCAGCCTGCGCGGAAACCTCCAAACCATAGGTCATGGCGGTCGGCCTGGTGCAAAGATCCACTAGGTCAAATTCCAAACCCTATAACCAATGTTACCTGACTCAAAATTGGAAATAAATCGATATTGTAATGAAGTATTTTATTATAAATTGATTTTTATTTTAATTATGGTATAGTTGTACATTATATGGAAGCAAGGCATGCCCTTTATCTTACATAATGCATGAACCTTGGTGAATCTAAATTTTTCATATTTTGATATATATTTATTTAAAAAGAATGAAAAAAGAAATTCTTAAAGTTAAAATATCTAACAGTTTTATTAAATTTCTTGTTTCAAAACTTTATATTGTTTTACTCAAAAAATTTAATAAAAGTCCTCTTGCTAAGTTTTTAGCTAATAAGCTTAAGCCTCTCGTCGGTCGTATCGATTCCTTTGTCAAAGATTCTTACTCATTTTTTAGTGAGTTAAAGGGCATTAGAATGGATCGTAAGGATAAACCGGTGAGTTTTAATGTGGTCACATTATACACCAGCATTCCCATTAAGGATGCTATTGATGTCATTAATCGCATCAGTGATCTTGACATTTCCCATCTTGTAGAAATTTGTCTTACCTCACGTTCTTTTGCTTTGAAGGTGTTTTCTATGAGCAAACCTGTGGTCTTGCCATGGGTTACCCACTATCCTCTCTCATGGCTAATATGTTTATGGAGGATTTTGAGTATAGGGCCCTGTCCTCAACCCTTTTCCAACCTAAATTGTGGAAAATATTTGTGGATGACACTTGTGTCATCTGGCCCCATGGAAAAGAGAAGTTGGATTTTTTTTTCCATCATCTTCATGACCAATCTAGTTCCAATAAATTCACTATGGAATGTGAAGTTGACGGGATTACTCCCTTCCTCAACATTCTCATTTCAAAGAGAGACGATGGTTATTTCTTCCATAAAGTCTTTCGGAAGAAGACACATTTAACAATATCTTCATGCTTCTTCCCATCACTTCCCTACTCAGAAAATGGGTGTTCTCAACACCTTGGTGTTAATTTTGGGCAACTAGGTCCAAACTCCATGTTGCACTGCTCATATGACGATGGTCATATTTTTGTTTCATTCCTCTTTAGGAGAGGTGCAAGATTGATCTAAATATCATCTTGATCGGATGAGCAGTGTTGAAAATGCAGCAAGATGATGGAGCTTAGTGAAATGAAGTCGCCTTCACTAAGTGGGCCCGCAGGCGAATTCTGGTGCAAAGTCTATTTTTAGACTATGTCTATTTTTAGACATATGGAGCATGGTTCGGGGATTCCAGTTTGAGATTCTTGGAGCATTGGTCATGTTGGTAAAAATATATGAGACTCTATTTTTTAGGTCGAAGAGGTCGAAGTCTATTTTTAGACTGCCTCTCCTAAAAATAGGGAAGTCAAATATTATTTACCCTTAATAATATTTGGACTATAAACTTCAGTTTACTCTCTTGGAGCGCTTCAGTTCGAGCTATAGAAGTGGCTCATGCATCTGACAGAGGAATTACGCTATTCCCAAAGGTTTGATGGCATCATGCATGGTTGACTTCAGTTAGGACTTCAGTGGCAGAAGTTTGGTGGAGTTAATGAGACAGCTAGTGGAGTTGTGTTCTGTTTATTTTAGTTGAACTAGTTGAGATTAGTTTAACTAGCTAATCAATTAGTTATGAGTTGAGTGAATTAAATATTATTTAATTCATTAATTAGTAACTCATTATTCAACTCAAGAACACATCAGTTCACTACAGTGCATGATCAGTTCAGTGGAGACCAGTGAAAGAGGTAGATGAAAGGGTGGAGTTAGCTATCAGTGGCGACATCAGTAGTGCATGAGATTTGCACCACACTTGGAGGAATTGCCCATGATGATTGCGCTGTCAAGCCAAGGAGATTCGAACCTTGGATCTCTATATAGACAGGCCTGGATTGCGCAATAGAGGCAAGGCAATTGGCAGTGAGTTTTGAACCAGTAACATGTTCAAAACTAAGCTAGTTTGTGTGTAACTTTATGAGAAAGTACCGAGTACTTGTGAGGAGTATTGTACTGAGTTTGTTACATGATTTCTCCATTATAATATACACAATCGCTGTGGGGTTTTCAGCTATAAGCTTTCCCCATACATACTGTGTTAATGTGTATGATGATTTGATGTGTTATCGCTTGATTTTATTTCCGCATGTGTGATGATCTGAGTGGAAGAGATTATGTGTTGCATATGAATTCGAATTGTATGTGATCAGGATAGTCTCGGTGGATAATTGATCATTATTCAGCAAATTTCTACAAGCAGAACATTTATTTTGAATTTATTTTCCACATTTGCAAGGTCGGCCAGATTTGTAATGTAGGCTCACATGCCTAATAGATGTGTCACACACCCTCATTGATGGATATAAATTGGAGAGACTTGGAGGTCATTTTCTCATCATCTCATCACACATTCTCTCATTGTATTCTGATTGGTTCGATATCCTTTGGAGGCCTTTTTCCCCTCACACGTGTGGAGCGAAGTTGTTGTTTTCTGCAAATCTGTCTAGGGCTTTTTGCTACAACGTTGATCGTGGTCAACCCTTATTCGTTTGACCTTCAAATTCTGCCAAAAATTCAATTTTAGGAGGTTGTGCAGCTAGGCACTAAAATCGAGGAATTCCAGGTTGTTTGACTGAAGCCCTAATTTGCTGCGTTGACTTTTCTGCTGCTACCTGTGTTTACTTTTCCGTGTTGTCTTTGGGTTGACTAGTGTTGACTTGTGATGAGCTGTCTTTGAGGGTTGTGGGTGTGACACATGAAGTAGTGGCTGACCGAGAAAGACTTTGTTAGTTGAAGCATCTTGTTGACTGTCGTAATGCCACAATATCTTGTATCTTTGCTAGACAAAAGGAATTGTAAATATGATCTATATTTGGCTTGTCTTCTATTGATCTATTATGTGTTCTATCATCATTTTACTTTCTTGTTTATGTTCTTTTTATTTTGTATCGGGCCTAAGAAAGATTGAAGTAAAAGTGCATCAAACATAGAACACCATGGTTATCTAAATTCAACAGCCACCAAAGCATTCAGAATTTCTAATGATTCTCATTTTAATGAAGAGAAATCCTACCTCCTTATTGTTTTTTGTAAAAATGGTTACAACAAAATTCAAGGCCACAAAGCTTTTCTTAACGCTATAAAAGGCCCTACGAATAATAAAAAAGAACCTAAGGATTGGTCCTCTGTGGTTCACCTTCCGTTTATCCAAGGGACCACATACAAGATTGTTATAATTCTTAAGAAACATAATATTTCCTCAAATTTTAAACCTCTTCACAATATTCGGAGCTCACTAAAATCCGTTGAGGACCCTGTAGATCCAAGGGATAAAAAAGGAGTTTTCATTATTCCTTGCTCCTGTGGAACTCCTTACATCGGTGAGACCGGTTGATCTATTAACCAAAGGATTTATGAACATGTTGTGGACATTAAACACGGAAGATCCCACTCCTCCGCTTAAAATACTAACCATCAAATCTGTATTGAAGAAGCTAAATTCCTTACCCATGTCGACCATTTTCATCACCGTAATCTAAGGGAAGCTTTAGAAATTGAAAAAATACCTGTCAACCTGAAAGGGACGATGGTTGGAGTATTAGCGGGAGTTGGATCCCTACCGTATACTCCTAAGCGTTGGTTTCTTTTCTCCATAATCTTCTCTTCTTTTAAATAAATTAATAATGTTAATCCATTTTAATAATAATAGAGCTAATTAAATAAAATTTTATTATTTTAATTAAAAGAATTTTATTTTTATTTTTTAAAGAAACACATATTAACTTATAAATATTGTATATTTATAATAGAAATTGAATTTGAGTAATTAAAATTAATAGCTTTGGTTAAATGTAACTATTTTTTTTTGCCTCGCTAAAATTCGCTGCCCTGCCTCCTAGCGCCCTGCATGCTCTAGGTTTGTTGGGTACCCGCCTGCGCGCCCTTGTGGCTGTTGCGCTACATCGCACAACCCTACTGCGCCTCTCATCCGCCCATGGAGTCCAGCGGGGGCCCTGTCCCCCCCCCCCCCCCCAAATCCACCCCCGGAGGTCCTTGCGTTCAATTCCATGATTGCAGCAAGCTCAAAGCGCCCTCCCTCCGCTAATTAGCAGAATTTTATCAATAAAATGGATTCTATTCCTTCAGTTGCCCTTCCTGAAGAAGAAACATGTAAAGAGGCCCTGAATCTGGCTGAGAGAGGTCTCATAGGCCAGTTCACGGGCCTCTGGCCTTCTCCCAAGTCGGTGGATGACTGGACTCAAAGAAACTGGACTCCTCTGACCAAAGAGGGTGTTAAAAGATATTTTGTGGGCAAAGGTTTCTTCGTATTTGTCTTCAAAAGCCCGGAAGATAGAACTTTAATCTTCAGGAATGGCCCATACTTCATGGGTCCGCAAGGACTTTACCTAAACAAATGGTCTCCTGATTTTGATCCCACCCAGGATGTCCCCTCTGTTGTCCCGGTTTGGGTGTGACTTCCCCATTTTCCCCTCCATTTCTGGAACCAAAAATCCCTTCAGATCATCAGTAATGCTCTAGGAAAATAAATAGATCAAGCTGCAAGAAAAGACCAATACTCATGTGCCCGCATCTGCATAGAGGTGGATCTAGAAGAGGGGTTTCCGGAAGAAATCAAGCTCATTGTTGCTGGGTGGACGCATGTCCAGGAACTGGATTATGAACAACTTCCTTTCAAATGCAGACATTGTCATGGCCATGAACACTGTTCAAAGCATTGCAAGAAAAAGGTCGAGGAGCATTCAGATAAAAAAAACAAGGAACAATGGACTCTAGTCCAGAAAATTGCTCACCAAAAAAAAGGCACTGGAAAAGGAAATAAGATCGGAGCCCCAAGCAGCTCCAAGTCCAACCAAGAAAAGGAAGCAACCCCAAATGGTACAGAAAGTGCCCAGATCAATCCTGCAAACCCAGTTCAGGAAAATATGGAACAGACAGAAATCCCACCTTCCAGCAAAGATGGAGGGGAAGCAATACAGATTGAAGCCTCCCAAGGTAGCCCCTCCAATCCCTCATACGCAAAAGTCACAAGGAAAAAACTTGTGAAAAGCTCAGGCTCTTCGGAGGACAAAACCTACGAGTGCCCTTCAAAAAGAGCAGAAAGGAAATCCTGCAAAGAAGTGAGGGAAGAGGAGGCTGAAAGACTTAAAATACAAGGAAGCCGGTCCACAATAGAAATTTCTTTTGGAAGAAATACCAGACCAAGGCCTTCTAAGGGAGGCTCCTACCCCCCCCCCCCCCCCCTCAAGTAAATAATGAAACTCATCTCTTGGAACTGCAGAGGACTGGGGAACCCCTCTAAAGCTGAAGCAGTTAAGGATCTCTTGAAAATATACCCCTCAGACATTCTCATGCTCCAAGAGACTAAGATAGAATGGCAAGCCCTTGTAGATATCAGCAAGTCAAAATGGAAGAAAAGTGCAGGCAAAACAGTAAGCTCAAGGGGCTCTTCTGGAGGGCTAGCAACTATCTGGGTAGAAGATTTATTCCAGCTGAATAAATCCCATGAAACCCAACACTGGATCTTCATGGAGCTGACACACTGCACAAGTAATTTGACCATCTCTCTCTTCAATCTTTACGTCCCTGTCATTTACTCTGAAAAACGAGAATGCTGGAATTCTCTCTCAGCTTTTTTAGAGCAGCATTCCCCCAGCAACATTATCATTGCCGGGGATCTTAATATAGTTTTGAAAGAAAAAGAGAAGAGGGGAGGTTCCAGCAGCAGAGATCCTATGTTGGCCACTGTGGAAGAGCTCACACAGCTTTAGGATCTCTTAGATTTCAATCCTGTCCGAGGTCTTTTCACTTGGTCCAATAACAAAATTGGGTTGGATCACATTTCTGCCCACCTAGATCGATTTCTAGTGCAAAGCTCCCTAATGATGAACAAAAAGATAATCATCACTAAAATCCTTTCCAAACTGACCTCAGATCACAGGCCAGTACAGCTTCTACTGAAAGATGAAGAAGATCTGGGCCCTATTCCATTTCAATTCAGCCCTCTATGGATCGAGAGAGAAGGCTTCACAGAAACAGTGAAAGCAACTTGGGCCAAATCCTTCTCAGGGTCCTCAAGTTATGTTTCGAAGCAAAAATTTAAGGCCACAAAACAAGCACTGAAGGATTGGATGGAAACCAGTCCCTACCCCAACCAGCCAACGAAAAGAAGCAGTGCAGATCCTGCAGACCCTGCAAGCAGACATGGAAAGCAAAGATATCACAGCGGAGTTGTTGGAAAAAGAAATAAAAGCCCAATGCTCCACATACCGATCCTTTCGAATGGAAGAAGAATATTGGAGAAGTAAATCCAGAAGTTTGTGGCTAAAGGCAAGAGATCAGAACACCGCCTTCTTCCACCAACAATATAGAGCACGTTTGTCCAGGAACCATATATCAGAAATTAAAACAGCTGAGGGCCAAGTCAGCAAAGGTTTCATCCAGGTCAAAGTTGCTGCAAAAAGCCACTTCAGGAATCTTTATAGTGAGGGAACCCACAGCAATGAGGAGGAAACTGTTGATCTCCTCTCTAACATCCCTCATCTCATCAACCCTGAAGACAACACAACTCTCTCTAGCTCCATATCTAAGGAGGAAATCATCAAAGTTATTTGGTCCATGGAATCAGATAAGGCCCTGGGGCCAGATGGATTCACAATTCATTTCTACAAATCTTGCTGGGATATCATCAAAACTGATCTTCAAAAAATGATAAGAGGGTTTATGAAAAAAGCTAAGATAGGTGGAGGAACCAACTCCACCTACCTAGCCTTAATTCCCAAAGAGTCCAATCCTGAAACATTTGCAAGATTCAGGCCCATATCGCTTTGTAATGCTTCTTACAAAATTCTGGCCAAACTTTTAGCAAATAGGATTAAGCCTCTGCTCAAAATACTGATCTCCAGCTCTCAAGGTGGATTCGTGGAAGTCAGGCACATTCTGGACAATGTTATTCAATTTCAGGAGACAATCCACTCAAGCAAACAGCGGAAAGATAAAGGTATGTTGATAAAACTAGATATGGTGAATGCATTCGATAGAGTTAACCGCTCTTTCCTCATCAAATTTCTACTCTCCTTTGGCTTCTCGCCTCACTTTGTTCCCCTTATAAAGGCCTGCATTGATAACCCTTGGATTGCCCCTCTAGTCAACGGTCGTCCTACCAATTTTTTTCAAGCTCGTAGAGGCATCAGGCAGGGATGCCCTCTCTCCCCCTTTCTGTATATTTTAATGGCTGACTCTCTCAGTCAAAAACTCGCAGCTGAAAGAATTGTTGGTACCCTTCCGGGTCTCAAACCTTCCATAGGTGCTGACCCTTTGAACCATGCTCTCTTCGCAAATGATTCCCTCCTCCTTGGAGGTGCCTCCATCAGAATTGCCAAAGCATTCGACACTGTTCTTAGAAGTTACTGCAGAGTTTCGGGAGCATTAGTCAATGAGAGTAAAAGTGAAGTCTTCAGTTGGAACATAGATCAGCAAGATCTCACAATCATTTCGAATCTCCTTGGGTTCAAAGGTCATGTCCAATGGGATAGGATCAAGTACCTTGGCCTCCCCATCTCAAATGGAGTTAATAAGAGGTTGCTCTGGAGCGAAATCATCAGTAAAATCAAATCAAAAATCTCAGCTTGGGGAGGCTTCTGGTTAACAAAAGGTGGTAAATTCATTCTAATCAAGTCTTTGTTGTCTGCTCTCCCAATCTATCAAGCAACATTCCTATTAGCCCCAAGAAATGTGATGGATCAGATCTCTAAACTCCTCTGAGATTTTTTATGGTAGGGAGGGAAGGGAAATGAGAAAAAAATGCACTTAGTAAATTGGGACTTGGTTAAAAAATCGACTGCAAATGGCGACTACAAATTCGAGATCCCTCTCTTGTTAATCTAGCGCTAGGAGGTAAGATTCTGTGGAAGATGGTCCACGAGCCCAATCATCCTGTCAGCGCCATTCTGCGGTCAAAATATGTTCACAAAACTTCTCTCAGAAACTTGCATTATGACAACTCTGTTAACTGCACGCAGATGTGGCATCTGTGCTGCAAAAGTAGTAATTTCTTCAAAAAAATTGTATACAGAATTCCGGGCAATAGTAAGCGCACAAATTTGTGGCTTGATCAAATCATGGGGCGCGATCCTTTGGTTGAAAATGAGGAAATCGCTGACCTTAGAGACTGGTTGGAACGTGCAGGCATAAACACTATATATGACCTCTCTAATTGGGATCACCTTGGAGACTGGGCCGGCTGGGACTTCCATGGTGTCCCTGTCCGGTTAATTCCCCAAAAAAAATTGCTTGCTGAACTGCTGGAGGAGTCAGTCCCTGAAAATCGATACATGAAAGACAGCTGGGGCTGGGGTCAATCAGGATCATATACTACAGCAGCAGGTGACAGAGTTTTATAGGCCTCAAGGAATAGCAGCCAATCTCCGGCCTTTTGGAAACAAGTCTGGGAACCATTAGCCTTACCAAAAGTGAACTTCTTCTTCTGGACCCTGGTTCATAATAAACTTCTAACGGGAGATAATCTAGTGAAAAGGAACATAGCAGGGCCACATAGATGTGTGCTATGCAGAAGCAACCTCGAAACAGCCCAACATTTATTCATGGAATGCATATTCGCCAAATAAGTGTGGGGACTTATCCTTCAGGATCTTCAGATTTATGTCCATCCATAGAGCTCTGTCTCTAATATGTTTGCCTCTTGGAGTCTTTTCTACCCTCATAGAATCCCCATCAAATCTTTTTGGCGCAAATTTTGGATAGCTATTCCCAAATACATTTGCTGGCAGCTCTGGTTGGCCCGCAACGATCAGATTTTTAATGAATTGCAACATTCCCCTTTGCATGTAGCAGCTAAATCCAAATCCTTCCTCTTGGAAGCTGCCCAGCAGCAGTATTTTAAAGAAGACTCTTTGCTCCTGCCCGAAGAAAAGAGGTGGTTTGGCCCCCTTGAGCCTTATCCTCGAAAGTATCTTCTTACCCCTCAAACAGCAAACCCGGAGTGGCGTAAAAGAGACGCTAAGGATACATTCCAAAATTGGTGGCGGATTCAAAATTTATCCACAATATTCTTCGATGGGGCCTCCAAAGGAAACCTCGGTGTTGCTGGTGCTGGCGGGGTCATTTACTCCCTGGATGGGTCTTCAAGAGACTGCTTCTGTTGGGGTTTAGGTCAGAAAACCAACAATCAAGCAGAGATTCTCGGTCTTCTCAAAGCATGCCTCATACCAAGAGACAAAGGTATCAAAGACCTCCAAGTCTTCGGAGATTCAGAGATATTAATAAAAAAATTAAACTCGAAGGAACTTTTCAGCAACACTAGCCTCAACAAAATTCTGGGCAGATTGAAGAGAGTCCTACAAGACTTTGCCTCCTACAAGTTCTATCATATTCTCATAAATTCGAACAGTGAAGCAAATCAGATGGCGAACAAAGGGTGCTCCCTCATGAAAGGGCAACTAATTCTAAACGACGACAGTTCCTTTCAAATTCCATGAAAATGTTGTAACTCAAAAGCAGTATGTGATGGGTAATTACTTTGTAATTGGAGCTACCTTGGCAGAGACCCATTCTCTCTTTTTCAACCCATTCTCTCTTTTTCAAATAAATAAAATTCATATCCGTTTCAGTTTTAAAAAAAAAAATGTAACTATTTTTTAAATAATATTATATTTTAAAATATTTATAATTTAACTACCTTCCATGATCTTCCCTTCTCTTGGGTCAAACTACCAGTTTCCATCCAACTTCCAATTAACCCTTCTCCTCATCTATTTATAGTGGAATGCTTTGATCTCATTGGTCCTGAATATGAACCACACTAGTTGGTTCAAAACTAGTCAACCAACCAAATTCTTTGCTATGTAATTTTTACTGAAAAATGTATGTATAAAAAAATATATCTTTTCAAATTTATACTAATTATATACCTATAACAAATGATATACAAAATATACATATAGCAAATGATATACAAAATCTCAATGAGTGATATTCTCATATTCTCTCATGTTAAGTTGGAAAAGTCCAATATACTTTTTTTCAAAATATTATTTTTTAAAGATTAAATTATAAAAATATTTTTTATAATTTATATTGACACGGTCAAATTTAACATAAATTATAAAATATAATAAAAAATATCAAAATAAATATGTGTGATAATTTTATATAAATAAAACATTTAATGTTTATTATCACTCGCCTTGCTTTCACATTTTCACAAAGCACATAATATCACACAACTACTACGTTTAGAATTGCTGGCCCCGCTTTCACATTTTTACACAACATAGAAAATCACACAACTAACTTGATATATATATATATATATATATATATATATATATATATATATATATATATATATATATACACGTGTCACGAATAAATCTATAACAAACACCACCTCCCATTGATACGTCAACCATGTTCTATAGCCCATCTCCCCATCCACAAATACGTTATTAAATTCTCCATAGAAAAGTCTTCCTCTCCACCAATATAAATATAAATATTGTACGCCCTTTCCTTCCACATCACCATCTATCTGTGTATTTTTCAGTCCCTCCTCAGAGCTTATCTCTAGTCCCTATTCATAACTTGCCCTGCTTACCAATGGCCCGTTGCTCTTCTTCTCGTTCCGTTATGCCAAGCATTATCGTGGTGCTTTGCTTAACCACCCTACTTTTCTTCAATTCTGTGTCACTCTCAGAAGCAGCAGAGCTTGAATTTGAAGAGAGTCCGGAGATACAAGGTATTACTTTACAACAACACTCGTGCCCTTTGCGTTTTTAGTGAATCTTATGAACTTTTCTCTGCTTAAATCGGTTGTTGTATATTAGAAATTGTTGTTGTTGGTAATAATGCAATGTAATGTTATGTTGTGTGCAGCTCCAACACCAGTATCTGGAGATGCTGCTGCGTTTGAGGAGATGTGGAATTTGAAGATGTGTTCATGCTGCGTTTTAACGAACAGCAACCTCTGCTGCAATAAATGCAATGACCGCTCTGCAACCTCTCCCCCACCAACTGCAAACCCACCAGCAACAAGGCCAGCGCCAGCCTCAGCCCCAACCACAGCATGAACGCAATGCCACCACCAACAGATGAATTTTGTTTGTTGCATCATCATTGTTAGGTAAATAATAGAAATAGTTTACAGCTTTTTATGCTCTCAGAAATAATGTGAGAGAATGCTCTCACAACTTATGGTCACATGTTCAGCCCTTCTAATGCGATGAATAATATTGAGAACACTTTGGCATTTTGGGTGTAATATCAGATTGCACTATATTGTTTTTATTGTCTCATGAATTGAATTTTATGGTTCCTTACTTATAATGTGATATTCTATTTTCATTCAAGTTCCTTTCAATTTTATAAATTTTTATTACTATATTAAGCAAGAATATTGATTAGTGCAATCACAAACCATTAGTATGGATCCATGGCATATATATATAGGATGAGTCATACTAAAGTTTTAAATCAGTATGGATAAGTAGCATATAGGATGAGTTGCATTAAAGTTTTAAGGGTTACATATTTTTATTATATGATTGGGATTTTAAAATTTGAAATTTAGTTGATCTTTTATATATAAATATAATAAAGCCCCAAGGGTTAGCTCAATCGCCCAGATTGAGAGGTCACAGGATCAGTGTTAGGTCGATTTAAAATGTTGTTATTAAAACTTTGTTAGATTTTAAGCTCAATTTTTTTAATAAAAATTAAATTAATAACTTAATAAAACTAGATTTAACATAAATTAGTTTATATTACATGGATAAAAAACAATAAGAAAAGGAAAATAATTATTTATATATTTAAATATTACATTTTTGTGCTACTATGCTCTCCAACAAACTCCAACAAAGTATGATAGAAAGATTGTAATGTCATGACTATGTCAAATTACACAAAATTAAAAATAAAAGTAAATTAAATAAAAAGATTGACATAATGTAATGAACATTTTAACTAGGTCAAAATACAAAAAATAAATAAAAATAAAAAAAGAAATGTTTAACATTTTGACTATGTCAAATTACACAAAATTATATATAATGATAAACTATAAATACAACCCATGGTATTGACCCATGGTATTCATGTGGAATGTAGTTTCTTTATAGGGGGAACTAAGATGGCCTAAATCAATCTTAACTCTAGATCTAAACTAATTATTTAATAAAATTATTTTTAAATATTTATAACCATTATTCTTTTAAAATTTTACTTAATAAAATGTATCTAAATTTTCATACATCCAAATATACATAGTTTTTCTTGTTCTGTATTATTTTTGTTACAACTATTTTATTATTCCAAAAATACATGGTTTTTTTTGTTATATATTATTTATGTTGCAACTGTTTTATAATTCGTGAGTATTATTTCTTAATATATATAAAAATTAAATTAATAATGATTTTTTTTAAATATGTGATCTTTTTTAAATGTCCAAATTATTTGAGAGGACATGATTTATCTTGAGCAATAATGATGAATGTTCATAATTCTCATTTCTTAAATAACACTAAATTTACCTTTACAGGGTCGATAACAATTGTTTGTATCAAAGTCAAGGATACAGAAGAAAGGAGACATGGTGAAGAGAAGCTTCCAACCTTACAACAAGAAATCCATTTTCCCTAATACACTTGAGAAGTGCAATGAAAAGTCTTGGAATTTGGAAAATGTCACGAAGCTTATCTCATGTTCCATTCATTTAGATCTGAAGTATATGGAAGAAGAAAAAAAGGACAATGGATACATATCAAGAATGTATGATTCTTTAGAAGGAAACAATGTTGACAATGCTATGGAGGACCAAATAGCAGAATTAAAAACAAAAGAGGACTCTTCAGAAAATGGGTTACTCAAAGATTTTGGAATCCAGATGAGCTACATTATCTCACTAATTCAAGCAAGCGCTCAAAAAGAGACAGACAATAGTGATATAGAGACAATTTATTCATAAACAAGAGAAAGCCAGAATTATAACCTGAGATAGAGTTATGGAAAGAGAAATATTTCAATTGTAAGGAGGAGTCTGTTTCGGGGAATTATCACCCTAGAGGTTGGTTGGGATACAACCTCCACAGAGCAGGGGCATGCTACTTAACAGAGACTCACACAACCATACATGTTCAGAAAAACTAAATAGAGTAGAATGAGAAAGTTACCCGTAGGTCCTACGGTTGAAGCAGATCCCGCAGGGTTCAAACCCCCAGCAACCGTCCTTCCTTCTTAACCTGAAATACAAGAAGAAACAAGCACAAAGGACTGGTTTTACAGCATATATCTACTCTAAATGTTAGTGAGATTCATATAAAACATTAAATAAATCATAATGAATGCTTGTATAACAAATATTCTCATACATAAGCATACACTAACACGTTTATTTCAGGAACAGCATGGTACTTCTGTATTATAAATAGCATGTACAAAAGTAACGAGTGGAGAGATCACCTGATCCTTCCACGGCCTTCGCAGACCGTCGTCCGGATCCGTCCAGCCCTTGCCTCGCTAAGACTACTTCCAAACTGGTGCACACGAGATGTCATATAAGGGGATGAGCATCTCAAGGAAACAAGGGTTTCCTACAATGAACTGGGAAAGTGCAGGAGGCACGGGGAATCAGACTTGGATAGGGAATACCAACAGAGTATAATATCAATAATTCTCTTTCTCCCTTAGGCCATACACATGAGGGCTTTTTATAGTCCCTCCAAGTAGTTTCAGCAGTTGGAAACAGTTGGCCACGGGCTGGGGTGGTTGAACTACCTGAGTAACCATCGACCCAGCGCGAAATTAGGGATTTTTTATATATTTTTTAATCATTTTAATGGCATACGCGGAAAAGTCTAGTTGGACTCGCGTATACACGCGGAAAAGTACGGGCATAGTCGCGTATGGGGATTTTTACACTGTTTTTAAGTGAATTTGTCCAAGTCTGTAGGAATGGGTGCCCAAAACCATCAAAGCAATCATGAATCATGTCAAAGTGAGAAATGATGCTATAACAGAGTCAAAGTTACATGAGTAGTAGTTCACTCAAAATAATTCTCCACCGCTTATTCTGGAGGAGAAATTTCCTACTACCTCATGAGTTGAAGAAGGCCCACATGAGAAAATCAGAAGAGATTCCTCAATGTTATTTTCATTTGACATTCAGTCACTTTGCTCTTTTTTGAATAGTAGTCTCTTTACCTCTGCCCTTTTTTTTTTCAATCAATTGAAAAAAAAGGTATCTCTAAGGGGTCACTTGGGGAGGAATCTACTATTTAAAATATCGGGAAAATAATTTCATTTCAAAACAAAAATGTACTATCACTAGGGAAGGGAGTTATTACATTTAAAATTTGTTCCCATTCTTGTCACTACAAAATTTGATTGTTGCTTTTTATTTGATGGGAAAATAAATGATCTTTAAAAGGCACTAAAGTCTTGAATTATGATCCGAGGAATCTATTATTTAAAATATTGGGAAAATAATTTCATTTCAAAACAAAAATGTACTATCACTAGGGAAGGGAGTTATTACATTTAAAATTTGTTCTCATTCTTGTCACTACAAAATTTGATTGTTGCTTTTTATTTGATGGGAAAATAAATAATCTTTAGAAGGCACTAAAGTCTTGAATTATGATCCTTAAAGAAGTCGCTAGATTCCCTGATTATGAGAGATGATTTTTTCTTCTTACTTTTGGGTCTTCATGATGTTTTTTATTTTGACTAAGGTGAAAAGTTCCAAAGAAAAGGAATATTGGTCTTTCAAAGAGGAATTAAGGAAATATGATTGTAGATAATTTATTAATATAAATTATCTGAACTGAGATTAATTAATCATCCCCAAGGGTTAAAAAGGGCCCAAATGTCTCTTATCCATAAAATTGACGGTTAATATAGCTCTATGCTCTATGTTCAAATGGCAGGTGAAGGTGTATTTACCATACTTAATCTTCTTAGTAGTCTCTTATGGAGTACAACATGTCATATTGATAAGTTTTTATTCCATTAAATAATTCTAATTGTAGGAGTTCTAGGAGTAGTATCACAGGAATTCAACATTGTGAATTTGATAGAAGCAAATAATTTCGTGGAAGGGTGAAGTATGCCCAACTTGGTCATAAAACCCAAGTGTATCTTTCATGCAGAAAAAAATAAATAAACATGTTAATTTTTTCATATAGAGGTCTTGAGTACTTTGGCCAAAATGTCTCATCCATTATGAAAAAACACATCTTACATGCAATTAATAACAAAGAAGTTGTTCCACGTCAATTACCCAATATGGATATTTTGATTTGAGGTCCAGTAAACATAATTCTCCACCCCTTATTCTGGAGGATCAGTTGGAGCCGAGAAAGTTCCTACTACCTCTTCTTTCTTATATGTTATTCTTTCCTATACCACAATCTTACAATGTTTCCTTTGCAACATGTGGTGCAATTGCTAGTTATGATTAAATGAACGAAATTTTCCCCAAAAAAATTACTTATTTTAATAATAGATGACATTCTATAAGTATGAATTTTCCAAACCAGGAATAATTGTCTACAATACTATTTATAAGAAAAATAATAAATCTTTAAAAAATTAATTTATATTCTTATATTTCATTATGATATTTTAAAGAACTTTTTAAAGGAAAATATTGTGCTTAGATAAGCAATAAAAGTAGCTAGCAAAAATGCAAAAGTTAAATTTTGAAATAATTTATAAAAATCAAAAGAAAAGAATGATGTAATATACCATGAAAGGTCTCTCACCAAAAAATATGTTCAAAGTGAGGTGAGGAGCATGGACAAAATGAGATGAGGAGCATGGACAAAGAAAACGATATAATAAAAACAGTTTTAACTACATAAAAAAATATAGTTGCTCTTTCCATAATGAAAAGAGCCTTCAACTTAGCTTCCATTATAATTTCCATACATATGAACATTAAAGACACTCACCATTAATCTCAAGAAAAAATAATAGTAAATAAAAAAATGCAACACGTAAAAGAAGGAAAGATCTCCATAGAACATTAAGAATGGATGAGACATATCCTTTAGTACAATGATAGGGGGCTTCAACTTAGCTTCCATTATAATTTCAAACATTTTCCGTACATGTGAATGTTAAAGACATCCACCATTTATCTAAAGGAAAATTAGTAATAGTATTAGATAAAAAATGCAAGGCCTAAAAGATGGAAAGATCTCCATGCAACATTGGGAGTGGATGAGACATATCCTTTAGTACAAGGATAGATTATTTTTATTCCATTAATAAAATTTAAAACAAAATGTATCAAAATATGTAAAAATATGTTTTTTTAAAGAGTGATTTAATATATTCAAAAATTTATAAGAGAATGCTAGATGCACCAATGAATTAAAGGAGAGATAGTTAAGTCTCTAGGGTTACTAAGTATTAAACACCAATTAATAAAAAAATGCAAGGAGATATTAATTTAATTTATTACAATTTTATCAAAATCAAATGGTAAGGATGTCATTTTTTTGGTTATGGATAGACTCAAACTATGCATATTTTGTGGAATTCAAAGTACATATACTACAATCCAAGTGTTAAAATTGTTCATGAAGGAAACTCATAGGTTAATGGGTTTTCTAAATAATAATAAGTGACAAAGATCAAAAATTCATCTAGGTAATTTTTGGAAAGAGTTATAAGTATAAGAGGAACAATTCTAGTTTCTATGGGTTAAACATATCACCCAAAAGAAGGTTACCTTGATTTTTGTTATTCAATAAGTAATATCAATTGGTCAAGTGACTCCCTTTAGTAGAATGGTGGTATAACACATTCTATAAAACATATACTAGGATACATCACTGGAACATCTTTGTGAATATCAATTTTCTGGTATAATTTCCTTTTTATGAGACTTCCAAAGTACAAGAAATAAGCTAAGAAATTAGTTGGTGTGTATAAGAAATTGTTATCATTGGTATAATGTTATGTTATGTCGTGTGTAGCTCCAATGCCAGTATGTGGTGATGTTTTGTTTGAGGAAATGAAATTAATTTGAAAGATAAGTGGAATTTGAAGGTATGTGCATGTTGCTCATGCAGCGCTTACCAAAACTAAACACACAAAAATATCATTAATAAAACCACACTTCAACGCTTGAGCATTACAAACAATTACATGGCTATTTATTTAGGATGGAAGAAATCTCTCAAATCTCTTCAAGAGAAACCTCTTCCTAGATATTTGGAGGAAGTTGAATATTATCTTCTCAACATTAGGAATCCTATCCTAATTTCTTGATCTCCTAATTAATTATAGAATGACTCATAAAACCTAGAAAATTCTAGATTACTCAATTTAAATAATTACAACAAATAAAATATGTGATGCTCCTACATCATACTACCGAGGAAGAAAAAGATAAAATAATATGTTTTGTTTTTGAAGTTCTTCAATGTTGGTACCATATTTTGAAATTTCCGTTGTTTTCATCCAAGTAGCATCTTCGACTAGTTGATTCTTCCATTTCACCAAGTATTGAAGATATTCTTTCTTTCTCATCCTTATAGCCACTCTTTGATCGATAATGGATTCAATCTTCTTTGTTGGTGTTGAAGGTAGTTGTTTCTCCCATTGAACTTTGTCGTTAATAGGTGCATCAGTAGGATCATTATAGGGGTGTTGATATGAAACATTAAATATTGATGAAATGCCAAAACCTTTGGGTAGTTCTATTTCATAAGCATTCGAGGAAAATTTTCTCAAAATTTTGGATGGTCCAACATTTTTCAATTTTAACTTATTATATTCCCCTTTAGGAAATATTTCTTCCCAAATATGTGCCATAATCAGATCTCCAACATTAAATTCTAACTGTCTTCTTTTAGAATCTGCTCTTTGTTTATACTTGTTGTTTCTTTCTTGTTGTTGTTGCTTGAATCTGTCTTTTATTTCCTACATACTAGCTGCAAAATCTTCACTATATGCACTTTTGAATTTTTGTTTTCCCGGGTTCCTCAACTCATAAATACCTCTTGGATGCATACCATAAACAATTTCAAATGGACTCAATCCAGTGCTTTTATTGGGTGAATTTTTATATGCAAATTCTTCCTGAGGAAGTACTTGATCCCATTGTTTGGGATGTTAACTTACTAGACTCCTCAAGATATTTCCAAAGCTTCTATTTACCACTTTTGTCTGACCATCAATCTGGGATGATATGTTGAGCTGAAACTGAGATTTGTTCCCAACTTTTACCATAGATTTCTCCAAAAATGACCCACAAACTTAGTGTCTCCGTCAGAAAAAATACTTTTAGGTGATCCATTCAATCTAACTATTTCTTAGAAGAACAATTTTGCTATGTTAGTTGCATCATTTGTTTTTTTACAAGCTATAAAGTGCGCCATTTTTTAGAATCTGTCAACAACAACAAATATTGAGTCACTTCCTTTTTGTGTTTTTGATAGTCCTAGTACAAAATCCATGCTTATGGAGTCCCATGGTCGATTTGGTATTTGTATGGTTTGATAGAGTCCAATGTTATGACTTCTTCCTTTTGCATATTGACATATCCTGCATCTTTGAAAAAATTCCTTACATATGTTTACATGTGAATCCAATAATAAAATGCTTGTAACTGTGCTAGAGGTGTATCTTGCCCAAAATGACCTGCTAAACCCCCATAATGTTTTTCTTTCAATTGATTTTCCCTAATCGAACATATTGGAATGCATAACTATTTTCCTTTGAATAGAAGTCCCTCCTCTATCATGTATTCTAACCATGGAGTTCTATCTCTACTTATAGGATTTTCAGAAGATTCATAAACCTCTTTAAAATTTGGATCATCTTTATACATATATTTCAGCTCATCAAATCCTAATACATTTAATTGGAATTCTTGAAAAATTAAATTGATTCTCATTAATGCATCTACCACTTTGTTTGATTTCCCACTCTTGTGCTTGATGAAAAATGTGAAATTTTGTAAAAATTCAATCCATTTAACATGTCTTTGATTCAATTTTGTTTGATTGTTGATATACTGTAAAGCATGATTATCTGTGCAGATGATGAACTCTTTTGAATTAGATAATGTCTCCATTTCTTTAGAGTTTGTATGATGCATAAAATTATTTATCATAAGAAGAGTATTTTTGCTTGCCCTCATTAAATTTTTCACTGAATTAGGGAACTAGTTTTCCTTCTTAACTTAAGACAACTCCTATTGCAGTTCCACTCACATCAGTCTCAACCTGAAACAACTTATTGAAATCTGGCAATGCTAAAATAGGTTGTTCTATGATCTTTTTCTTTAATAATTGGAAATTTTTATTAGTTTCTTATGTCCAATGTTAGGTCCCTATATTACTAATATAGTCCCTTATTGTTGTTAGTGTAACCCCCTTATTGTTATTATTGTACCCTTGTAACCCCCATATTGTTATTATTGTACCCTTAAATTATTATTGTTAGGTCGGCTAGGATTACATTGTGGCCCCATGGACTCTTATATATAGAAAGGAGGTTTTGTAATTTGTATCATCAAAGAATTTTTCATTCATGTAATGTATTATAGTTTTCCCCCCTCGAATTGTCTTATTTCTAAGGCATTGATATCTCTTTTCTTCAATTTTTGGAGCTGGTTTCACAACATTTGGTATCCGAGCTTTGGGATTCTAGGGTTTCGCTGCTCCAAACAGGTCATCATGGAATTTTAGCTATAACTATTTTTCTATGAAAGTTCAGAAGCTGAAATATTTAGAGTGCGAAGCCAAAATCCTAAGGAAAATTGTCGCAAAATTTCAGAGCTTGGTTCGAAATAGTTTCAAATATATGATCTGTGGAATTTAGTTCATTTTGCAGGCTCTTGAATTTAACCTAAGTTCAAGGTCTGGGAGCTGAAATTTGTGGAGCACGGTTTTTAACCCGTGGAACATTGTCACGAAATTTCAGATCTTGGTTCTCAATATTGTCGGAGATATGATCTGTGGAAGTTAGGGCTTTTGCAGGCTTCTGAATTGCATCTCAAAGAGGTGATCGTGGGACAATATTCATAGCTCTCTCTCTGAGCATCGGATTGGAATGTTGTAAAAAGTGGCCGCAAGTACACGGATTTTAGTTTGTTGTCTATCAATTTCAGAGCCAAAGGTTAAAACAGTGACACGTGGCAAGTCGTACAAGTTCACACTACTAAATCAATCCATAATTGGGTCATTGTGGGAGATTGGACATAAATTTGCCTTCAATGATACAAATCAGATCAAACCCGTGGAATTTGAAAGAAGCTTCAGAGAGCTACTACAGGACCGAATTTTAGATATTGCGGATCCGCAATTATAGATATAATTCAATTTCAATATCGAGCTCCTAAAAAGCAAGTAAAAGGTGTGTATTTATTTTATTTTATTTTCCGAATTGCATAAGTCTTGTTTGAAGAATCAATTTGAATTGATTCCAAGGGCATATTGTAGAATAGATATCAGTATTGGATTCTAAAATGGCTCCTAAAAATATTTCAACACCCATTAAGCCTTTAGAAGGCTCTTCTATGACTCATGAAGACGAAGAATGGCAACATGATATATCAAAATTACAAGAGCAAGTGCAACAAATTTCGCTCTCACAAAGAGCAACAAAAAATGAAATGGAAGTTTTGAAGAAAAGAGTGGAAACTAAGATGGATGGTTTGAAGAAAGGAGTGGAAGCTAAGATGAATTGTTTGGAAGCTAATATGGATGACATGGAAGTGGGCATCGAAGCTAAGATGGATGAAATGGAAGTTAATATCGATGAAAAAATGAAAGACAACATGGAAAACATGAAGAATGATCTAAAAGTAGACATAGAAGTTTTGGAAAAGTTGATACAAGAAATTTTCCAAATGGTGAAAAGATAGTAGAGGAAACTCATGATGAGAACAAAATAAATGTTAATCATGATTTCATAAACTCTAATGTTGGAGGGAAGAACCACCATATTCCAAAAATGGATATGAGGAAGTTTGATGGAAATGATCCTGTAACATGGATACTACAGACAGAGCAACAGTTTGATCTCAATAATGTGCAAAACACACAAAAGCAGTCGCTGAGTCTTTTAGCGGTGCAAAAAAATACATTTGTATGGTATCGATGAATACTCTGCTAAAAAAATTGTCACTTGGTCAATATTTACGTAGGAAATGATAGCACATTATGAGGATAAAAAGAGTAACACCTTATTTAGCCAATTGATAAATCTCAAACAAAAGGGTTTAGTGGGGAAGCACATTGAGGACTTTCAAAAATTGAATATAAGGGTAACTGATATTCTAGAGGAACACAGGATTGACCTCTTCATAGGTAATTTAAAGGATAACATCCAACATGAAGTTCGCGTTTTGGAACTTGATTCATTGGAGAAGGCATTCAAGTTGGCAAGAAAAATTGAATGTAAAATTATGGCGACAAGGAAGCCTACCACTCACTTCTATAAAGATGGAAGTGTTGCTACCCCTAGATTTCCACAACCTACAAGGTTGACGCCACAAAAATTTGAATAAAAAAGATTGAAAGGGCTTTGCTACAGTTGTGATAGAAAATACACTAAAGGTCATAAGTTCATTGAGAAGAAATTTTTTTACATAGATTGTGAAGAGGAAGAAGAAAATGAACAAGAATCTTCAAAAGACGAGGATATACACCAGGAACTAACCCTAGAAGAGGAAGAAATGAGTCCGACCACACGTGTAATGCATTGGAAGGAATTATCAATCCTAAAACTCTCAAGATAGAAGGACATATCAAGAAGAAAAAGGTAATAGTGTTGATTGATCTGTGAAACATAATTTTATTCATTGTAAGGTAGCCAAGGAATTGAATTGTTTCCTATACCCATCACTAGAATGTCAAGTGATGGTTGCAAATGGAGGAACTATAAATTGCTCTAGAAAATGCCATAATATCAAGCTAACCATGGGGGAATATATATTGAATAGTCCAATGCTTTTCATTTCTATGGGAGGTGTTGATGTTGTACTAGGAGTACAATGGTTACAATCTTTGGGGACGGTAGCTTTTAAATTTCAAGAAATTTTCTTGAAATTTTTTTTAGAAGGAAAGGAAGTCGAATTACGGGGTATTGCAGGGAAGATGGGAAACATAATAAGCTCTAATGTCATGACAAATATTCTACAGAAAGAACAACGAGGCGTAATTGCACAATTATGCTCACTAAAATTTCCACCATCAAAATCATCTATTTCTTCAGATCTCCAAAAAGTCTTGGACAATCATTCCAAGGTGTTTGAAACTCCCAAAGGACTCCCACCTATTCATGATCATCATCATGCTATTCATTTGATTCCAGGAATTTTTCCTCCAAACATCAGGCCTTATAGATATCCTTATGTCCAAAAGAGTGAAATTGAACGTATGATTGCAGAAATGTTAGAGACTAGTATAATTCAACCTATTCAAAGTTCTTTCTCTACTCCTGTAGTATTGGTACACAAGAAGGATGTGTTATCACTCAGGTTTTCCTTGAAGTTGTGGAAGAGGAAAGTATACCCGAGGTAACCACAAACCAACCTTCAGATGCAGAATCTAGCCAATCTACATCCAGAGAGGGCTCTCTCTTTATAATTTATCTTTGTTCTTAGAAAGTTTTAGGCTAGTTATAAGTCCAAGAGTTTTGATTTTGTTTGAATGGTGGAATCCGTCAACTAGGGCAAGGTTGAAGATTTTCAGTCCATTGGGCTATGGATTCAAAGGATGGCTTTATTGGATTACTATTCTATACACAAGATGGCTTTGCAGGGCAAGATAGCCAAACAGAGAACAATCGTTAAAATTTAAAGTGGATGGAATGGGTTTGAAGGGATGAAAGGCAGCTAAGAATCTTTCACCATGTTCAAAAAGAAAGAAATGAAATGACTACAAAGAAAGAGCAGTGAAGAATTCTTTATTATAGTAATCAAGAATGTTTAAATTAGCAAAGCAAGAGCATTTAAGAATTCATGCTTATAACCAATTTAGAGGAAAACATTAAGAATAATCACATCTGAAACCAGAGTACAATTAAGTAAATTCTGATTCAATCCTTTATGTAAATTATTCAGAAATGGACACAATGATATTATAAATAGATATAACACTTAAGACATAGGATAGAAAGACTTATTGAACTGCAGTCCGACACATGAATCCTGCAAAAAGTCCTGAGCTTCAAATTGTCATCCAGCAAGCCACGAATAAATTTCTCCAAAACGCTTTTATTCCAAAAACTTCAATGTCACAGCAAAGTAATAGAATCCACCCTCAATACTCTCTTTGAGGTTTATTTATACAAGAAATACTTGAAAAAATCTCACACTAACCTAGCCAATAATCTAGGGTGACTAAGGAGTAATTTACAAATAAACAGGAGACAAATGGTCTCGTGGATAGAATAATAAGTAACTGCTGATGTGCTGTTCCCTCATTTTGCTGATGTGCTGGAGGTAAGTGCTGAAATAGGGCTCGGTGCTGTCCCTTGGAGTAATTTCTTTGCTTGTTTGATACTCTTTGTCTTTACGGATACTCTTTAACCTGTGTACTGATACTCTTTCATCTGTGCTCATTTCTACCTTTCACTTAATAGTAAAAAGATAAAATTCTCATCCTGTAGATAATTTTCATAGAATTTCCAAGAGGTCATTCCACCATTGATCTTCTGGTATTATAGTCCTTTTAAGTTTTCTCAATGTCTCATCGGCCTCTGTGAGTTTGTAAAAAGTTGGCTCATTAGGAAACAGATACTTTATTTCATGTTCAAGATGAAATAAATTCTTCAACCTGTCATAGAGATTTCTCCCTGTTGGCAACGTTATTTCTGGCAAACTGGTAGAACAAGCAATTGTATTTTGAGCATGGATATCTATTTTCTTAACATAGGTCTCCAGGTCCATTATCTGGTCTTCTGTGAGCATAGGACTAGGTAACCCACTGTCCAACAAAACTTGAAATTTTTCTCTGAAAGCATTAATATCATCCAAAATATCTAAACACTTCCTTTCTAAATTCTGCATAAAAGTTCTTTTGATGAAAACTCTTTTTATCATCAAAATAGTGTCGGTCCTGTCTTCAATTCCTAGTACTGCAAGCTGTTGCTTTGTTCTGGTGTTCAAAAATTGAATAAGTTGATTGGCCTGCTCAGGTCTACCTCTTAATTCATCTCTTGTTCTGTTTATTTCTTCCTGAGCTACTTTAATCAAGTTATTTTGTTCAAAAATTGCTTGAATAGAGGGCCAAATACTTTTTATTAACTCAATTATATTACCTCAAAGAATTTCATTTATTTCCTTCAAAGGCTTTTCTAATGAAAGATCTTTTTCTAAAGCCTTAACTAATCTGTCCAATCTTTTAATTTCTCTGGCATTATCAGCAACTGTCTTCTTAGATGTATCATACTTCTGCTCCAAATTTTCTAATTGTAACTTTGTGGTTTGAAGTTCTGTGACTCTTAATTGTAAACTTTCCATTTGTTTTATCAACTCATCAGAACTTAAACCAGAAGTGTTTACCTGCGCTGGCTCTATTTGTTGCTTTGTTGTTGTAGTACCTGTGGTTGTAGTAGCTTCTATGATGGATGCCTGCTTGATAGCTTCCTTTTCCTGTAAAGCTTGTTCCAATCCTTTCTCTGTTTCACCTAGTCGCTCAGTCATCTTTAAGAGCAACTCCATTATCTCTTCTTGTGAATTCCCCTTCAAAACTTCTTCGGTCTGGGGGTGCCTTGAGGCTGGCAATTTCAGCTGCTTTCTTAGTGCAGCTATGTCATCATCTTTTTTCTTAATTAATGCCTCAATGCTTTTAATATCTTTGGGCTTGTGACCCAAGCTGATGATTATGTCTTCCAGATACTTTATTCTGTTATCTTTGGCCTGAGAAGAGGCCTTCTCAATTTGCAATTGGGCGCTTGTGTTATTTAAAGAATCTTGCAGCGTTAGGGCTGCCATGGCTTTATTAGTAAGAGTGGAATACACCATTTCCCCAGTTTGTTTATGCAGCTCTATCTGGTCCAAAGGATGAATGTCCTTTTCCAGGACCTCAAAATTTGTTCTAATATAATCAGCTGCTGACATGGGTTTTGGCACCTTTGACTTGAAGTGGCTCATCATCATTTTTCCTTGTGAAATGTCAAATGCTGACATTAACCTCTCCTGATTATGTGGAGCCATTTTCAAATATTGATCATATACCTTCATTATTAATGGATCATTCTTTGCCTTTATATTGATAAAGTTTCTTTTTATATCCCCTGTATCTGTTTTTGGTGGCCTAAAGGAGGATACTTCAGTACTCAATTGCTTGTGCAAAGCTTTTCCTTTCTGCTCTGTATGGGTCACACTAACAGAACCAGTTAATTGACTGTCTTCTCTTCCATCATCAAACACCTCATCTATGATTTCCACATCTGGAAGTGGATCTGGATTATGTTTTTTGGTTTGATGTATTCCTGAGGACTCTTTAGGAGGAGTAGTGTCTGGAACCTGCCTTTTCTTTCCTATTTCCATGTTGGATGGAGTTTGTAATTCTGAAACTTCAGGATGTTTTACCTGAGTGGGAGAAACTTGTGATTGATCAGGTGCTCTGGAAGTTTGAGGTTTCTCTGCCATGACTAAAGTTTCAATGACCTGAATTTCAGGTTCCTTTCCTTTGCCTTTTGATTCTGCTACCACTGGTGAACTGCCTTCCTGTAATGTCTGTTGTAGATTTGCTGCTGAAGAAGTACCAATGTGGGGTACCTGCACTTGACCACAAGATTCTAGGTCATATTCCTTCTCAAAATCTTTCATTATTCTGTTCATTTTTTCTTCTTCACTTTCTTCTTCAACTAGTGTTTCTTCAATCCATTCATCTTGATTGGCATATTGTTCTATTTCAGGAATCTTGTGGTGTATGTAAGGGGATGATTTTTTCTTTATTCTCTTTTCACAGATAAAACCAAATGGATCATAAGGAACCCAACGGAAAGTTCTTTGGAACTTGCAATGGCTTTGTAGTATATTTTCTGCTTCTCGCTCGGCCTCCCTAGAGTTGCAGATGAAAGGACCTAATTGACTTTTGATCCTTAGTTGGGCTTTCTTCTTCACACTACAAAAATGGATCACATCTAAATTATTCATTTGCCTGAAATATTCCAAGGCAAAAATTCTCATGGGCACATATCTTGGCAACTTGAATGGATGTAATTCACATCCATAGATTCTGATGACTGAATGGTTTTGATACAAATACCAATCTCCAACTTTATAATTCCTGGAAAGCTGCAAGGTCTTCTTGATTTCATTACTGAGTCTTGGAGGAGGGACTCCTATCAACAAGGTAGTTGCAGGATATACAAAAAGGTCGATGAAATCAGTATAGGAATATGGAGAATTATGGGAAGAATGAATTATGGGAGACCAAAATATAACTAACCTAGGGTTTCCCTTGGCATCAAGCTTTTTAACAGGGAAAGGGAACTTTTCTGATTGATAAAAGATAATGAGATGATAAATAACTGAGGAATATTTAAAAACTTTCTCATCATCTAGCCTCATGAACTGATCATGGATCTTATTGGATATGAAGGAGGCAAAGTCATATTTAACTTCAGGAGGTTGCCCAGGAGTAAAGATAGACAGCAAAACCAGGGTTATCTCATCAACATATTCACTGGTATTGAAACCTAAGACAAAAGATATCATATTTAGGATGAGCCTTCCCAACTTAGTGAAATAATAAAAACCATAGGGAGGAGGTCCCTTAGGTTGATGTTCAGGCAACATGAAATTCTGGCAAATGGACTCCAATTTTTCTGGGGTCAATTTATTAGACTTTTCAATCACTTCTTCCATAGACAAAGGTGCTAGTTCTTGGTCTGGTTCAAAATGTAGCATTGCATTGATAGCCTGGGGAGTAATGGGGAAAAGAACACTCTGGTCAGGGGATATTACAGCTCTCTGAGTGGGATCATAGTTAGAATGGCAATAGTGGATAATTTCTGGGAAATTAATGACTGAGGGGATGAGATATCTCGGGAGATTGGATTCCCACAACCCAATGACATCTTGTCCCTTCGAGTACTCGTCTCTGCAGCGACAATAACTCAGAAGGGGACTTTCATCAAAATGCAAGTCTTTAATCTGGAAATCTTTATCTACTAAAGGAAAATATTCTAACTCTCGGTGGGGGGCATTCAGTGGAGTTACATTCAAAGCTGCCGGGGCTTCCATTTTGGTTCTTGTGGATTCAAAACAGAGGTTTCTGGTTTTTCTTCACAGGCCAGGTGCAATTTCAATTTTAAATGAAAGAAATTAACACAATTGCAGTTTCAGGGGAACAATTCACAGTTTCAAAACCTCAGGGAATGATCTCAGTGATAAGATTTAATCACTAATCCAGTGGAAAACAAGGAAAACAGACTTTCTTTTGAAGTTCGAAGCGCTATAGGATAAATACCTGTTCTTAGAGGAAAGCTGGCTTTTAACAGGTATCAGGCGGTAGCAGGAGGATGCTTGAACACAGGTCTGGCGGAATTCTGGAGCGAAATTGAATAAAACAGTGGATTTCAGTGGAAATTTGAAATTCGTAGCAGAAAGCACAGTCACGTTCAAATGGTGAAAATGACATAAAAACACGAAATTTTGTTTTATTTCCAAAGTCAAAAGAGGGGTTTTAGTTTTTCGAGGAGTGACGTCACTTTAGTACGGGCTGACGTGGGGCAGGGGGGCCGGGCGGTAAGCGGTTAGTCCCCGCACCGCTTATGGAAAAAGGTGGTTTCTAATGCGAGGGCAGCGATTCCATTGGGCGATGGACGCGTGGCAAGTGGACTAGTCAAATACCACCAATCCCCCGCGCGTTAAAACTCTGACAAGGGACGGCTAGCGGAATTGCTGAGGAGCGTTGATCTTTGGAGGAGCGATCCGACGGTTGAAATGACGGGGAGATGGTGGGGTGGTTATCACGCGGGCCCGGCATATTTAACGTTTAATTAATCATCCCGGGTGGCACATGATTGGCGGAGGAAAAGTTATTAATTAGTTCTGATAACTAATTAATCCCGTAATTATAATGGAAAAAGGGGTCGCGGCGGGGTTTCGTTAGGTGGGATGCCAAGTGGATGAGCCACAGTGGCATGAGGATCTTTTCAAAGTTTTGGTTTAAAAGTAAAACTTCGTACTTTATCCTTTATTTGTGTTAAACATACAGGATTATATGTTTAAACGTTGTTTTAATATTTATTATTATATGGTAATAGATAAACATTATTTAACTACCATAAGGGGCGGGACTATAATATAAAGATATATTTAACCATAGTATTAGATAGTGTATTTTCACTATTTGAATGCTGGGGAAAATAAATGTCGGGGCTTAAACTTTATAATAGATGGGTTTTTTGGGATATGTATGTAAAAAGGAGTTATATACTTAGGACAAGGCACTTTCACTAGGGATTTAGTAAATAGAGTTAAATGTAAATATGACAAAGGGACAAGGGAACTCAAAAACTTTACACATCTAAGAAAGTGACAATTTCTGAAGTAAATTGCAATATCTCATCTTCAACACTTAAACTTAGAATAGTAAGTTATTTTGAGGGATTTTTGTGGAATTTTGCATATTTTTCCTAAGCAAAATGAGATTTTACTTAGGAAAAGGTTAAAGATGAATGATTAAAATGATGAATTATCTCAAGTACTTAGGTCTTTTTGATCATTAGGCCGAGGGTCCGGTCCCTCCAAAAGTCAAGGAAATGCCTTGAGCCCCTTTGATCTCCAAGTACCCTAGTACTTTGGGGGAAATTAGTAAAACTTTAAGGGGAAAGTGATGAGGGAAGTTAATGATTTTGACTTTGCTTGCTGTGATTTTCCAGTGTATTTCCTGCTTCAGTATTTGTGATGAAAGTAAAGGATCAAAAACATTTAGCAGCATCATTCATCAGATAAAACTTTGCAACACCATCTACCTACCCTATCTACTACTATCATTTTCTCTTCTTTATTAGGGTGCATTTAGATTTGCAAACCCTTATCAATCTTCTTTTCTTTTACAAGGAAAATCTATCTAATTCTACCCTTATTACATCCAAAGGCTCAGATTAAACTGTTGAGCACCTTTTAATAACTCTACCTATCAACTTATCTGCCAAGATTAAACTGTTTGGTCAGATATTTATTCTCTATTCTATAACATGAAATTGAAATATGAATAAGTCAAGTTTAAACAGTTTGACCCTTCATGAATTGTGGCAAAAGTTTGACAAGCTGCACACATTTCCTGCTTTAGTACTTATGATGAAGTAAAGGATCAAAAACATGTAGCAGCATCATTCATCAGATAACACTTTGCAGCACCATCTACCTACCCTATCTACTTACCACTACCATTTTCTCTTCTTTATTAGGGTGCATTTAGACTTGCAAACCCTTTTCAACCTTTTCTTTTTACATGATAAATCTATCTATTTCTACCCTTATTACATCCAAGGGCTCAGATTAAACTGTTGAGCACCTTTTATTAACTCTACCTATCTACTTATTTGCCAAGATTAAACTGTTTGGTCAGATATTTATTCTCTATTCTATAACATGAAATTGAAATATGAATAAGTCAAGTTTAAACAGTTTGACCCTTCATAAATTGTGGCAAAAGTTTGACAAGCTGCACACAATTGCTTATTTACAAAAATGAACTAGTAGTGGCATTTGGATTTGCACACTTTCCTTGGTCTATTTTTTGTTTGGGGTTCATTTCTTTCACTTTTTTGACCATTTTATTTTTCTTACCCTTTGATTTTTCTTTTTAGGGTATACCCTCTTTACATTTTTTAAATTTTTTGATTTTTTGGTTTTTCAAGAATATGGAACACCTTTGCTCAAAAAAAGGTTTGAACATATTCCATAGTTCAATCAAGACAATCATGAAAAATGACACCTATTGGTATAGGAGTCTAACATTGGCTCCACTTGGGGATGGCTTTTCCTTGTGAAAAGTCAAGAACAGCAGGTCAGTTGCCTCAAAAATGCCTTAAACTGAACCATGTAATCTCCTTCTTCTGGTAGCTTTATTGTACATATGATAGTGAAACTTTTGAAGCTTAGGGCCTTCACTTCGGGCTTCAACTTCAAGAAGTCACCATCCACTCAAAACTGCATTAGAAAAGGATATATTATGTACAAGTTAGAAAAATCAAAACATCCTAGTAAATAGGATCAAAATAATGCTTCAGCATTCGACCATTGACTGGTCCTTCTTCAGCTTCTGAATTGTCCAAATCCTTCAAAAAGTATGTGTTGTTTCCTTGCAAGGCATGTATGATGTAAGGCCCTTTCCACAGGAAATCAAATTTCCCATGTTTCCCTTTTTCTTCTCTTCTAGAATCCCATCTTAGGACTTTATCACCTAGTTGAAAATCTTCTGCTTTAGTCCTTTTATCAAACAATTTCTTTAGCTTTTCCTGCAGGACTTGAGATCGTTGGTATACTTCTTCCCTGGTTTGCTGCAAGTCAATTGTTTGATTAATTCTTCTTTGAATGTCATTTGGTTCCACTTGAGCCTCCTGAAGTAATTTCATAACATGAATTCCTAAAGATGATGGGAATCTTGCTTCAAGGCCATAAAATAACTCATATGGACTAGTCCCAATTGATTTCTTAGTTGTAAGTCTGTCTGCCCATAATGCATTGGTCAGTTTCTTGTGCCAGTTCTTTTTATTTTCTTCCAATAACTTTTTGATGATATTAATAAGGCTTTTATTGGAGGATTCTGCTAGTCCATTACCCTGAGGGTAATAAGCTGTTGAATGGCCTAAAGTAATATGATATTTACTACAGAAACTAATCATTTTCTTTGACTTAAATGCAGCAACATTATCTATTATAATCTTTTCTGGACAGCCAAATCTTGAAAGTATATTGGTTTCTAAAAACCCTATAATCACAGAATCATTGGCCTGTCTGCATGGGATAGCTTCAATCCACTTAGTGAAGTAGTCTGTGGCGGTAAGAATCCATCTGTGTTGCCCTGAAGAAGGTGGATGGATTTCTCCTATAAAATCTAATCCCCATTGTTGAAAAGGTCTTTCTGTGGAAACTGGTTTTAATGGCAAAGGTAACAACTTTCTTTTACCCTCAAAGATCTGACACTTATGACAAGTTGTTACAAATTTCTTAACATCAGAAAATAAAGTTGGCCAGTAAAAACCAGCCCTTAAGATTTTGTCTACAGTTGATTTCCAGTAGAGATGTCCTCCACAATCCCCTGCATGAAATTCATTAAGAACTTTATCAGTTTCATCTTTTAATAGACAATTCAATAAGATTCCTTCATGATTTTTCCAAAAGAGAGTGCCATCTAAAATACAATATTTCAAACATGTCATTTTTAAAAATCTTCTTTTCGTTCTGGACAACCCTGGAGGAGCTTGCAGGTTTAATAAAACATAAATGATATCAGTGTACCAGGGTGAATCTAAGAAAGCTTGACTGATCTGTGGAGTCGCCAACTCCTGGTTGTCATCCAGTTCGTTAATGTCTAAGGCTTGGCAATTAGTTTCAGTCATGAGTTGTGCCAAACCTTGACCTTTTATGAGTTTTGTTGGTTTAATCTCAATATCATATTCTAAAATGGTAGCTATCCACTTACCTCTTTTGCCTTCAATGCCATCTTGAGTTAAGATGTCTTTAACTACAGCATTAGGCACATAAGCTATCACATGAGAATATAATATGTAAACTCTGAAATCTTTAATTGCTTTTACCAATGCAAAAGCCTGTTTCTCCATAATATTGTATTTCAAATATGCATCCCTAAGTGCTTTACTAAAAAATGCTATTGGTTTTTCACACCCTTGATCATCTTTTTGAAGTAAAACAGCTGCAACTGTATGTTCAGAAGCAAATGAAAAAATAATGAAATCTCTGTCAAATTTGGGACTGGTAAGAACTAGTGTCCTTGTTAAAGCCATTTTAATTTCCTCAAATGATTGTTTGGCTTCTACAGTCCAGTCAATGCTTGAATCTTTCCTCAACATGTTAGTGAGCAATCTAAGTAATTCAGCTAAACTAGAAATAAATCTTCTCAAGAAATTAATTTTTCCTATGAATGCTTGCAACTCTTTTATGTTTCTAGGATGAGGTATCTGTAAAATTGCTTGTATTCTTTATGGATCAATCCTAATGCCATATTTAGAAATGATATGGCCTAAAAGCTTTCCTTCTTCCAAACCAAACAATGACTTTTTAGGGTTTAAAGAAATCCCATATTTTCTGCATTTTATAAATACTTGCCTTAAATGATCTAAATGTTCTTGATCTGTTTTAGAAAAAACAGTTAAATCATCTAGATAAATAACCAGAAAATCATGTATTTCTTTAGCAAAAGCAATATCCATTGCTCTTTGAAATGTAGCTCCTGCATTCTTGAGCTCAAATGGCATTTTGACATATTTAAACGTACCCCATGGTGTTGTAAATGCTGTTTTATCCTGATCATCAGGATGAATCAGAATCTGGTTTTAACCTGAAAATCCATCCAATAGAGATATCCTAGAAGATCCTACTACCCTCTGAAGAATATGGTCCATTTTTGGTAAAGGATAGTTATCTTTTAAAGAAACTTTATTCAAATTTCTTAGATCAACACACAGTCTAATTTCTCCTGTCTTCTTCCTTGTTGGTACCAGGTTAGAAACCCATTCTGAGAATCTAATAGGAGCTATAATCCCTGCTTCAAACATTCTTTTAATTTCCTTTTCAATTGAGGGTAATAAAACAAGATTTATTCTTCTAAGCTTTTGTTTGAAAGGTTTCTGATCTGGTTTCAAAGGTATAGTGTGTTGAATGATGGATGTATCATAAGATTTCAGATCTTCATAACTCCAGGGAAAAACATCCTGGAATTCTCTCAATAGTTCAACATATTTGACCTTTTGATCTTTTGGAAGAGATTTGGACAACTTAACCATTTTAGGATTTTCTGGGGTTCCTAAGTTGCATTCTTCCATATCAGCCTTAACAGGTTCCATTTTAGGTCTAAATGGAATATCATTTGAGTCAAATAGATCTTCCAAAGGAGTTAATCCTTTGGGAAAATGATTATCTTTTAAATTGATGATTTCTGTCTCATCTTCTATGATCTCATCAGATTCCATGTGTTTCAAATTTTGCATGTCTTTTTCTGTGAATGTGGTTGGGTGCAGCATATGAATTGCATTTTCTCTTGAAATTTCTATTTTTTGTTCTTTTTCTTGATCAAATTCATCAATGGTTATGTCTTCATCTATATTACAGTTAGAAAACTCATTTTGAAGTGTCAAAAAATTATTGATTTGATTGTTATTAACAAATACTTGCCAATTCAAAAGATTTTCTGGTATAGCAGGCCTATGTCTAATCTCAGCTGAAAACTGATGATTAGGATCAAAAGGTAATTTACATGTACTAGCAAACATTGCGAGGCTGTGAGCATGCAAATTTTGTTTCCTGGGAATCTTGGCAAGTTGAGCTTGTAGAAATGTGTTGAGAATTTCCACAACTGTTTCTCTATATTGTTTCAATCTCATGTCTTTTGTTGAACATTCTCCTTTAATTTGTTGAATAATTAGTTCAGAATCTCCTATGATTGATACCCTAATAGCTCCTAACTTCTTGACATGTTTAAGCCCTAATAAAAGAGCTTCATACTCTGCCATGTTGTTAGTGCATTTGAAATTCAACCTATAAGCATGACCCTCCGCATGATTATTTTCAACATTATGTAACCAAATCCCAACTCCTGCCCCTAATTTGTTTACTGAGCCATCAAATTCTAAATGCCATAGAATTTCATGTTCATAATCCTCATCAATTGTTTTAAAATGTTTCTTGACAGGAGCTAGTTGTTTAGTTTCTTCTGGTTTTTCTTGATCATCTGGTGTTTCTTTGTTTTGAGAGATTTCTTCAATTTTAACAGTAGTTTTGTTTGTGGTTTCCAATTCTGGAGCTTCTATTTCAGTAGGGAGATCCAACTCAGCATTGTATAAAATAAAAGAGTCCATATCAGAATGTATAGAGTAAACAGGGAAGTTTTCAGGCTTCTCATGGCTACTGACTAAGTACTTCATCAAGGTTTCTCTATATAATCTTTTAGGTTGACCAAATACTGAAATAGTTACATATGACATGTCCAATTGAATAGACCCTCCAAGTTTAGCACCCCAAGATCTAGACAATAACATACCATATTTAGGTGGAATATCAGCCACTACTATGTCCATCAAAACAGACTTAGCAGGGTATTGTACCAAAGTAACACACAAATCTTTAATCAAACCTAAACATTTTACCTGACTAGAATCAAATGAAAACAAATATTTGTACGGTCTGGTAATATCTAGATTCAATCTTTCCATTACTCCTTTTGGCATCAGATTGTGAGATGCTCCAGAATCAAGCATTGCATTATGGAGTATCTTGTCATGAACATTTAGGCTTACATAAAATGGAGGAGTTCCTCCACTTTCTGGTTTGCCATTAACCTCAGGGCCAAAAAGAAGTTTGGGTTGATCATCAAGAATGTTTACTGAATCATCCAATCCAGTAATGTTAATGTTTAGGGACTTGGTAATTTGACTTCTATAGACATCATGTTTAGCCAATTCTGATAAAGGAACAACTATCTTTAGTTTGCCTATTTCAGCCTCTAGATTGAAAGGTTTTTTTGTTTGAGTTTTAGTGTTTTGCACAGTTGGGTTTTCTCTATTTTTTGGGTCTTCATTGTTTTTCTCTTTTTCATGAATGAAATTTTGTTTTGAAGGGGTATCTGAACTAACTTCTACTGTTTCTTCTACATTTCCCACAGGAGGAAAAGTATTAGATTTTTGTTTATTGTTTGGTTGGTTGTCAGAGACATCTTCAATTATTGGATTTGAAGGGTTAGGAGTTATCCTAGACAAAATTTGTACTTGGGGAATGTTTTGTACAGGGGGAATGTTAACTTTACCTTTGACATTTTGTTTTGCATTTTTCTGTTTACTATTCTCTGGCACATCAATCCGTCTACTTCTCAAATTATACTGTTTATGGACCTCATAAATTGCTGTGTCATAGCCTTCCTTAAAATCAAAAGTCTCACTTGAATGAGTTTGGAATGTTTCAAGGATATGATTCTCTTGATCATCCTGGGATAGGAAGACTTCTGGTTCATTTTTGTCATCAGTTACATTGTTTATTTCTACATCTTCTGTAGGTTCTTCAGAAGTTGAACCTTCAACGAAGTTTTCTTGGAAAGGTGGCCTAATGTTTTGGTCAAGGACATTCTTTCCAATATTTTGATTCAGATTTCTCCTAAAGTTTGGGTTTCTTGCAACATTCTGATTATCAGTAGAAGACTTTCTTTCAATGGTCTCCACTCTGTCTCCTAATCTTTCCATACCTTTAATGATTGCATCCAGCTTCTTTTCAAAAGCCGAAGGTTCTTCATTCATAGGCATTCTTCTTTCTTCTCTTGCTCTGGCTCGTTTTTCTATCAGATTTGCTTCTACACTCACCACTATGCTTTGCATTTCCTCTAATGTTTGGGGAGCTCTTTCCCTGAGGGAATAAGCAATGTCAGAATCAAAACCGTCTGGAAATTTAACCAATACGGACTCAGGTGGGGGTCTTAGGTTTTGAGGAACTGCGTTATATGCTTCATTGAATCTAATGATGTAATCTTGTACTGTTTCGTTAGGTCTTCTTCTTAATTTTTCGAATTCTGACAGGATCTGAAGAGGATCTTTCTTCTTCTCCCATCTGTTCAAAAATTCCCTATATAAAGCTGGTAAATCAACAATACTATTTGGGGCAAGGGCCCTAAACCATGTCCTAACTTCTCCAGTAAGACTCTGAACGAAAATTCTCATTCGGACATCATCAGTGTCAATTTCATAGAACTCAAAGTAATCCGTCATCCTTTTGGTATGTTTTTGAGCTGTATAAGTACCTGATCCATCAAAAAGTGTGATCTTACTCTGGTAATCTTGGGGCAAAGCAGCAGCGTTGGCTGGTATCTGTAAAGGGGCGTATCGATTGGCCATTGGAAGATATAGTGGGGTAACAGGAGTTGATGGTCTGGTAGGAGGAGATGGAGGAGTAGAAGGGGTGACAGGTGTTTGAAAAGCTTGAGAAAAAGTAACTGAACTTGGAGATGCTTCAGTAATTACAGAGATGTTTGAATTTTCTTCAAAGGTTTGTTCAGATTGAATAGAGTTCTATAATTGTCTGTCAAGATGATGTGAAACAAATCTGTATTGCAAATCTTCAAAGAACAATGGATCTGGAACTAATCTGGATAATTCGGTTTCAGAAAAATTCACAAATAAAGATGTTTCAAATCGTGCATCAAAAGGAATTTCATCAATATATATAATTTTCACAGGACAGGATGCAGATCTAGAAAGTGGTCTAGAACTTCCTGAACTTTCTTGACTTCCTCTTTCAGAACTTTCTTGACTTCCTTGTCTTCTAAGAATCCTAGGGATCAGATTTGGATTTTCAAATATCGTTGGTGGATTAGGGTCAGGGTTTGACCTAGTATGTCGAATCCTTTCTGAAGCCAGTTTTCCTAGACTATGTGTTTTTGGATTTTTTGATTTTAATTGAAAGAATAAATACAACTTCTACAAATTCTTCAAGAAATAATGATGTATGATTAAAATTTTCTCAAAGATCTGTTAAACTAGAGAGTCTGATTAAATATTTTGAAACTAAGGTTCAGTATATAAGCTAAATCAGAGATAGACTGAAGCAACATTTATTTACTTTTGCAATTGCAGAGCAAAAGAAATTTCAAAGGCTACCTGGCTGATCTTCAGACTCTGTCTATAGCTTATAATTGAACAATACTAACAAATAAAAATGATTCAGGTCCCCAGTATGGTCGCCACTATGTTATCACTCAGGTTTTCCTTGAAGTTGTGGAAAAGGAAAGTATACCCGAGGTAACCACAAACCAACCTTCGGATGCAGAATCTAGCCAATCTGCATCCAGAGAGGGCTCTCTCTTTATGATTTATCTTTGTTCTTAGAAGGTTTTAGGCTAGTTATAGATCCAAGATTTTGTTTGAAAAATGGTGGAATCCACAAACTAAGGGCAAGGTTGAAAGTTTTCAGTCCATTGGGCTATGGAGTCAAAGGATGGCTTTACTGGATTTCTATTCTACACACAAGATGGCTTTATAGGGCAAGATAGCTAGACAGAGAACAATCCTTAAAATTTAAAGTGGATGGGATGATCTTGAAGGGATGAAAGGCAGCTAAGAATCTTTCACCATGTTCAAAAGAAGGAAATGAGATGACTACAAACAAAGAGCAATGAAGAATTCTTTATTATAGTAATCAACAATGTTTAAATTAGCAAAGCAAGAGCATTTAAGAATTCATGCTTATAACCAATTTAGAGGAAAACATTAAGAACAATCACATCTGAAATCAGAGTACAATTAAGTAAGTTCTGATTCAATCCTTTATGTAAATTATTCAGAAATGGACATAATGATATTACAAACTGATATAAAACTTAAGACAAAGGGTAGAAAGACTTATTGAACTGCAGTCCAACACATGAATCCTGCAAAAAGTCCTGAGCTTCAAATCGTCATCCAGTAAGCCACGAATAAATTTCTCCAAAATGCTTTTATTCAGAAAATCTCAATGTTACAGCAAAGTAATAGAATCCACCCTCAATACTCTCTTTGAGGGTTTATTTATACAAAAAATAATTGAAAAAATCTCACACTAACCTAGCCAATAATCTAGGGTGACTAAAGAGTAATTTACAAATAAACGGGAGACAAATGGTCTCGTAGATAGAATAATAAGTAACTGCTGATGTGTTGTTTCCTCATTTTGCTGATGTGCTGGAGGTAAGTGCTGAAATAGGGCTCGGTGCTGTCCCTTGGAGTAATTTCTTTGCTTGTTTGATACTCTTTGTCTTTACGGATACTCTTTAACCTGTTCAACTGATATTCTTTAACCTGTACTCATTTTTATCTTTCACATAATAGTAAAAAGATAAAATTCTCATCCTGAAGATAATTTTCATAGAATTTTCAATAGGTCATTCCACCATTGATCTTTTGGTATTTCGGTTCTTTTAAGTTTCCTCAACGTTTCATCAGCCTCTGTGAGTTTGTAAAAAGTAGGCTGATCAGGGAACAAATACCTTATTTCATGTTCAAGATAAAATAAATTCTTCAACTTGTCATATAGATTTCTCCCTGTTGGCAACATTGCTTCTGGAAAAATGATGGAACAAGCAGTTACGTTCTGAGCATGTATATTTATTTTCTTGACATAGGTTTCCAGTTCCATTATTTGGTCCTCTGAGAGCATTGGACTGGGTAACCCACTGTCCAACAAAATCTGAAATTTTCCTCTGAAAGTATTAATATCAGCCAAAATATCTGAACACTTCCTTTCTAAATTTTGCATAAAAGTTCTTTTGATGAAAACTCTTTTTATCATCAAAATAGTGTCGGTTCTATCTTCAATTCCTAGTACTGCAAGCTGTTGCTTCGTTCGGGTGTTCAAAAATTGAATAAGTTGATTGGCCTTCTCAGGTCTACCTCTTAATTCATCTCTTGTTCTATTTATTTCTTCCTGAGCTACTTTAATCAAGTCATTTTGTTCAAAAATTGCTTGAATAGAGGGCCAAATACTTTTTATTAACTCAATTATATTACCCCAAAGAATTTCATTTATTTCCTTCAAAGGCTTTTCTAATGAAAGATCTTTTTCTAAAGCCTTAACTAATTTGTCCAATCTTTTAATTTCCCTGGTATTGTCAGCAACTGTCTTCTTAGATGTATCATACTTCTGCTCCAAATTTGCTAATTGTAACTTTGTGGTTTGAAGTTCTGTGACTCTTAATTGTAAACTTTCCATTTGTTTTATCAACTCATCAGAACTTAAACCAGAAGTGTTTACCTGCGCTGGCTCTGTTTGTTGCTTTGTTGTTGTAGTACCTGTGGTTGTAGTAGCTTCTGTGATGGATGCCTGCTTGATAGCTTCCTTTTCCTGTAAAGCTTGTTCCAATCCTTTCTCTATTTCACCTAGTCGCTCAGTCATCTTTAAGAGCAACTCCATTATCTCTTCTTGTGAATTCCCCTTCAAAACTTCTTGGGTCTGGGGGTGCCTTGAGGCTGGCAATTTTAGCTGCTTTCTCAGTGCAGCTATGTCATCATATTTCTTCTTAATTAATGCCTCAATGCTTTTAATATCTTTGGGGTTGTGACCCAAGCTGATAATTATGTCTTCCAGAGACTTTATTCTGTTATCTTTGGCCTGAGAAGAGGCCTTTTCAATTTGCAATTGGGCGCTTGTGTTATTTAAAGAATCTTGCAGCGTTAGGGCTGCCATGGCTTTATTAGTAAGAGTGGAATACACCATTTCCCCAGTTTTTTTATGCAGCTCTATCTGGTCTAAAGGATGAATGTCCTTTGCCAGGACCTCAAAATTTGTTCTAATATAATCAGCTGCTGTCATGGGTTTTGGCACCTTTGACTTGAAGTGGCTCATCATCATTTTTCCTTGTGAAATGTCAAATGCTGACATTAACCTTTCCTGATTATGTGGAGCCATTTTCAAATATTGATCATATACCTTCATTCTTAATGGATCATTCTTTGCCTTTATATTGATGAAAGTTCTTTTTATATCCCCTGTATCTGTTTTTGGTGGCCTAAAGGAGGATACTTCAATACTCAACTGCTTGTGCAAAGCTTTTCCTTTATGCTCTGTATGGGTCACACTAACAGAACCAGTTAGTTGATTGTCTTCTCTTCCATCATCAAACACCTCATCTATGATTTCCACATCTGGAAGTGGATCTGGTTTATGTTTTTTGGCTTGATGTATTCCTGAGGACTCTTTAGGAGGAGTAGTATCTGGAACCTGCCTTTTCTTTCCTATTTCCATGTTGGATGGAGTTTGTAATTCTGAAACTTCGGGATGTTTTACCTGAGTGGGAGAAACTTGTGTTTGATCAGGTGCTCTGGAAGTTTGAGGTTTCTCTGCCATGACTAAAGTTTCAATGACCTGAATTTCAGGTTCCTTTCCTTTGCCTTTTGATTCTGCTGCCACTGGTGAACTGCTTTCCTGTAATGTCTGCTGTAGATTTGCTGCTGAAGAAGTGCCAATGTGAGGTACCTGCACTTGACCACAAGATTCTAGGTCATACTTCTTCTCAAGATCTTTCATCATTTTGTTCATTTTTTCTTCTTCACTTTCTTCTTCAATTAGTGTTTCTGCCACCCATTCATCTTGATTGGCATATTGTTCTAATTCAGGAATCTTGTGGTGTATGTAAGGGGATGATTTGTTCTTTATTCTCTTTTCACAGATAAAACCAAATGGGTCATAAGGAACCCAACGAAAACTTCTTTGGAACTTGCAATGGTTTTGTAGTATATTTTCTGCTTCTTGCTCGGCCTCCCTAGAGTTGCAGATGAAAGGACCTAATTGACTTTTGATCCTTAGTTGAGCTTTCTTCTTCACACTACAAAAATGGATCACATCTGAATTATTCATTTGCCTGAAATATTCCAAGGCAAAAATTCTCATGGGCACATATCTTGGCAACTTGAATGGATGTAATTCACATCCATAGATTCTGATGATTGAATGGTTTTGATATAAATACCAATCTCCAACTTTATAAGTCCTTGAAAGTTGCAAGGTCTTCTTGATTTCATTATTGAGCCTTGGAGGAGGGATTCCTGTCAACAAGGTAGTTGCAGGATATACAAAAAGATCGATGAACTCAGTATAGGAATATGGAGAATTATAGGAAGAATGAATTATGGGAGACCAAAATATAACTGACCTAGGGATTCCCTTGGTATCAAGCTTTTTAACAGGGAAAGGGAACTTTTCTGATTGATAGAAGATAAGATGATAAATAACTGAGGAATATATAAAAACTTTCTCATCATCTAGCCTCATGAACTGATCATGGATCTTATTGGCTATGAAGGAGGCAAAGTCATATTTAACTTCAGGAGGTTGCCCAGGAGTAAAGATAGACAACAAAACTAGGGTTATCTCATCAACATATTCACTGGTATTGAAACCCAAGACAAAAGATATCATATTTAGGATGAGCCTTCCCAACTTAGTGAAATAATAAAAACCATAGGGAGGAGGTCCCTTAGGTTGATGTTCAGGCAACATGAAATTCTGGCAAATAGACTTCAATTTTTCTGGGGTCAATTGATTAGACTTTTCAATCAGTTCTTCTATAGACAAAGGTGCTAGTTCTTCCTCTGGTTCAAAATGTAGCATTGCATTGATAGCCTGGGGAGTAAAGGGGAAAAGAACACTCTGGTCAGGGCATATTACAGCTCTCTGAGTGGGATCATAGTTAGAATGGCAATAGTGGATGATTTCTGGGAAAGAAATGACTGAGGGAATGAGATATCTCGGGACATTGGATTCCCACAACCCAATGACATCTTGCCCCTTCGAGTAATCGTCTCTGCAGCGAAAATAACTCAGAAGGGGGCTTTCATCAAAATGCAAGTCTTTAATCTGAAAATATTTATCTACCAAAGGCAAATATTCTAACTCTTTGTGGGGGGCATTCAATGGAGTCACATTAAGGGCTGCCGGGGCTTCCATTTTGGTTCTTGTGGATTCAAAACAGAAGTTTCTAAGTTTTCTTCACAGGCCGGGCGCGATTTCAATTTAAATGAAGGAAATTAGCACAATTGCAGTTTCAGGGGAACAATTCACAGTTTTAAACCTCAGGGAATGATCTCAGTGATAAGTTTTAATCACTAATCCAGTGGAAAACAAGGAAAACAGACTTTCTTTTGAAGTTCGAAGCGCTATAGGATAAATACCTGTTCTTGGAGGAAAGCTGGCTTTTAACAGGTATCAGGCGGTAGCAGGAGGATGCTTGAATACAGGTATGGCGGAATTCTAGAGCGAAATCGAATAAAACAGTGAATTTTAGTGAAAATTCGAATTTCTTAGCGGAAGGCGCAGTCGCGTTCAAATGATGAAAATGACATAAAAACACGAAATTTTTTTTTATTTCCAAAGTCAAAAAGGGGTTTGTAGTTTTTCGAGGAGTGACGTCACTTTAGTACGGGCTGACGTGTGGTGGGGGGCCGGGCGGTAAGCGGTTAGTCCCCGCACCGCTTATGGACAAAGGTGGTATTGAGCGCGGGGGAAGTGATTCCATTGGGCAATGGACGCATGGCAGGTGGACTATTCCAATACCACCAATCCCCCGCGCGTTAATGCTCTGACATTGGATGGCTAGCGGAATGAGTATTAGCCTTAGATTTGTGGAGGGGCGATCCAACGGTTGAAAGGACGGAGAGATAGTGGGGTGGTTATCACGCGGGCCCGGCATAATTGACGTTTAATTAATCATCCCGGGTGGCACATGATTGGTGGAGAAAAGGTTATTAATTAGTCCTGATAACTAATTAATCCCATAATTATAATGAAAATAGGGGTCGCGGCGGGGTTTCGTTGGGCGCGGGTATTATAGTTAAAGTGTCGGGTGGGATGCCAGGTGGATGAGCCACGTTGGCATGGGGTTTTTCCAAAGTTTTGGTTTAAAAAGTAAAACTTCGGGTTTATTCTTTTTGTATTAAACATATATATCATATGTTTAAAGATTTTCTCATATATGTTTTTTTTATTATTATATGATAAATTAACCGATATAATTAATTTACCATAGGGGCGGGAGTATTATATAACGATAAATTTAACCAAAGGGCTTGTATAGTGGGTTTTTATTTGAATGCACGGGGAAATAAATACTTTGGTTAAACTTTATAATATAGGGGTTTTTGGATATTTATATAAAAGGAGTTATTATACTTAGGATAAGGCACTTTCACTAGGGATTTAATAACTAGAGTTAAACATTAATATGACCAAGGGACAAGGGAACTCAAAATACTTTGCACATCTAAGAAAGTGACAATTTCTGAAGTAAATTGCAATATCTCATCTTCAACACTTAAACTTAGAATAGTAAGTTATTTTGAGGGATTTTTATGGAATTTTGCATAATTTTCCTAAGCAAAATGAGATTTTACTTAGGAAAAGGTTAAAGATGAATGATTATAATGATGAATTATTTCAAGTACTTAGGTCTTTTTGATCATTAGGCCGAGGGTCCGGTCCCTCCAAAAGTCAAGGAAATGCCTTGAGCCCCTTTGATCTCCAAATACCTTAGTACTTTGGGGGAAATTAGTAAAACTTTTTAAGGGGAAAGTGATGAAGGAAGTTAATGATTTTGACTTTGCTTGCTGTGATTTTCCAGTGTATTTCCTGCTTCAGTATTTGTGATGAAAGTAAAGGATTAAAAACATTTAGCAGCATCATTCATCAGATAAAACTTTGTAACACCATCTACCTACCCTATCTACTACTACCATTTTCTCTTCTTTATTAGGGTGCATTTAGACTTGCAAACCCTTTTCAACATTTTCTTTTTACATGATAAATCTATCTATTTCTACCCTTATTACATCCAAGGGCTCAGATTAAATTGTTGAGCACCTTTTATTAACTCTACCTATCTACTTATCTGCCAAGATTAAACTGTTTGGTCATATTTTTATTCTCTATTCTACAACATGAAATTGAAACATGAATGAGTCAAGTTTAAACCAGGGTTTGACTCTTCAAAAATTGTGGCAAAAAGTTTGACAAAAGCCGCACATAATTGCTTATTTACAAAATTGGAATAATAGTGGCATTTTCGATTTGCACTCTTTCTTTGGTCTATTTCTGTTTGGGGTTCATTTCTTTCACTTTTTTGACCATTTTATTTTTTCTTACCCTTTGATTTTTCTTTTAGGGTATACCCTCTTTACATTTTATAAAATTTTTCGAGTTTTTTGGTTTTTCAAGAATATGGAACACCTTTGCTCAAGAAAAAGGTTTGAACATATTCCATAGTTCAATCAAGACAATCATGAAAAATGAAACATATTGGTATAGGAGACTAACACAATCAAAACGCACATACAGTTCTTTTCAAATATTCTCTCTATTTTTTGTTTGCGGACACACAGCCTCACTCTTTCTTTGTTTAGCATGCAGGCTTTTTACAAATTCACAAAACGCCTCTCTGTCTCATTCCTCTATCCGTGTTCACCATCCGTTTTATAACTCTGTACGTAGTGCCTTACATCGTATTTTTTCCTTTTTCACATTATATATGAGTCACAACTTTTTATTTCAAAATAAAAACAAAAAAACATAAAAAAAATACAATGGCCGCATATAAAACATAAAAACAAAGTTACTTTCGACGCGACAATTAACAAAACATAACATGAAACACAGGATTTGACATTGCATTGGGGCATTGACATATGGTCATTGCGATGTGCGATGTGCGATATCACACCATTGCATCACAAAGCGAACTTCACATCAACAAGACACTTCGGCTAGGTGATAAAACATCGGATCATCACATCGGTAATAAACAACAAAATGTGGAAATGAATTGAAACAACTTCATGCGATGCAATTGCAAGACTTCAAAACGTAGAAACTTCGAGCTCAAGTCCAAAAAAATGTTATCGTTGTTGACGAGTTTCAAATGACGCGGTGGTTGGGGATATAAACACACGGTATGATGGCTTTAAAACCCGATATGACTGTCATTGAATCCTCTCGTATGTTGTGTGGTTTGACCATGGAAACATCACATCGCCACCAGGCGATATGGTCGTGGTCGTTCCTCAAATTAAATCCTCCATGCTTCGTTTAATGTCCCTCTTGAATGCACAGACCCATGCATGCAAGTTTCTCTTCTCTCGCGTGACATTTCTTCTCTGCACGGAGGTGGTGGGGAATTTAATATTTCTAACAAGAATGAAACACATAGATTGACGTTATATTAAAGATTTTAAAAAGTCGTCAAGATTAGAGGAGTAAGTTGAGTTTTAATTATAAGAGACTCGTACATTGACATTAACCATATGTACAAAGATAATTGTTAAAGCCAAAAGATAATCCCCTCTAAGAATTATTAGTAGATCTCAAGTTTTAATTAAGTAATTTAAAACTATTTCATTTTTTCAAGCGCTATGTAAACTCAATCATTTAGCAAACACTAAGGGAATCAAGGAGTTAGATTATGGGAAAGAATGTTTAGAGTATAAGGGGGATTATAGAGGTTGTTGAGTATATTTTTTCTCCCTTTCCCATGTTGTTATTTAAAAAATTTGAAATTTTATGTCTCAAATTCTCCACATGTTAATTCATTTGTGTAATGGCACAATGAAATTAATATACTTTGGCCTCACAATATCTTCTCATTTAATTTCAATATTGTTGAACTGATTTATTTAGTTAGGATATTTTAGGGAATAAAACATGGTATTCTCTTCCTTCGTTAACTCATAGGCTATTCAGTGCTCCTAGGGACAAGGTTATCAAGCCTAATTGACATTGTAAATGGCTTGCACACTATTATTAGGGTCATTGAGGGATTTCCATTTAGTGTAACAAGGTTCATATAGAAAAAATAGAGGCAATAAAACTTAGATTACTTTCTTCTTGAAACTCAAGGAATTGTTTGAATGGAAGGGTCTTAATGTGATCCTAGATGATGTATTTATTGTGTAATAATAGAAACCATAAAGGGACTTAGGAGATAGATTTATTAGGTGAGGGAGATGAAGGTGTAAGTTGTTCAAGTCCTAAAAAGAGATGGTCATAGGATGTAGATGAGTGAGAGCACAACCTCTAAGGAAGCCCAAAATTTAGATCATCGTGAAAGAGAAATTACTACTTAGTTGCATTCAACTAGAGTCAAAACGGAAGAAATTCAAGTCATTTGTGGAAACCCATAAACATAAATATGTTCTCATAGATCCTTAGTGTTAGGGTCCTATAATAATAGGAGTCATAATTTTGAATTGACTATGATTAGTCTTGTAATATGTACATATTTTTCTTTTCCGCAAAGTTGTTTTTCCATATTAAATAAAAATGTAAAGAGGGTAAAAGTACTAAAACAAAAAATCAAATGATCGAAAAGAAAAAGATAAAAAATGAATATAAAAAATGAACCCCAAACAAAAAAAGATAAAAATGGATCATGAAAGTGATGCAAATTCAAATGTGCACTACTTTTTACTTTACTTTGCAAAATAATATTGTGTGAAGCTTGTCAAAAATGCCACAATCCATGATATTCAAAGAGATTAATCTTGATTATTCATGCTTTAAATTTCATGTTGATAGATAGAGAATAAACATCTAGCCAAAATATTTAATCTTGGTAGATCGAGTAGTTAGGTAGAGAATAATAAATGAGCTCAGATAGTTTAATCCGAGCCATTGGAAGTAATAAGGTTAGAATTAAATAGTTTGATGTTAAAAGAAAAATATAAAGGGATCCGTAAGCTCAAATGCACCCAAAGAAATGAATAAAAAAATGTTAGGGTAGATGATGGGTACGTGGCGATAGTTTTCACAAGGCATGGATAGTATAAATTGGTCATTTCATATTACTAACTCCCCCTTCTAAACTCATCTCCCTTGTAAAAATACCCCTTCCCCTTCATTTTAACCCTTTCCCCTTACTTCACTTTTTTCCCTTACAAAAACCCTTTTCCTAGATAAAAAAAGCATATTATCTTTGGAAAAGCAAAAATTCCCTTTACTCATCTCCCTTTTTTTCAAAAATATCCCCTAAAATACACTTATCCCTTAGTCTAAATTTGATTAATATATCTCGGTTCCCACATTGATAAATCCTTCCCGATATTAGTTATAACACTATCCTTAGTGCATTTTAAAATCAAGTACTTATTAACATTTCACTATATATTATTAACCCCCATATATGTTAATCCCTTGCATACATATATTAAACTCATGCCTATACTTTGTTAACCATTATTATATTAACTCCCGAATATATTACATTTAAACCCATCTAAAATATATAGTTAAACTCATTCATATGTTTAACTAAACCCCTCTATTATAAAGTCCCAACCCTATATAAATTAATTCATTTCTTATATCACATTAAACGCATCGCATAACGTTATCCCTAGTCCCCATGACCTATCAAGTCTCTCGATTCATCCTTTCCCATTCGCCCAACCGTTCGATTGCAGATTGATCGAGATCCGATGCTCAATATCTTTTATCACATTCCCGAAAGCCTGAAATTTAACAACTTCGATACATTGCGAAAAGAGTTTTTTTTCACAACTACTCGCTCCCTATTCATGGCAGAATTTGATTGTATTGCATCCCTCCGAAATAATACCGCCTACCACCTTTACGATGCGAAAACCACAAGCTTGTTTTCCGCCCATTATCAATACCACTCTATCATTTGAATTTGACCCTACGCATTAAAGTTAACCACCGATTGGTTAAATAACATAAGACCACCCTTTTGAGAATTTTCACCATTTCAGTTACATATTAGCGCAAATACTATTTTTCCGACCTATTTTCTAGCCAAAGAACTGATGTCGACCTGTTATCAAGCTAATTCAACCAGAATTGAAGATTTTACCCTCAGAATCATTGTAGAACTAGTCGAAAGCCCTATAAAGATCATTTTGAAGCATATTTCATTGCTAGAAAGCCTCTATTGCCTCCAAAACTCATTCCACAAACCAAAATATTAATTTTATCGAGGTATTCCTCAATGAAAAGTCTTGTATTTTAATCTAAAAGAAAGGAACAAGTAATTGAACCAATCTAGGAGCTTTGCAGACTAAAGGAAAACCCTTGATTCTTCCCAAACCTTTTTTTGCAGACCTTATTCATCTTTTCACAAAATTCCTAAAGGTCCTGAGACTATTTTTTTACTCTGCAGAGTAATTATTTGATCAATTGAAGCATTGTAGACCAAAGGAAAAGCCACTCTGTTTCATCCCAAAAACCCCCCGCGACTATAAAAATCTTTTCGGTAGGTGCTCCTACAAGGGGTCACCGAGACTTTTTTGATAAGCCAAGAGAGTAATCAATTGATTAAAATTAACAAAAAAAATGTTTTCTCAAATAATACGTAACTGGGAAATCCCCGCAACTCCGATTGTGGATGTGGAACACACTCCCTTAGCAGACATTAGTACCTAAAATTAGTGACCTCCAGTCACCGATTTTAACCTTCTTGAGCTCCACTGCTAGAGTTGATGATAAGTCAATTGAACAAGTCGATGAAGTTTTCCTTTGGGAGTCCAATTTTCCCAAATATATTGTCCCATAGACTCTTCCGTTGTCCAAAGGTTATTATACTTTGTTAAAAATTGTTATTTCCTGATCAAAGAACCAGTATAACTCCCTGGAAAATAAATATTGTTCACAATCATAGCTGAATCAATAAATCGGATGCTACAAATCTGACTAGGCGTCTGATGAAACCCCACTCTCCATTGAGATCCCTATCGAGTTATATCCTGAAGCTAGACTTGCCCAAGAGGTTCCGGATATTCCAAACATTCATTCCCTCATCGGTAGATACTCTCGAAAACCAACCCTCTTTATCCGGAGAACTATATTCTCACGAGAGAACAAGGCGTATTATTAGCATGATGTCTTTTATTCTAGGTTATTTCACCAATGAGCATGTTGATTCTTCGGTCCTAGGGTTTCTATCTATTTTTTTCCCTTAGTCGGCCTCTTGCTACCATATTCAATTTTTCCTAGTACCTCGATGATACAATTCATAAGCGACTTGTTAAATGCCCGAAGAAGGTGTCTTCAAGTATTCATTAGTTCTAATTTACATTTTTCTATATTTTCAACCTAAAATATTTGCTATCAACCTTCAGAAAACTAGATGTTGAAGGTAATCCACAATCAATTATCTTTTGAAATTCCTTAATAGGAAAGATTCCAAAAATTTCACATATACAGACTCCATTGACTCATTCATCCATCCTATTGTCAACATGCTGAACAACAACATTCAACCAAGAGTCAATGATGAGATTAAAAAAGGTCCCTGCAGTTATCGAATACAGATAGGGACACAATATTGTTTACATTTATCAGAACCACACGGATATTAGGTTATATGGATCTAATATCTTTCCATATAAGATGCCCAAATACCTCCCAATGAGGTTATTTTCACTTGAATATATCAGGAAGATCCTTCACTCGATGAAGAAAATTGATTGTCAGCCAAAAAGGAAGACAAACATTTTAAGATAAAGGATCGATTGGTCTTTTTATTTGCACAGCAATAGAAGTGCGAGTCTACGAGCAAAAAACATATTTTTAGGAATTTAAGTTCAATCAAAGTTTTCTAATGGTATTATGATACTTTAATGAGTTATAAAGCAAGTTAAGAGTCAAATGTAAATTAAACTCCTTATGTACATGAATCTAAGCCATAAATTGAGAAGTACTCCAATCAATTTCGAATGGTTGGAGAATAGTTTGAAAGAGGTAGAGAAGCAAGGTGATACTAGTTCCATCTTGCACAATCAGCCCCACTGGATAGGAACTCTAAAAGAGTCGAGAGAAGAAGGATCATACTCGCGTTGAAACTACAGCCGAAACAAAATTCAAGCGATGTACAGGAAGAAGCCCAAATTAATTCCTATAATTGAACAAGAGGAAACTATTGAGATCATTGATGCAAATACAATGGTCAAAGACAATGCTCCTCCAGTAGTTTCTGAAGAAATTCACCAACCTTCAACATACTAACTCTCGAATTATTCAAAAGCAACATAGTGTTGAAGTGTCTTCATCTAGTAAACCAACGAGAAAAAATAGGATATCATGCAGAAGTATAAAGAGATCAAGATCAAAGGAATGAGGCATTAAAGGCCGATACATATACCCAATATCTGGAAGCAGATACCTAGTGACCAAAGCGAGTGTTGTTTGCATTTGACTACAAGACTAGGAAGATGCATATGACTTTCTTACATCCCACGATGAAGCATCCCAAGTCATCATTAGATTATAAGAAAACATCATATGAAATTCAAGAAAAAGATCTTCATCCTATAGACCGAGATAAAATTTCACAAGCAAGCCAGATGGAAATATTGTATCATACCATAACAAACAAAGCCATGAGTGTACAAAAGCTACAAAACACTCTTTAAAACATCAAAGGCCGGCTAAAGTTAGAGAAAAAGCATCCTCACAAGCTAAATATAACATAATAAAATCTCTAGAAGATTTGGTTATTGAAGTAGGATATGATCCCAAGAATGTCAAACCTACAGAAGAACTCATGAAAGAAAAAAGAATGCAGACATTCTTGCATTACTCAATTTGCCTCTACTGAATATCCACGGAGCCAAAGAAGTATTACGGGATGCTAAGCCAAAAAAGATGAGATGATGAAGCTCATTATTCGGTTTCATTTGCCCTAATTAAAAGAAATGGAAAATGAAATGGATAAGTTAGTACGGGAGAAAAAATCTAGTTCAAAAGAGTCCACATCCTTGTTATTCCTATATTCACTACAAACGTTCCTTCTACATTAGCAGAATCATTGGATCCATCAATTCCAATAGCTACATCACTTCTGTTACATCAACAACTACTTCAACTGCAAATTCATCTACATCAAACGGCACGAGTTTAGTGATGAAGCGGGTAAACTAGTAAAAACAATGCGGGAAATGTCAATCCAGAAAAATGAAATAAATAGACTTAAAGAAACGAGTTGAAAAGTATGGAGGATGAGAAAAAACTAGTACGAGACTATGCACAAGATTGAAGTACAAAATACAAATAGATTGAATGAGAAATTGTAGAAGTTAGAAAATGAGCGGCATTGAAAGAACCAATGGCACAAGCTCAACGATAGTTGTGGGCTAATATAATTGAATCTGTCGTAATGATATTTGGCCATCCATTCAAGTCATTTACGAGGAAAAGATCTCATCAAATCAACAAGTGAAGCCATTCAAAAAATCAAGGAAGAACTTGTTAAGAAGCCGAGAAGAGACTAATGAATTCATAAAGTTTCTTAATTCCAAGGATAAGCAAGAATTGGAAGAAATTGGAATTAGTGATAGGACATAAACAATCCTATGAAGTTATAAAGGTGATTTCTAAGAGAAACTTAATGGTTCAACTTGAAGAAAAGTGTCGAAAGCATGGAGATTGTCATAACCATATTCATGAGGAAGTTTGATGATTTGAGGCAAAAAGGCCTTCCAAATCCATTGGTTATTAATGAAATATTGATGAAACAAGAAGATTATGATAAGAAAATTAGAGTAGTGGCAAAGGAGCGAGCCAATAACTCAATCATGCAAGGAATTCCAACAAGGAAAGTACTCTATAAGATTTTTGAAAAATCTCTTTTACATGAAACATGAGGTAAAAACATTTATTCATTAACAAGCCTACATTTTTCAAAGTACACGAAGCAGATGAAATATTCAATAAGGATGGAAAAAATCAAATTACGAGATGTGAAGATTGGGAAAAGTTGGCTGATCTACTATGAAATCTAAAAAGGTAAAATAGGGCAGATCAAAAGTAAACAAAGCATCCGTGATAAAAAAGTTAAAAAACAACAATCAAAGGTCAAAGAGTATTAGAGTTTAAACAATATCAAATGAAAGATAAAGTTTAAATTCAAAAGCACGAGTAAAAGCAATCAACGTAAAGGACACTCAAACATGGCGTCGAAGACGGCTTTCGTTGAGCAACAATCAGAAAACAAATCATCAAAAGATCAAAGACAACAAAAAACAAAATCAATAAAAGCAAAAGATCAAAGACAACAAACAATAAAATCAATAAAAGCTAGGGGACAATTTGCATTAATTAGATAGTTGTCTCTATCTTCTTGCATGAAGATATTTATTTTTTCCTTGAATAATTCCTAAAGCATTTTTGGATATTTTGTATTAATTTTTCTGTATAAATACTTTCACATTTCTAGAGATTATATATATATATATATATATATATATATATATATATATATAAAAAGATAATTTATTTTAAATGGTTAAGTAAAGTTGTTATAAATTTATTTTATTGTGATATGAGAGCCATAATATCTAGATATTGTAATGTTATATTGACTTTGAATATTTATAAATTCTTAAATGAATATACTTATGAAATGCCTTTATACTTCAATAACATTTTTTTCAATTCTAAAAAAAATAGAGTAATGTAGCAATGGCTGAGAAATCATTATTTTTCGAGAATAAAATCATGTTAATTGTTAAATGAAACATTGACTGATATTTATTGCTTCTCCAAAATTAATGCTGCGCCAAAATCACGTTAATTTTTAAATATTACTGGATGTTCACCTAATATAGAACAGCATTGATTACCTATAATTATCTTCATTTTTAACACCGAATTTAGAATAATTGTTTTCAAACGTAGAATGTATAATAGTTGTTGTTTATTAAATATAGGTTAACGTTCTTGGTTGGCTTGCCCATTTGGGAAAATATATTTCAATATTATCAAAAAGATAGATTTGAATTTTTAAATTTCTTAAATGTTAAATATTTCAAAAAACTTAAATATTTTTAATTTATTTATGCCTATTAAATAATGACATGAATATAATTAAGATAAAATTAATTTATAGCGTAGTTGGCTGTTGATGGAAGAATTTGTTATTTTTCGATATATTGTTTTTAAAATATTTATTACATTATCGATTTTCTTTATTTTTTAAATCAGTAACTTTAAAACCTTTTTAAAATAAATGATCTAAAAACATTTCTTCCCAGTGTATTTTTTAAAATTTCCTATTAATCTCTTTTATTTAAACCATATATATCTTAATAATACGGTTAAAAAGAACAAACATATATAACAAAATAGCATTAGAAAATTATTATAAACAATATCTATAAAATAAAAAAATCTTCAAGAGGACAATACTCTTTCCCTTCAAAAATATTAAAAACTGGTATATAAATAAAAATTAGTCATTAGAGGAACCTATTTGTACGAGAATTGTTGAGTGGAAGTTGCCGTTCATTACTCCTGATTTCTTTCAGAGAACTCCCAGTAAAGAGGCATATTAAAAGAAACTTTACATATTAAAAAATAAACTGTTTCAGCGAAAATCAGAGTAAAATTAAAAGAAAATTTACAGATTAGAAGGATTAACTTTCTTTAAAGGTTGAGTAGCTTGAAAAACCAAAGGAATAGCGCATGTTCCATCATCGCTGGTGCAAAAAAGAAAAAATAACTAAAAACAAAAACGGCATCATTGGCCTGTGAAACCTAGCCTACGATACGGTAAACAGACTCGCCAAAGGCTTGTTATCATACAAGCTTATTGATATTTAGAAAGATTGAAAAAATTCAGAAAGTAAAGAATATTCTCTAACACAGATGTTGTGCAAAACAATACAACTATTTTATTATGAGAGAGTTAGACATTTTATCACCATGTATTCTCTCGCTGACTTTGACATGATTCCCGTGCTTCAGGACTCGATCTAGAAATGCGTCGTTGAACCCTCGGCGTGCTAGCGAATTGTCTTCAAAATAGATATGCTCCAACTGAAAGCTATCAAACTCTGAAGCACTTCCCAAAGCTCTGTCATAATACCTCTTCAGCCTAGGGTTATCAACTGGGTACGTGTGACACCCTATTAGAGACAAATTAGTTACAATTGGTTAAAAGACTATTGGTTTAATTACTCTTTTTAGTTTCATTTTCTTTGATAATTTTGGACAAGGAAAATTTAATGATAATTGTTTCTATGATATGAGTATTATTTTGTTACTGATTAACAAATGAAAACAGAAAATGAAACAAAGAAAGAAAAAACCCTTTAGGCTGACCCAGTAAAGTTTCTCAAAGAATAGGGAAGTGGTTGGGAGCAGGTTGGAAAAACGGAGTTACCTACCCTACGGGATAAAAAGAAATTCCGAGAAGAAGGGTAGGGGTTATGATAATTGCTAGGGCGAGGTGAAGTATTTCTAGAGTCGGTGGTAAACTAGTTGAAATGACTACTTGCGCTTATGGGCAATAATTTCCTGTACTGTGATTGCATGCGCTATCCAAAGGTCGCGGGAGAAGAAGACTATCGCGATTCCCATGACCTTGTCTCAGTTACCGGAGCTCGGGGGCAAGGTGAGGACGTCATTTCCTCTCTTGAAGGTTGGGAGGACCATAGTCATAAAGGAGTTTTATCACGAACGGGATAAGTATTTTACAGACTCGGGAATTCGATAAACTTGGTGGTTTCTACATCTATTATGTTGTTAAAATGTTAAAGGAAGCAATGCCTGTTTGTTTACAAAAGCGCCACATTATCTAATATGATCGAGGATAATAGGAGGGTGCTATTTTCCTATGAGAGAGAAGACTCTACCATGTAGTGGAAGAAGCTTCTCATGAGGAAGACGGATAATACTTATTTATAAATGCACCGCAAGCTAATCTAGTGGTTTTTAAGTAGAACAACAATGTTGTTTTCTATTTACCGAAAAGGTTTACCTTATTCTCCTATCTTTACAAAGAGTAGAACAAAAGATTTGTATTTGTTCACGACAAAAGGTCTTCTTGAGTTTTTGAGGAAAATAAAACAATGTATGGAAGATGAGAATAATTGTGTTGCTCGTAATGATTTGTGGTGAATAAAAATAAACTTGTATTCTATAATGAAAAGATGAGGTTGAGATTGCCATATGCATGTGACCTAAAACGAGAAGATATAGAATACCATAGTAAAGAAAAATAGACTATGACACAATTGTGACCGGGAGAAAAAGGCCCAAAGTGAACTAGTGAGCGGGTTAGTTGGAAGAACCCATCATCCTTGTTTCTGCTCATGGGTTATTATCTATACACGACCCCTTAAGTGGCGGGGTAGGCGCATTCAACCTAAGGGAATTATAGATAGAGCATTATCTCATTACGGTAGTCGAACACCTGTACGTTCATAACAAATAAAACCCTTCGTTAAATGCGAGAATTCCCACAATTTATGGAAAATAAAAATACGGATATAAAAATACAAGTAAAGCCGCGGTGCTTATAATGTCTGTTGGTGGAAAGAGAAATCAGACTATTCGATACATAAACTATATGTATTATGTTCAATAGAATAAGAATTTACAATTGTGCCATAAAACTCGGTACATTAACGTTTTCTTTACGAGAAAATAACAACAAATTTAGTTTATGACAAAGCTCGAAATATATTGAAAAAGATGAAATGCTTAGAGTTCCCAAGAAAACGAAAATGCGATTCCGGTGGAAGTAATCCGCAGAAACTAACAAAAAAAGAAAGAATACAGCGAGAATGCGGTTAAAACCCTTACAGCGAGAGAAACTCTATTACTTAAATACACGATCGATATTATACACTTAAAAGATAGAACGGAAGTTATAAACCCAAATTATCCCGGGACTCGCATTTGAGGCAGTCGGCATGATGAGAATTCCACAGACGCGAGTTTAGGCTGCATCGGGAAGAAGAAAAGAGTATTATCGCTCACAGACAAATCGACATAATGTTGGGATCTTTATTACGATTAGAACGATAATAAGACTTTATTACACAAGCTTAATCCGGAAACATGCTATGAGCCGATGCAAGCTCTCGGGAGCTTAGGTGGTCTAAACATCTACTAACTCGGACACACACGCACGAGGTTTTTGGAAAACAAATTAATGGCGCCGAGGCGAGATGGAGACCGACGAGCGGAGTTCGTTTTTAAACAAACCCGTAAAAGAAGAAGAAAAGACGCGAGAGAGCAGCATGTTAGAATAAGGAGGGTCGGTGCTATCTGACTAGGATAGATCATGAGGTGTTAAAATTGTGTGCGGGATTCGAATATTACCCTTTGGAGAGGGGAACTTGTTTTCCTCCTGGCCGAGTGAAACTGGAGAGAAGAACAAAAAAAGCGGGTAAGTTGAAAGGGAATTCCGATAGAAGTCAAGGCAAGAATGGCATTAAAAAAAATATATATATATAAACCGACTTTCCATACACGTAGGTTCCGTGCGAAGAAGCACGTAGCTGGAGCTCCATGATCGACAGCATGAGAGGGCCGCTGCCATGGCAGTTGGAAATCCACCAATCGTTGGACATACGAAACCATCGGAAGACATTCTCGGAGTAGGAGAATATAGTCCGTACGGGGTTTAGGACTATCACTAAGTCAACGCTAAAAACGGCCCGAATGATCACCGAGGCTATCTCACTTCGTCCGAGAGGATCTCTCTGTCGAACGGCGCTGAGCATTTTGGAAGTGGAAGAGAAAAGGCAAAAATGAACGAGTTGCTCATTGGGCTTGTGTTTTGTTCCGCGGGTGTTTCCTCTCTTTATCACCCGAGAAATCTTGCGTATGAGATCGCCTGTCTGTAGAAGTAAATACCCCCCGTACATCTTTGCACAGAAGTCGAGGTGCACGCAGTGGTTAAAGAGAAGTGTAACAGTGTGAGGCTTACCGCCCTCGCATGGTTGAGTATTGTAAGAAATCTGGCGCGCCTATTTCCAACTATGGAAACTCGGAACCGGATAAAAAATCAAATCTCACACCATAATTCATCATCAAAACATTTATTTGTGATGTACTAGCCTCACGATAATAACTGCTTCATATACATTCACGCCATGTGAAATGTAATAAATGAGACTTACAATTTTCACAGTTTGGAGATTAAACTATTGACTGTGTAAACTTTGGTGCATGAGTTGCATTCGTCAAATACTGTTCAATGGTTAGAATTTAGATATGATGGAATAGATAATTAAATCAAGTCGAAATTATTATTCTTTGCACTGTACCCTATTTATATATATAAAAAAATTATCATGTTAATTTTTACTATGTGAGTCATAGAGTGATTGTGACAAGTGGTATCGGAGCCTCAGTTGCTACATCGGGATCTTAAGGGTCTACTAACGGCTGTGCTTGTGATTAGTGCACAAAGGGGAAGCAAGAGCGATAGCAGCAATCACAAGGTGGGGACTCAAAGCCCCCACGGTTTCTGAATCCGGAAATGTGGGTACAATTGGTAAGAGCAACACCAAAAGACTAGTCGATTGCTTGAAGAGCGAGCATCGTTGAGACTACATTCTTGTTAAATATACGATACAACAACTTCGAGGAAGAAATGATAAGAGTTCGAAGAGACAAACTGAAAGGTTGTTACGACATCAAAAAAGATCTACGAAAAGTTCTTCGCAGATAGGCAGAATCGGGGGATGAAACACCCTAGTGCTGAAAAAGAGTTCACAACGAGCTAGAGGACCGACGGACTCGTAATAATGCCGATGATGAGCGAAAAGAGTCTCTCCCGGAGGAGTAAAAATAGGAATTATAATGAGGCAGTATTCAGGGCAATTTGTCGCCACAGCAAGAACTCTGAAAGACAAATAGTGGAACGCAGTGAGAATTTCTAAGATTAAGCCACACGACATTTGATGGTGAGTGCGAGAGGCTGTCGAGCTTGGCTAATAAATATAAACAAATATTTCCAGGTCTACAAATACAACAGCAATTTGAAACTGGGCAGTTTGTTTATACTATCAATTATGGGAAAAAGCCACCCCTGTGGTGGGAAGAGTGAAGAATGTCGGATCATTGATGAACGCAACATAACATGGGAACTCCCATTCAGTAGATACTTTAAAGATAACATATCGATAGAAAGATTTTATGATGACAAAGCAAAGGAATTCCATGATATTCAGTCTGGGACAAATGACGATGGATGAATATGTGACAAAGTTCACTTGCATGCGAATATGTACCTTATCTTCGAGAAGAGAAGGCCAAGGTACAAAGATTTTTAGCAGTCCACTCTGCTCATATGAGAGAGCGGATAGAATCATTTAACCCCCAAACTATGGATGAAGCTATCCGAAAAAGCATGGTTGTGTTATCAGACAAAATATAAATTAAGAGTGATGTGGGAAAAGGCGTGCGGCCGAAGAAAGGCGCGAAAAAGTAACTCTACCTTTAAGAGCGATAAAAACGAGCGAGCCTGGGGAATGCAAAGACTGAAACACGAAATCGGCAAGCGGTTTCGGGAAAAACCACCAAAGAATCAAGTGGCTGGTCGAGGAGAAGCCCACGGAAGCATCAAGCTAAGCTCGAACTAGGACGGGAATTCTAAACCTCCCTTACAGTGTTGACGTGGGAAGCTCATTATTATAAGAACTATCCCGACGGAACAAAATTGAAACTGTAGCAAATCTCAGGAGGCATCTACGATAGGAGACGTGGTGCGTAACGTACATCGCATCAATGCAGGCGCTAGAAGATCGGCAAGGCTGATTTTCGGCCCTACGATGATTGAACTTGAAGGTACATTACTAACCAAACTCTATTTCAATTCGGTTGATCTCGACGAAGTCCGAGTTACATCGGTCCTAAGTTAGTAGAGTTATGTAAATTAAAAAATAAAATTTAGGAATTCATGGTTGCACAATTTACGCCAGGGTGAAACGTAAGATAACAGCGAAAATTCCCTGACCTGTGCTTTGAAGTGGCAGAATGACGGATAGAGGTAGATCTAAATATCTTACCATTGGGATCGTACGATGTGTTATTGGGATAGTGGATTGGATGGAAGACATTGGACGGTAGTAGGTCGTAAGGAAAAGACCATCTCATTCGAAGCACAAGATGGTACGCGGAAAGTGGTTCAAGGGGGTTAAAAGCACGTACAAATACGACCAACAACAGACATCTCGGTACAGGTAAGAATGTATTAGAAAAGGGTGCCGGTGTATGCTATTCAAGTAGGATACACGGACTCTAAGGAAAAGGCCCTCAATGTTTGGAAGATATTCCCGTGGTGCGAGGGAATTTTTGGACGTATTTCCAGAGGAAATTCTGGACTACCACCCAAAAGGGATATTGATTTCACTATTGAGTTGCTGCCGGGTTCCTCATCCGCATCAAGAGCCCCGTATAGGATGAGTATCTCATTGATTTCAAACTGAATTAGAAATACAGTTACAAGAGTTGCTAGACAAGGGCTATATCCAGTCCCAAGTGTGTCACCATGGGGCGCACCGAGTCCTTTTCGTTAAAAAGAAAGATGGGACATTGCGCATGTGTATGGATTACGGGCTGACTACAGGCGACGGTTAAAAACAAGTACCCCTTGCCAGAATCGATGATTTGTTTGACAAGGTAAGAGGGGCTAGGGTATTTTCTAAGATTGATTTAAGATCCGGATATCATGCAAGTTCGGATTAAAGAACGGTGATATTCGCAAAACATCTTCGCACCCGATATGGTCATTATGAATTTGTTGTCGTTTGCCCTTTGGATTAACAAATGCATCAACAACTTTATAGAGGTTAATGAATGGCGTCGTTTCATCAATTTCTAGATAATTTTGTACTCATCTTTATTGATCGATATTCAGGTGTACTCTAAAATGAGGCACTAGCATAAGGAGCATTTGCGCATAGTGTTGGAAACGCTAAGGAAGCATCGACTCTATGCTAGATTCGAGCAAGTGCGATTTCTTTAAAAGCAAATCAGAGACTTTGGGACACGTCATAACAGATCGAAGGGATGACGTGATCCTGAAAAGATCAAAGCCATCATGGAGTGGCAAGTTCCTCTGAATGTGGCGACATTGAAATCCCTTCATGGGCTTAGCGGGAGTATTATAGAAGATTCATAGAAGGGTTCTCCCAAAATTGCCTTTCCCATTACATCGCTGCAGAGGAAGGAAAAGATTTTTAGATGGACAAAAGAATGCCAAGACGAGCTTTGAAAGACTAAAACAACTTCTAACTACGGCTCTGATGCGAAAGTAGCTCGACCCGGAAAAAAGACTACGAAGTGTCTTTGTATGGATGCTAGTAGAAAAGAAGGAGTTGGAGCGATATTAAATCAAGAGGGAAAAGTAATAGCTTACGAGTCAAGGAAACTTAAGGAATATGAGCAAGTATATTCGCTTATGATTTGGAGCTTACGGCGTAGTCCATGCGCTCACGAGTATGGAGGCATTATCTTCCGGGTAAAATATTTGTCTTGAAAAACGAGATCGTAGTAACGACTAGTTATTTACAAACTAAAAGGGATTTAAACTCTAGACGGGCGAGTATGGAATACATTTTCCATGAGTAGAGTTCGACATGGACATTCAACATGTTAAAGGAAAAATGAAAATAGAGTTGCCCGATGTGTTAGCGGAAATTGCACAGATCGGTATTCTATATTTTCAACAGCTTGGAAAGCTATCTGCTATGTTACACTGAAGAAGAATCTCGGAGAGACCTGAATATAAGTTCCTGTGTGCGGCGGATGAAGAATGAAAAATAGCATGACAAAGCAACGTAGTTTGGAGAGAGTGAAGAACAAGTATTGACCTTTCGGAAAGGATCTAGTGCCTAACCGCACTAATCTTAAAGAATTAATCTCGAATGAATTTCAACGCTACAGCAATTACTGCCGGTCATCCTGGATATTAGAAGATGCTTACGGCGGTAGGAAAGTTTATTATTGGCCAGGAATGCGTAAGGACATTGTTGAATACATAAGCAAGTGTTTAGAGTGTCGAGCACGTTAAAGTGAACATCGACATCCCATTGAGCTTTTGCAGCCTATACCCATCCGGAATGGAAGTGGGAGGTTATCTCATTGGATTCCATCACGGGGTTACCGCGAACAAGGAAGCGGAGAATGATTCTATTGTGGTAGTGGTGGACGATTAATAAATCCGCCCATTTTCATACTGTGCAATCTACCTATAAGGCAGTACAAATTGCAGAATATATTTATGAAGGACATCTTTAGGTTGCATGGCATACCTAAAGCTGTGATCCCGGAGTCGAGATGTTAAGTTTACGTACGCTTTTTTGGAAAACTTTATTTTCTGGATTGGGAACCTGAGATACACTTTAGTAATGCTTATCATCCTCAAATAGATGGGCGGACGGAGCGTGTAAATCGGGTCCTAGAAGACATCCGTGTGAATGTATGTGATGCAAGAACCCACCAAGTGGGAAGATTATTTGCACCTGGTAGAATTTGCATATAACAATGGGTATCAGGGAGTCTCTCGAAAATGAGCCCTTCGAAGCATTATATGGTGTGACGGTGTCGCACGACCTATAAAGCCCTGGAGCGATCACAGAAACAAAGCATCGTTGGCGGGACCGGAAATGCGGCGTGAAATGGAGGCGAGAGGTAAATCGAATAAGGCAGACTGAAAGCCGCACTAGATAGGCGAAAATTTTATGCGGACCGGAAAATATCTCATCGAGAATTCGTGGTGAGCGACCACGTATATGTATGAATTAAGCCTAAAGCACTCATGAGGTGGACCTCTTGTGCTAAGCCGGCTCCTGGTATTGTGGCCCTTTTCCAAATATGTGGAAAGAATCGGACGATGAGCCTATAGGTTGGCATTGCCCAGGTCACATTCGAGTACATAATGTGTTTCATGTGTCCTTATTGAAGCGATATTTACATGATGAGAAACATGTAATTCATTTAGGCGAATATTCGGTAGGAAGAAGGATGGAATAATCCTAGTTTGTAGCTTGAATATATCTAAATGTACCGATTTGGAAATCATTTTGTGCCTTTCAGGTAGAACCAGACGAGAATTCTGGTAGAGCCCCTACGCATACTTGAGGCGAAGGGGAAATTGAACTCCGTAAAAGAGTAGTGGTCCGTAAAAGTGCGGTGGCGCACTTTGTACCGGACGAAGCTACTTGGGAGGAAGAAAAAATTATGCGGGAAGCATACCCGAACTCTTTCCGAAGAGGAGCTACACCGAGGGACGGTGTTACTTGCTGAAAGCTGTGACACCCTCATTAACGAGATCAATGAGTTACAATTGGTTAAAAGACTATTGGTTTAATTACTCTTTTAGTTTCATTTTCTTTCATAATTCGGACAAGAAAACTTAATGGTAATTGTTTTTATGATGTAGCGTATTATTTTGTTACGAGTTAACAAATGAAAACGAGAAAATGATAACAAAGAAAGAGAAAAAACCCTTTAGATTGTTGGCAAAGTTTCTAAGAATAGGAAGTGCTGTGGGAACGGTTGGAAAAGCAATTACCTACCCTTTGGGATAAAAAATAAATTCTAGAAGAAGGGTAGGTGTTCTCCGAAATTTCTAGCCGAGGGTGAAGTATTTCTGAAATTTGGGTGGTAAACCGATTGAAATGACTTACGCAACCCTTATGGGCAAGAATTTATCGTACGTTGATTTCGGATTGGCTATCTAGAGGTCACAGAAGAAAGAAGACTATCCACCGATTTCTCGTGGCACCCTGTCCAGGGTTACTGGAGCTCGGGGGCAAGGTGAGGACGTCATTGCCTCTCTTGAAGGTTGGGAGGACCACAGGCCATAAAGGAGTTTTTATCCGTAAAGCGATAAGTATTTTACGGCTGGGAATTCGATGAACTGTAGTTTAGCTATCTCGTTATTTTTTTGGTTGTTAAAATGTTAGAAGGGAACATGTCCGTTTGTTTACAAACTGACATTGCGTATGATCGAGGGATAACAGAGCGGGTGCTATTTGCTGTGAAGAGAAGACCACTATGTAGTGGAAGAAGCTTCGTAGGAGACGGATAATATTTATTTGTTTTAAATACACGCTAAGTCGATCTAGTGGTTTTTTTAAGTAGGAACAACAATGATGTTTTCTAGTTTACCAAAAAGGTTTACCCTATTCTCCTATCTTTATAAGAGTAGAACCAAAGATTTGTATTTTTGTTTACGGCAAAGGTCTTCTTGAGTTTTTCTGAGGAAAATAAAACAATGCATGGAAGATAGAATAATTGTGGTACTTCGCAATGATTTGTGGTGAATAAAAATAAACTCGTATTCTATAATGAAAAGATGAGGTTGAGATTGCTCATATGCATGTGACCTAAAACGAGAAGATATAGAATACCATAGTAAAGAAAAATAGACTATGACACAATTGTGACCAGGAGAAAAAGGCCCGAACTCGAACTTGTGGAGCTAGGTTGGTTGAAGAACCATCCACTGTTCCTGCTCATGGGTTATTATCTATACTGTGAGCCATAAGTCTGTGATTGGCGACCATTCAACCTAAAGGGAATTATAGATAGAGCATTATCTCATTACGGTAGTCGAACACCTGTAGCGTTCATAACAAATAAAACCCTTCCTTAAATCGAGGGAGAATTCCACAATTTATGATACGGATATAAATTACAAGTAAAGCCGCGGTGCTTATAATGATTGTTGGCGCAAAGAAGAGAAATTACACACTTATTCGATACATAAACATATGTATTATGTTCAATAGAATAAGAATTTACAATTAGTGCCATAAAACTCGGTACATTAACGTTTCTTTGCGAGAAAATAACAACAAATTTAGTTTGTAGACAAAACTCGAAAATATATTGAAAAAAGATGAAATGCTTAGAGTTCCCAAGAAAATGAAAATACGGTTCTAATGGAAGTACTCCCGCGGGAAACCATCAAAAAGAAATAAAATTACAGCGAATGCGATTAAAACCTTGCGAGCAGAGAAAATCTGTTACTTAAATACACCCGATCGATATTTATACACTTAAAAGATAGAGCGAGAGTTATAAACCCAACTTATCCGGGACTTCGCTAGGCGAGTCCGGCATGATGAGAATTCCACGGCCCGAGTTTAGGGCCGAGTCCGGAAGAAGAAAAGAGTATTATTGTCTAGACAAATCAACATAATGTTCGGATCTTTATTACGAGTTTGAGAACAATAATAAGAAATTATTACACAAGCTTAATCCCGGAAACATGCTATGAGCCGATGCAAGCTCTGGGAGCTTCGATGGTCTAAACATCTACCGACTCCGGACATCTACGCATGAGGGTTTTTGGAAAACAAATTAATGGCGCCGGAGCCGAGATGGAGACCGATGAGCTGAGTTCGGGGGTTTTTAAACAAACACGTAAAAAAGAAGAAGAAAAGACGCGAGAGAGCGACATGTTAGAATAAGGAGGGTCGATGCTAATCGACTAGGATAGATCATGAGGTGTTAAAAGCTGTGTGCGGGATTCGAATATTACCCGTGGAGAGGGAACTTGTTTCTCCGGGCCGAGTAAAACCTCGGAGAGAAGAACAAAAAACGGGTTAGTTGAAAAGGGCATTCCGGTAAGGAGTCAATGGCATTAAAATAATATATATATATATATATATATATATATATATATATATAAACCCGAATTTCCATACCCGTAGGTTCCGCGAAAGAAGCACCCAGCAACCCGGAGCCCTATGATCGAAGCATGAGAGGGCCAGCGCGCATGGCGGTTGGAAATCCACCAACTATTGGACATCTAAAACCATCGGAAGACATTCTCGAGGTAGGAGTATATAGTCCGAACGGGGTTTTAGGACTATCACTATGTCACTCTGTTTAAAAATGTTGAATGATCGCCTAGGCTATCTCACTTCGTCCGGAGGATCTCCCTGCGAATGGCGCTCGGCATTCCGAGGTGGAAGAGAAAGGCAAAATGAACGGGTTGCTCGTTGGGCTTGTGTTTTGTTCCGCGAGTGTTTCCTCTCGCGCATACCAAGAAATCTGCGCTATGAATACACACTGTCTCAGTAGAAGTAAATACCCCCGCACATCTTTACATAGAAGTCGAGGTGCCTGCCATGGTTAAGAGCAGGTGTAACAGAGTGGCAAGGCTTACTGCCTCGCATGGTTGAGTATTAAACGCTGGCGCGCCTATTTCAGCTATGGAAACTCGGAACCGGATAAAAATCAAATCTCACACCATAATTCATATCCGAAAACATTTATTTGTGATGTGCTAGCCTCACGATAATAATTGATTCATATACATTACGCCATGTGAAATGTAATAAATGAGACTTACGATTTTCACACTGGAGATTAAACTATTGACTGTGAAAACTTTGGTGCATGAGTTGCATTCGTCGAATACTGTTCTATGGTTAGAATTTCGATATGATGGAATAGATAATTAAATCAAGTCAGAATTATTATTCTTTTCCTGTACCCTGTTTATATTATCATGTTAATTTTTACTGAGTGAGTTTTTCATAGAGTGATTGTGACAGTACGCATCCATCGCCTGCATGCAATAAAATAGAACACAGTCAACGCCGAGGGGTGTTTTTTTATCAAAATTAATATTGATCTACTCCATCAAAGTTGTTTAGATCTTGCATATTTGTAAATTTTGGAAATATTTTGAAATAGAAGAGAAACGATTTGGATTCCTGTCAAACAATTAATATTAATATTTTTCAAATTTTAACAATTGAATTCAACTAATCACTACTATATCTGTAAACTAATTAGCCATAATTATTAGCATGAATACAATGAATGGTGGGGTAGGCTTTTGTTACAAATTTCTTTTTCTATCTACTTTCAGTGCACCTCAATACTATTCAAATTTTTCCTACAATCCCTTTTTACTTACTAACAGGACAAAGACATCCATAGTTTGAAAATATTTCAGTATAGTTTGCTCATATCTGTAAATTCTAAAATATTCTCTAAATCTACAACAAAATTAAGTTCAGCACCACCAAAACAATACTAATAATATTAATATCATGGAAAACAATAATAATATTATAATAGAGAAAGCGGGGTACTTGTTATGTGGTTGCAGACGAGTTGGCTATGTCCATAAACAGTGATGTGGGTAATCCCACATCATAAAGTATGAATGTTAGAGTAGCATTGCTGCTCACTATATCACTTTGATCTGAATATGCTTTATGGCATGGTATAACTCACGTTACAACTTATTTATTAAAAAATAAAAAAATGTGGGTGATCCTACCCCATAAATATGGTGTAGTATCACCCATATCAGGATCTTTTGTTGTTAAAATAAAGCTGTGACGTAAGTGATCCCACGCAATAAAACCCTGGGAATCCTGCGACTAGGGCCTTGGTCAGGTTGAACTACCTCGCTGCATTTCTCCATAACCCTGCCATCAAACACATCGTAGATAGCGAAGCCAATGCTTGCACAACCAGGATTTGATCTGCCTTATCCGGCAAAATAAAGGGTACTGGGGATTTTATACGGGCGCGGCCGGTGCCCACCACGTCTGTTTGCCACTGCTCTCTGGAATTATTCTATTTCTTGCGGTGCTTGCAATCTGTTAGGGTTGTTACTTTTTTCGGTTGTTACTTTTTCCTTTTCGGGTTTAATAATTCTCACGTTTGGTTATGCATTTTTGTTAGAGATGTTTTTATTTTATTTTGGGATGGTTTAGGTTTCGCTATATGAAGTGCATGATGCATCTTTAACTTTGTTGTAGTTGTTAATTTAATGGTAATAACAAATCTCACTTGATTGTTCATGTTTGGTTATTCATTTTTGTTAGGGTTGTTTTTTTGGATAGTTTGATGTATTTTTAATTTCTTTGTTAATTTAATGATAAATACAATATTATATCATCATTTAATAATAAATACAATATCACATTATGATATAATAGAAGTGAAATAGAAGGAGAATGGTTAAAGTTTTTTAGATTGCTGAAATTTTTTAAAATTTTCTTTATGATATATTTTTTCAGATTATTTTATTACGAAACATTACTTTAATTATGTATAAGTATTTTCATTTTTTTCCTTTTAAGATTGAATTTGATTTTTATTACTCTCTTTACTTTATGATTTAATTTTTTCCAAGTTTTAATGTTTTAATTTTCTCACCTTTTTTGTGTTGTGAAACTAAAGATCTAGAGGGTCATATTTTTCTAGAAATAACATCCCTTTTGATAGTTAGATGTTGATCTTAAAAAATGGACAAGACCAAAACAACTACTAACTATTGCAACAAAGTTACGGATCAATTTTTTTTACTTGAGCCTAAAAAAGAGTTAATGTCACCCTCACTTATGATTAACCAACCTAGATCCATCTTAGCTCTGGACCTATTAAGCACCTAGAGAGATATGATGCAAGACTCTTTTTTTGAGTGCAAAAACGTGACAAAATGTTTGCACCTCGAGAGGTTTGATTCCTCTCAGCGATTAATAGATCCAAAGTTAAGATGGATCTAGGAAGAATGATACCTAAAACCAAGGGGATACCATGGTCATGATCACCACACGAAGATGGTAAGCTAAAATGTATTTCAAATACTCGTTCATGTTTAGTTAGGACCAATTGCATATTAGGGTGAAGCTCTTGTTAGGGGGGTATCTACTACTTGTATTGCATTGAATCATTTATAATGCATAATGGCCCCACTTCAACAAATAATTCATATGGTTAGAGCTAAAAATTTTAAATGAAATAGATATAAGCCCCTTGAGGGTGTGTTTTTCCCCCTTCCTTTGTAAAGAGCATATATGACGCCTTTAAATCCATGGTGATGGGTCCCAATGTATGTAACCATTCTATTGTACAAAATACTTTAGAACTTTGTCCATTTCAATAGAAATACATGTGATATTTGAGATGTTACTTTCCTATTTGAAGTTTAACATCACCCTCCACATTTCATCATACAACTATTGACTATCATCATAATTTGGAATTTAGGGATGACATGGACATAACCATGGGTTTATTTAACAACTCTCTCATGGATAAATTTGTGGTTGTTTCCATTTTTGGTGAAAATAATTACCTTGTGTTTCTTTATGTAAGCAATAGACTTTAGATTTTAGGTGCATAATAGAGAGACAAGCATACAAAGGAATTTGGTTTTCCTTACATCGAGCTTGTAAGGTTAGTTCTTCTTGAGGACGAGGGGTTGGTTATTCAAATTTAGGGTAGTAGTGTCTTCAATAGAGATGTCCTCATAGTTTTCTTTGGGAGATACATCCATTTAACTTAATTTTTGGCCTTTTCATTTGTGCCCTTTCAAATACCTTGGCATCACAGCTATAGCATAATATTGCGTATTGTGATTCTCCCATCCTTTTTAGGAACAAATTTTGGATTTGTGAGGTTTGATTACTGGAGTGTCTTGAAGGATGAGGAAAGAAGTGAATAATGGTCTTTTTTCTCGTGCATTTATTACTATTTTGACTTCATTAGCTTCATTTTATTGAAGGGAAAAAGGTCAATGGAATTATAGAAAAAGAGGTCAACAATGAAGTGAAGAGAAAGAATGTGCTTGCATTGACTGAAATGTTAAGAAGAAGCATTGTGATAAGACTTCAACTAAGAAAGGTAGAAAGAAGAAAACTTATCATTATTGCAAGAAATTAGGACATACAAAGAAGGCTTGTTGGCATAAAATCAAGAACCTATAGGAGAAAGTGAAGAATCTTGAAGGAGGTATAGTTGTTGGAATAATCACTAAAATATGGCATTGAACGTTAGAAATTGTGATAGATAACTATATTTTTTTATGTTATTGTTTATTAGGTAGTCCACTCTCATATTTGTAAGAGTGATTGGATTATTAACTCAAGTTGCACCCACCATATGCCTAAAATGGTTCTCTCTTAAAATAGTTAGTAACATGATAATAAATGTGACCTAAAAATGAGAACTCTAGCTCTAAAAACCCATATTTTTAGGTTAAAAACCAATAAAAGAACATATGTTTTGAAAAGTGGTGCTAGCGAGTATGCATTTTTTTGGAGGAGTTAAAATCACAATGTTTTGTAAATATGGTTTTAACAACCTCTTAATGCTTACGAGAGAAAATGAAATTATTCGTTGTGTGGAAAAGTGGCACCAAAGCTAACACTCATTTTTTAATGTAAGGAAGGCCAAAATTACAATTTATTTGAAACCGGGGACATAACAATTTGTCCAATTGCAACTAAAACTAAAGTCAACTATGGAATCAAAAAGTGGTGTTGCCTATGAAACTCTTCATTTTTTACTTGGAAGGATTTAGGTACAAAATTGCAACACCTTTGAAACCCATGGCCTTAACAATTGTTATCCTTCTCACCAAAATCTTAAAATCATCTCTCAAATAAAAAATAGATGCTACCAATAACCACTAGCCATTTTTCAAGTTCCAAATTATAGTAGTTTGAAACCATGACATAAAAGGCTATTATGATTGCAAATAAATAAATAAATAAGAAGAGAAAATCCTCAAATATAAAAAAATAAATAAAAATAAAGAAAAAGAAAAAGAAAAAAAGAAAAAAACCAAGAGAGAGAAAAACATATTTCCTTTTCGTAATATTTTTTTAATACATTAATAAATGCATACATACGTATAATCGAGTCTTTTTCAATTTTTTTTAATTATTTAAAAACTAATAATAATAATATAAAATGCAATTAAAAAAATTAAAACACACCAATAATATAAATTTGAATTTTAAATTTAGATTTATTTATGCCTCTTAAATAATAAAATGAACATAATTAAGATAAAAAAATAATTTATATTGTAATCAGATAAAATAATTTCTTAATTTTTTGGTATATAATTTCTAAAATATTTATTATATTATCATTTTTTTTTAATTTTTTAAATCAATAGTATTAAAACCTTTTTAAATAAATTATCTTGAAACATTTATTTCCCATCCTTTTTAAACATCAAGTATTGAAAATTTCCTATTAAGCTCTACTATTAAACCATATATATCTTTGAAAAAACAAAAATATAACAAAATATTTAGAAAATTATTATAAAGAATATCTATAAAATAAAAAATCTTCGAGAGGACAATACATATTAAAAGAAGTTTACGTATTAAAAACAAATCTTTCAGCGAAATCAGAGTAAAATTAAAAGAAAAATTTACAGAATAGAAGGAAACTTACTTAAAATGTTGAGTAGCTTGAAAAAACCAAAGAATAGTGCATGTTTACAGATTAGAAGGAAACTTACTTAAAATGTCGAGTAGTTGAAAATCCAAACAAATAGCGCATGTTCCAAGCGAAAAATAACCAAATACAAAAACGGCATCATTGGCGTCTGAAACCCTACGGGTACGATACGGCAAATTGACTCACCAAAGACTTCTGGTCTGAAGTGAAGCCTTAATGTACTCACCAAAGACTTGCTATCATGAATATAATAAGTTTGTATATCTTAATTGCGGCTAGAGGCGTAATCTAGGTCCAGTATGATTTTGATGTCAAGTATGTGGTATTTTTAAGAAAAATAATAAATTTTATTTTTGTTAATGTCGATCAAAGCATTAACTTAATTTTTAATTTTATATCACTTTAATATTTAGATTATATATACTAGTTTTTAACTCATTAATGGATTGAGATTAATTATTAAAATACAACTATGTATTATTTATATAATTTGAATAGATAGTAAATTATCTCACTCATTTAATAATTGCTTTATTATATACTTGGAATTTGAATGGATCATAAATTTACCTTTAACAAAAAAAAATTACCACATTGAATTTTCAAATTAAGTAAAATTTTAAACATCTTTACTCTTTGCTAAAGTCAATACCATTTCCTAAATCAAAGGAAAAGAATTAATTCAATACAAACAATCAAAATCCAAAATATTGTAATATTTCGTTTAATTAAATATTTGTAAAATGGATCTTTAAGAAGAAAACGCATGTTGTATGGATAAATTAAAATCTTTAAAGATATAAATATTTCCCCATCAAAATTGCAATATTTCAAAAATTTGAATAAATAAAAAATCTAAATAAACCAAAGGTATGGTAAATAAATAAAACCTATTTTTATACTTACTCCAAAGCTATGGTAAATAAATAAAAATATATATAAACTAGATGTAGGGTAAACAAATAAAAAAATATTTTTATATTTACTCCATAAACCTTTTTATATTTAAAATAAAAATAAAAAAGCGAGGTTTTATTTAGATGAAGTCTACGGGACGAATACCATGGGACAAATTCATATTGATACCATGGGCTAAATACCATTGGCCAAATACCATATTTATAAAATAAGTATGGTAAATAAATAAATATAAAAAGGTATAAAGAGATATCATGAATAAATAAATATAAAATAGGTATAAAGAGGTATGGTAAATAAATAAATATAAAAGAGGTATAAAGAGGTAACGTAAATAAGTAAAAATATATTAAATATGATTATAAATAAAAAATCTAATTATATAACAAAGCCTATGGGCCAAATACCATAGTAAATAATAGAGTTATGGTAAATAAATAAAAATATAAATAAACTAGAGATATGGTAAGTAAATGGAATTTTGTTTTTCATATTTACTCCATAATCGCTTTATATTTAAGAACACTCAAAAAAATACATTTTATTTAGGTGAAGCATATGGTGGGTGAAGAGAGAGAGAGAGAGAGAGATGGGACAGAAAGGGAAAGAGCGACAGGAAGAGAGGGGATGTGAGAGAGTAGAGAGAGGGAGGGAAAGAGAGAGCGAGGTAAGAAGAAAGACATAGAGAGATAAAGGTGGAGAGAGAGAGTGAGAGTGAGAGAGAGAGATAAGAAAGCTCGAAAGAGAAGGAGAGAGTACAGAAGGAGGAAAGAGAGATATGGGGAGAGGGAGAGAGCGACAAAGAGATTGATATATATGGAGTGTGAGAGCATGTCTGTTTAGGGGTGTTAGGTAGAGAGACAAAAAAGAAGAGATGGAGGGGGATATAGATATGGATGGAGGGTGGAGAGAGGGAAGAATATTTCTTGCACTAGATGGATTGATTTAAGTGGAGATGGTAATTTCTACTCCTATTTGATTGTTTGCACTAGATTCATCGATTTTAGTGTAGATGTTTTTTTCTAATGATATTTGATTACTTGTACTAGATGCATTGATTTCGAGTATAGGTGGTGATTTCTAATATTATTTGATTGCTTGCACTCGATGTGTTGATTTCAATGTAGATGTTGATTTATAATTATATTTGATTGCTTGCACTAGATGCATTGATTTCAATGTAGATGATTCCTAATCTTATTTGATTGTTTTCACTAAATGCATTGATTTCAGTGTAGAGGTTATTTTCTAATCTTATTTGATTGTTTGCATTAAATGCATTGAGCATTGATTTTAGTGTAAGCACAAAATGGTATTGAGAATGCACATTGATTTTTTTCTTATAGTAATTTAACCTATTAATATTGGAGAGCAAGAGAGACAAGGTATATTGTTTACTACAACAACTCGAGCTAAAGATTTAAATGATCTACGATTTAAATTTTCTTTTTCATATAATCAATATGAAAAGATGACAAAAATAACAAAGGTGACAATAAGAATAGTAGAACAAAATAGTTTAAGATTGATCACAATGAAGACTATTTGTAACATGAGTACATTCTTATTATTCACATTTTCTATCTTTCAAAATTATTATTGTCACTTTGCATTCAAAAAAAATTATTTCATCATTTTTCATCATTAAAGATATTAACAATATTTATCATCTCAACAAACCGAGGTAACTAAGAAAATTTAAAATTAAAACGACCAAGTTAATCTCAGAAATATTTATCACATTTAAAATGATTATATTAATATTTTATATATTTACATAAAATTGATAAAATTAATCAAATCTTCGATAAATTTCCCTTGGCAACAGATGATTAAAACCGGCCTAGATCCATCTTAACTCCGGATCTATCAAGCGGCAGAGAGCGATAAAATCTCTCTAGGTGAAAACCTTTCCTCAAGTTTTGCACTAAAAAAAAGAGGTTTGCACCTTGAGAGATTTGATCCCTCTTGGCCCTTGATAGATCCGAGATTTAAGATGGATCTAGGTGCAGTGTTATTCTCACTTATGATTAATTTATTTAGAACTATTTTAACTCTGGATCTATTAAACATCTAAACCTCTTTTTTGAGTGTAAAACTTGTTTGCACCTCGAAAGGTTTGATCCCTCTCGGCGCTTAATAAATCTGAAGTTAAGATGGATGAATGACACCTAAAACCAAGGGGATGCCTTGGTCATGATCACCACATGAAGATGGTAAGCTAAAGGGAATTTCAAATATTGATTGATGTTTACTTAGGAGATTCAGTCTCATTTGTAAGATTCATTGGATTATTAGCTCAAGTTGCACCCACCATATGTCTAAAATGGTTCTCTCCTAAAATAGTTAGTAAAATGATGATAAAATGTGATCTCAAAATTAGAACTCTAGCTCTAATAGCCATATTTCTAGGTTAAAATGTTCGAAGTAATGGAGAAACCTAAACTTAGATTGTTGTTATGATCAGGATAGGTTTGAGAATCTAATCTTAGACCTCGTGTATCCTAATCTCCAGGGAGTGGTTGAAACCATCCCTTTAGTGTGAAAGTCTATATATTTGAGAGTCATCGACTCAATAGTCGGTGCTTGTATGAATGTGTGTACACCCTCCGGGTTCTCACCTGGAGAGTCATTAAATTTGGACAACTAGGTCTAAACTCCATCTTGTGATGCTCGGATGAAGATTCTAATATTTGTATTGGATTCCTCTTTCGAGAGAGGTGTAAAATCGATCTAAAATTGATTTTAATCGATGAGCAGAACATTTATTTTTGAATTTATTATTTATAATAAATTTAAGTGTAGGTCGGCCTTAAGGTTTTTACCCGCAGCAGATGTGTCACACACCTCTCATGATTGGTATTTATAGGGTCAACGTTGGAGCATTTTTCCACTCATCTCATCACACATCTCCTCCTCTTATACGAGCATCTGAGAAGCACGCTCATCTCACACGTGGGAAATAAGATCAAAGTTTACCGCCGCAAGAAGGTCGAAGTTTACTGCAGCAACAAGGACAAAATTCACTTTGCGACCAAAAACTCGCGGTTAAGGTTTACGGGGAAGTTTGACTAGCGTTGACTTTGGTCAACGCATGGTTTCGATTGGGCTGAATTTTGGAGAAGACTTCAATCTAAGGAGGTTGTACTCTTTGGCACGAGAAATCGAGGTCAAAGGTTGACCAGAAGTTGAGTTGTGTTGAATTTTAGTGATGTTGCCCCTGCATTGACTTTTCTTAGCGGCATTGACCTTTACGAGGTTGACTTCGAGTTGACCAGTGTGACTATTTTGAGGACTTTGTTGTGACACATGCTAGGGTTGGTTGACCATGAATTCTTTGTTGGTTAAATCATCCTGTTGACCAGCCGTAACGCACCATCACCTTTATCTATTTACGACTTGTCTTCTAAAGGATCACTAGTATGTTCTATCTGCATTTTACTCATAAATTCATGTGATTGTTGTTGATAAAAAGTAAAGTTTGCATCAAGCATAGAACATCTACATAAATTTATATGGTATACTGAAGCTGAGGTGAAGAGAAGCCCTAACTTATAGTAATCACCAAAAGAGAAAAATGGGTTCCACAAGTTATGGCTTCAAGGAGGATGACAAGTTAACTAGAAGGGATGACTTCCATGCTTGGAAGATGATATTAGATCTCAAATTAGAAGACCATGATCTCATGGACTATGTACTAGGTAAGATACAAGAACCTCCATCCAACTGCTATCTGTTTCGCCAAAACCAAGTATAAGAAGGGGGAGATCAAAGCAAAGCTAATGATCGGGGAAATCCATACATAAAAGTTTGGTTGCCTACATATACTGAGCTAGGCACATCCAAAGAGATGTATGATAAGCTGATACAAATGTTCAAAGTAAACAATGCAAACCAGGTGTTATTCTTCAAGAATCAATTGAAGAATCGAAGAAAGGAAGGGATGAGTGCGTCCAAACATACTTTCTAAAGCGACCAAGATAAGGAACAATCTACGGCTATTGGGGGAGACAATAGCTGATTGTGAGATGGTACTCATCGCACTTGGAGGGCTCCCATATGAGTGTCAAGTATTCAACACAACCATTCTCAATAATAATACAATTCCTAACTTTGACGAGCTACTTGTCAAGATGCATGAAAGAAGAGACAAGAATGAAGGAATACGAAAAATGACGAAATGCTTGTCTCACGCTGCTTATTCTAGAAAGAATAACTCTAGTGGTTCAAAGAACAAAGGAAGAGCGAGGGCCTAAGGGAAAGAATGGCAAGTGTTTCACTTGTCATAGGCTAGGTCATCATGCTAGAGAAGGTCCTTTCAAGAAGGATTCTCCCGATAGTGATGACAACAACAACCGAAGGAATGGAAATCAAAGAAACAACGGGTCCAAAGGAAAGAGGAAGGCTCCCTTTCGGCGGAAACAATCAACCTTTCAAAATTTCTAGAAACTCTAGGTACGAGGAGTCGAAATGTTGTTGATAAAAGAAATGAATACATTCTTGTATCTTCCCTCTCTGTTGCATCCCTCGCTCGACACTATGGATCTTTAGGGCTGATAGATAATGGTGCCTCAAGACACATCATTGGGTTCAAGGAAGCACTTTCGACATGGTTGAGAAGGATACTAATCTGGAAATTATCCTTGGAGATAATGCCACATATCCCGTGAAAGGGATAGGGACTGTGACCCTCCTCTTGTCTCAAGGAAAAGTCCTACATTTGCAAGATGTACTCTATGTACCAAAATTGAAGAAGAACCTTGTGTCTATATCAGCCATAGAAAACAAAGATTTCAATGTGGAATTCACTAATGGAAAGGTCTACATGTGGAAGAAGAATCTCAAGGAAGCTATCGTGATTGGTTTTAGAGTTGGAATGCTCTACCAAGTTGAAGGAAGTCCACTGGGAGCTATGACATCTGATACTATCCGACAAACTAAATTGTGGCACTGGAGGTTTGGACAGCTTCATTACAAGGCCCTTCCCGAAGCAAGGAAGGTGGTGACAGGGATGCTCGAATTTGGAAATAATCATGAAGGTGTATTTAAGGGTCGTGTCGAAGGAAAGCACACAAGGGGACCTTTCCCCTCAAGTGTCACAAAGACATATGATATTTTGCAACTAGTCCATTCCGATCTATCCGGTATGCTACCCATGACATCCGTGGGAGGATGTTCTTACTATATGACATTCACTGATGACTTCTCCCGCAAAACCCTGGATATACTTCTTGAAGAAGAAGGATGAGGCTTTCATGTGGTTCCGTACCTTCAAAGCCTTGGTGGAAAATATGACGGGAAAGAAGATCAAGATTTTGAGGACCGATAATGGCACTTGAATATGAGTCAAATGAGTTCAAGGATTTTTGCAGAGAAGCTGGAATTAAGAGGGAGACCACTACTATCTATACTCCCTGAGCAGAATGGTGTTGCTTTCGAACGAAAGAGCAGGACCATTGTGGAAGCTGCCCATGCCATGCTATGTGACCGGGGTCTACCGAAGTTTACGTGGGGAGAAGCTGCGAATACTGTTGTATACATTCAAAACCGATGCCCTCATTCCTCTCTCGGACTCCAAAACTCCCGAAGAGGTTTTCACTGGTAAGAAACCTTTGATGTCTCACATTTTAGAGTTTTTTGGATGTCCTGTTTATTTTCATGTGCCAAAAGAAAAGAGAAGTAAGATTTGGATGCTTATGGGAAGAAAGGAATATTTGTGGGCTACAACGAAACTTCTAAGGCCTATAGAATCTATGTACCTGGGTCGAAAGGGAAGTAGAGATATGGCATGATGTCACTTTTGACGAAGATGCTTCCCTGAAGAAAGTAGTAGATCTTTCGAGATCCGAGGAAAATCATGAAGCAAGGCACGGAAATCAAGAAGAACCGCATGATGAGACAAATGCACGATCGTTTGAAGGACCAATGGACCCAATCGATCCATCTCCTTCAACGAGAAAGAGACCATCATGGCTCGGGGGACACTCTCGAAGATGTTGAGGGACATGCTACCACGAGGGGGACATTCCAAGAAAGCAAGAAGTCGTGTAGATACCAAGGGTATGCGGCTACCACGAGTACTATTGTATAATCCGAACTTGGATCTTTTTGAGAAATCCATAAAGCGACAAGTCTAGAAGGATGTTATGCACGAAGAATATGAGTCCATAATGAAGAATGATGTCTAGGATGTGGTTCCAAGACCGAAGGACAAATCAGTTGTCACCGTGAAATGGCTCTACAAGATCAAGCATGGATTTGATGGAAGTGCTGAAAAGTTAAAGGCAAGATTTGTTCCCCATGGCTTCTATCAAAAGGAAGGAATAGACTATGATGACATATTTTCACCTATGGCATGATATACCACCATTCCATCAATCATAGCCCTTGCTGCTACACAAGGACAGAGTCTTCATCAGATGGATGTCAAGACCGCTTTTCTACATGGTGCAATAAAGGAAGAGGTGTATGTAGAACAACCTCTGGGGTTTGAAGTCCAAGATCGCGATACCCATCTCTACAGGTTGAAGAAAGCCCTTTATGGGTTGAAGCAAGCACCCAGAGCTTGGTACGAGAGGATAGATAACTACTTGATGAAAGTTTGGGCTTCACTCAAAGTAATGTTGATCCGAACCTTTACTTCAAGGTTGTCCGGGGGAAGCCTCTCATGCGGTGTTGTATGTGGAAGACCTCTTCCCGACAAGTGCTGGCCCTCTCATTCATCAATGCAAGAGGGAGCTCCCTGCTGAATTCGAGATGAAGGACCTAGGACCGATGCACTATTTCCTAGGCCTAGAGGTCCGGCGAGAGACACAGCGAGATTTTCCTTTCTTAAGGAAAATACATTGTGAAGCTTTCTGGAAAGATTAGGTATGGTGGATCGCAAGTCCGTGTCAACACCAATGGAACTCAACTTCAAGAAGTTGAGTGGCGGCACTATTGGGCCCATATTGTCAAATCCTACTGAGTATCATCAACTCGTAGGGGCCTTAATGTTTCTTAGTGAACACCCGTCTAGATATATGTTTTGTAGTGAACACTTTGAGTCAACGAGATGGTTGAGCCTCATCACTTTCACTCGGGTTGGTGCCGGGAATCTTCCGAGATACCTTCGAGGCACGATAAACCATGGTCGAGATACTGCTGCTCGGGAGCGTGACACTCCTTGGATATATTGATGCCGATTGGGTCTGGCAGTGTGGTGGATTGTAAGAGCACATCGAGATGCTACTTCAATCTTGGTTCTGCTTCAATCTCATGGATGAGCGAGAAGCGAAGTCGGTGGCTTTAAGCACCGGCGAGGCCGAATACATTGCGGCAAGTATGGCACTGTTGTGAAGCATTTTGGTTGCGAAAGCTCTTTAGTGAGTTGTTTGGACATGTGCTAGATACCATCGTGATACTCGTGTGATAACTAGAGTGGGATTCACTTATCCAAGAATCCGATGTTCCACGATCGATCCAAGCATATTGATATCCGGTACCACTATATCCGGGATATGGTACGGCGAGGCGCCGTAAGGCTCGATCATATAGGAACCCGATGAGCGGGTCGCGGATATTATCACAAGGCCCCTGGGGAAGGTCAAGTTCCTAAACTTCCGTGAGAGTCTTGGTATTGTGGAACGACCCTATGATGTGGGTCCTGTTGGATGATGAGCTCTGGGAGCTCTGGGGGGCTTTGGGGATAGCTTCTCGGAGCTATAAGCACTCATGGGGCTAGGCTTTCCGAACCCTGTAGTGCTTATGCCCCACCATTATGATGTTTGAGTTGGTTCACCTCTCATTATCTTTGCCCCGTATGCATCCTACCCATTGAGTTCAGAGCTCATCGGAAGTACCTCTCATTTGGCCACTGAGGTGGGAAAAATTAGAGACTAGTAGCAAAGACTAATGGATGCATCAAAGATTGTCATACTCTCTATCTAGGATGGCACGGTCCAACCACTTGATCCGGGATCAAGTATAGTGAGGTTTTCGGACCTCCAACTGACTTCGAGTCGGGTAAACCAACTTCGGGTTGGTATGAGACTCTTTGAGTCCGATAGAGGTTTTGGACCTGCTCGGTCGAATCGTCGACCGAGGGGATGATGTATTTGTGACTAACCCACTATCTTTGTTCTAAAATAAAGAGGCCAACAAAGTAAGTTACGGCGGGATGACGCACGATGTTTTGATTGCACTGGTGGATGGAGTTCTCCCTAGTTGAGAGGGAGTGTTAAATTTGGACAACTAGGTCCAAAACTCCCTCTTGTGATGCTCGAGATGAAGATTCCAATATTTGTATTGGATTCCTCTTTCGAGAGAGGTGTAAAATCGATCTAAAATTGATTTTTAATCCGATGAGCGAGAACATTTATTTTGAATTTATTATTTATAATAAATTTAAGTGCGAGTCGGCCTTAAGGTTTTTAACCCCCGAAGAGATGTGTCACACACCTCTCATGATTGGTATTTATAGGGTCAACGTTGGAGCATTTTTTCCACTCATCTCATCACACATCTCCTCCTCTTATACGAGCATTTCGAGAAGCGGGGCTCATCTCACACACGGGAAAGAAGATCGAAGTTTACCACAGCAAGAAGGTCGAAGTTTTACCACAACAAGAAGGACAAAATTCACTGCAGCCAAAAATGCGCAGTTAAGGTTTTTTTGGGAAGTTTGACCCGAGCATTGACTTTGGTCAACGCATGGTCCGATTGGGCTGAATTTTGGAGGAGACTTCGATCTAAGGAGGTCTGTACTCTTTGGCACAGACATCGAGGTCAAAGGTTGACCAAAAGTTTCGTTGCATTGACTTTTAGTGTTGTTGCCCTGCATTGACTTTTCCGAGTGGCGTTGACCTTTTTGAAGTTGATCGTGTGATTGTTTTGAGGACTATTGTGACACATGCTTTGGGTTGGTTTTACCGTGAAGTCTTTGTTGGTTGAAGCATCTTGTTGACCACCGTAACGCACCATCACCTTTATCCGTTTTCTCGACTTGTCTTCTAAAGGATCACCGGTATGTTCTATCTGAATTTTACTTGTAAATTCATGTGATTGTTGTTGATAAAAGTAAAGTTGCATCAAGCATAGAACATCTACATAAATTTATAAGATCCATTTATTTTATAGTTAATATAATCTAGTTTTTTAACATGGTATCAGAGTTTTAGATCAAAGCTAAGTGAACCCTGTGCTATGTAGGGATATGAGGATCTATGGATGATCATTGCGGTTGCATGTTGTGAGGTGATCTGCATAAAAAATTTCAGTGGTAAAGTCCGGAGTTTGGAGCCGTGATCTTAGTTCGTAAGGGGCAAGTGTGAATCTACTTACGCGAGCGATTACGGCAAAACAACGACCTTTGGGATATGATCTCCAACTAGGTCGAATGGCGAGTGTTCATTTTTTTTTACTATTCGTTGTATAAAAGCGTGTACGTTGGCGTGGATGTACGGGAGGCGGATAATCGGCTACGTGAAACTGCGCTTCCTAGTGAGGAGAGTGATTGCATTCATTGCATACAATGCAAAATGATCTTTTGAAAATTGTAAAAATGATTCTATGTTGTTGTGTTTCATGTTCCACTTTGCTACAGAAAATGGAAGAAGGGAGGAACGCTGACATGTGGTAGTTGACTGATGGTGCTCGATGGTTACGTGTTGAGCCTATGTGGAGATCATAGAACTTGTTTGATGAGGCTATTGAAGGGTGTGTGTCAAATTTTCCACATGTTAATTCATTTTTGTAAGGGCAAAATGGAATTAATATACTTGGGCCTCCAATCTCTTCTCATTTAATTTCAATATTGTTGAATTGATTTATTTCAGTTAGGGTATTTTTTAAGGAATCACGCATGGTATTGTCTTCCTTCTTTAACTCATAGATTATATAGTGCCTCTAGGGACAAGGTTATCAAGCCTCGCTTGACATTGGAAGTGCCTTGCACGCTCTTTGTTGGGGTCATTGAGGGATTTTTCATTCATTAGGATAAGGCTCGTATAGAAAAATAGAGGAAAGAAAATGTAGATAACTTTTTTTCTTGAAATTGAAGGAATTGTTACAATGGAAGGGCGTTAATGTTATCCTAGATGTATTTTTTTGGTAATAATAGAAACCATAAAGGGACTTCGGAGCTAGATGCATTAGCTAAGGGAGATGAAGGTGGAAGTTGTTCAAGTCCTAAATATAAATGGTCTAGGATGTAAGGTGAGTGAGTGCACAACTTTTGAGGGAGCCCAAGCTTGAGATCATCATAAAAGAGAAATTGTAACTTAGTTTCATTCAATTAGAGTCAAAAGGGAAGAAATTCAAGTCATTTATGGAAACCCATAAACATGAATATGTTCTCATAGATCCTAAGCTAGAATCATTGCACACTTTGGTAAACAAAATGGTTAACTCTATTCATTTCTCCTTAAAGCCTATATAGTGTTCTACACATTTCCCAAATTTCTCTACGGACTCTTTTCATTCGGTACATTCTAGAATGCATGAGCATTTTCCAATGGCTCAATGCCCCTATCATGTTTTTACCAAATATTGCTTATAAAGAAATCAATGTGTTGGTTCCAACTGAGAAGGCGCAAATTCCTTGTTATGGAAACAAAATATCAAGTTGATGTCATGGTAGAAGCCCCATGTGGACCTACATGTATGTAATTTTCAGTAATTTTCATGTGTTTAGAGTCTTTTCTTTGATAAATCAATTTTTCTATCATTATTGTTTAGTAGGCATAGGACAATAAAATTTTCACAATTTTTGAATTACCATCTTGAAGTTTGGGTACATTTTGAAGATATTTTGGGTACATAATGTTTTTTTATGCTATGTATATTTCATTGTATAGCTGAACTACCATAAATCCTTTTAAATAAATATTACTTTCTTTTTAAAAAAAAATAATAATATTAAATGAAGGTGAATGTAAATCATTTTGAAGATATTGAAGGATTTGGCACCAACACCTTGACCTTTGACATTTAAACATTGAATTAATCTCAAATTTTTCTAACTTTCATTTATTTGTTGATAATTTGTTCCCTTCTTCCACATTAAATCTATCACATATCTCACACATGTATAATCCTACCACCATATTAGTGTATCTACCATTTTTACATATCACTTATGTAAAAATCTTATTGGAGAGACATGGAATAACCTTCCACAACATTAAATACTTCAAACATAATCATACCACTATATTGGTTATCCACCATTTTGATTATCACTTAAAGAACGTTCCTTGAGAAGATTGGACTCCTTATCTTTATGAATCCCTACATAAATTCAAGTTTTACAAGCAATATTGAATCTATAATCTATGTATTATCATCTATTATCCATACTTAATGTGTTCTACACCCATAATGTTTTATATACCCTCAATTTGTCTTAATGATATTCATTTTCAAAACTACGAAATAATTTTTCATGGCTTGCATGTCTAAATTTGTAATGATATTGACAATTTATTTGCAAGATTAATTGTAAATGCATGGCTTAATGACAAATTTGAAGAGAAAAAATGAGACACATTGAAAAAAAATTTGAGGCAAATAAATCATTTCTCTTTCTTCGAGTTCACATATTCACCTTTGTAAAGGTATATAACATATAGATTCCTCACTATTTTTAACTAGTAATAATATGTTTTTTATATGTGTTAATGGCATTAACTTATTTCCTATCAACCATTTAGTATGTTGTTCATGTCATCCTTATCCATATTTTGAATATATACTTAATAGAAAAAAAAACCATTAAAATCATACTTGAAATGCAAAGCCATCAAAAAATTCAATAATATTTTGAATAAGTGCTTTAAACAATCAAAGTAAGTTTTGAGGAGGTCTAGTCGAGCACATGGTATTTTAGATTTTTTCCAAGGAAGAATCACCATTTTATTCATAATTAAGAAATTTACATTTTGTAGATGCTAAAAGAATATGCATAAAATCTCAGATCCTTATATCCAAGATAAATAATCACTCACGAGAAAGATAACACTAATCTACTCTTTTATACATTTTTTTTTCCACCTTCTCCCAACCACTAGAGTTTGGAGTGGAAGATACAAGATTCAGTTGACCCTCCTTTACAATTATAGGGAGTTCTTTATTTAAATTTGAAATTTTTGAAGCATGAATTCGCTTCATTCCAAATGCTTCTTAATTTGATGTTGCTGAACTGAAAGCATTGGAAGTAATGAATAATTTTTCTTGACCTTGATCTTCTGTGTCACATCCTAGGAGTTATGGTCACTAATGTTTGAGGTATTTTTCACGAGGTTTCTGCATCCTCTACTTCTACTTCTTGGGATTATGAAAACTGCCAACCTTTTTCTATTGAGCTTGTCTCTTTTTTCTTTTAGGGTATTTTTTTGCTTGAGGGCACATGTTTTGAAGATGGATAGTTTGTAGACAATTACAACAACAAAAATCTATATTCTCATAGTCAAGAGGTTGGGACCACTGTAAATCATTATGAATCATAATAATGCATTCAAGGAAGCTTTTTACTAAGGTATACCTCTACAAAGAGTCTGGAAAATCTGAAAATTCCTTTGGAGACTCTTTCTGCATCTACCTTGAGGAAATTCCCCAAATAATTCCCTATCCCTTCTAATACTTTGTGATACCAAAAATGCAGGGGTAGATTATGTAACTTGACCCACACTGGAATTTTGGAGACCAACATAGTATTTGCATCAAATCCTAGGAAGCATGGTATCATTAATAGACCTTCATTGCCCCAAAAAACATGGTGCCTTGTTTAATGCATACTCCATATATTTTTTTTGTGTCAAGTTTTACAATAAAAAAATCCCATAGAACATAGGTGGATATCACAATTTTTCATCCAAGTAGAGGAAATCCATTGATGTAAAGTCTCTAGTTTGGGCCAAAATCAATTAAATATGCATACAACTACTCTTGCGTGGAAATCGAGTAGAGCCCGTTAACCTCGGGCGAGGTTGAATGTCAAAGCCGATGCCTTGTTCATCTGCTCCACAATATAGGGAACAAGAAGATTGGTGGGTTGTTCTGAATTTTTTGTGGATTAGTCTTCCATTTCAGTGCATCCTTGAAGGAGACATGACCTTTGGAACTAGATCCTGGACAACGTTCAAGAAGTCTCACATTAAGGATGATGGTTGAATCATGTACAAGGCTATAGTCCTGCAACTTATAATCCTTTTGCAATGATTTCCATGCCTAATTCATATTTTAGAGTCTTTCTGGAATATCCATATGTTCTTGAATATTTTACTTAAGAGTTTGCACCCGATCCTAGATCTAGACCATCATACACACGGATATCTCTCTCAACGTTTTAATAAAAATTTGGAGCGGAACTTCTTCAATAAGATTTGTGGATTGACATCCAGGATCCGTCCTCTTATTGGTCTTGATTCATAAATTCAAGGGAAGATTGGGAATCCAAGGGAGGTTTACCAAATAATGGTAGAGAAAGGACTTAAGAGCCTCCCCGTCATCCAAAGCACCAAAATTTGACTCCATATAGTTCCAAAATCCCACATAAAAAAAAAAAAATCCATGATATATATTGACCTAAAGAGGTCCTCCATATTTATGGCAAGAAGAGAATCTGTGTTTTGTGACCCATATTCCTCAAATATAAAAAGTCTTTGACTATGATCAAGGCCCAAATGTGGCCAAGCCTTGGCTCTCTTATGCTGCAAAGTCCACCAATCGGTCTCATCATACCTAGTATGGAATCGCAAGATGTTGATGATCAATCATTCAATTGTAGTCACATGCTCTTCATCATATTTCCAACAGATCCACTAGATCATGACCACAAGACCTAGATCAAAATGGAAAAGTGGGAAAACAAATTTTTGAGAAGCTCTTCAGCTTGTGCTCAAGGTAACATGACCATATCCAACATAAAATATTGTATCTATTCATAGATCCACACTTTTGAATTCACTATCGGTCCAAGGAATAATGAGGGCTTAAGTATTTAGAAAGTTTCCCCACCAGATCTTCTTGATATCGATAATTCTCTTCTTGCCCAAACCCCAATACTTGAGTTTCCAATTTCGCATATCTAATTCTAAAAAATCTCTAATTTCATGATCAAGTCTGCCTTCCTCGACGTCAATCCTCGTTGCATGTGATTTTGCGGGTATAACGGGCTTTGAAAAAAATAATCTGATCTAGCGTCCACAGCTTCTATAATGTACTCAAAATTTTATTTATCAACAAGTTCTTGATACTTTGGAGCATGCTTTGGCTCTAACAATATCACTTTGGTGAGCTTGACATCGTACTTGTTCAAAAAAATCCTTGTCTACAACAATAGATATGTCCAAGCGGGGGGGTTCCCATGCCCAAGAGCACAACTTTCGGCAACATTTCCTGTAGATGCAAAGAATTCGAGTGGAATGCCTTCAAGCCTAAGCCAAAATACCTAGGGTTTCTTCCTTCGCAACCGAAGACTTATGTTCAACTAATAAATCAAATTTCACATGGTATTTAATATATCACACCATTTTTTTTATTTCACATATACATATATTAATGATTGTGTTTGGGATTTCCCACATGGGGTGGATATACATGTTAGAGCGGTGAGGGGGCGATGGTACCCTTGTCGTCACCTCATGTAATTGATGAATGAGGCATGGCTACGACCCTCCCCCATACTTCTAACATGGGATTTCCTAACAACTTAGTCTGCTAATGAACTTGCATGCAAGGTATTGAATGTTTCCGAATAACCTAGTTTGAAGGTTCTCAAAGAAAATTTGCAGTGGAAAGTCATGAGGCTTGGTGGTTGGCTCTCCATCGAAGTTATAGTAACATCGTGTTGTTTCCTCTTTTCTCGTTTTTTATCAAAAATAGAGATGGAATCTTCACTTTAGTGTATATCTCCTTTCCCCTGTGAGTGTTCTTTCTTTCTTTTGGGGGAGGGACTATGGCCTCTTGGCCTAACATTCCTCACCATTGATACACTTGGATTGGTTGAAAAGTGTAACTAGCTTCAGTTTTCATAATGACACGTGTAATTATGATTTTGTGTAATTGATTTAAACAAGGAAAATAAAATTAATATTGTAATGCTTGTCTCATGGATTTCATGAGAAAGGAATTTTATTTTTAGTAATGACTCCCATCATGAGCCATTAGGTTGTGTGATCAAGTCATATAAGTCTATTAATTCAATGTCATGTATGGAAGACCCTTCTTGGGCATGTTACATTCTTTTTATGAGCCATTAAATGAGTAAGAAATCCCTCCAACACCAAGAAAAATTGTCTCCTTCAAGTCGGATTCAAAATATAATAATGAGATTGCACCAAAGGACATGTCAACTCACCCTCAACTCATGTTGGCTTATTTGATCATAAAACCACTATAAATAGGGCATCTTACCCTCATTTTAGAGAAATTTCTTCAGCCAAGTTTTGAAGCTAGAAAGTAGTGCAAAGTTCATCAACGAGAATCCTTATAACCAACTAGGAGAAGGGAAGGAAGAGTGAAGTATTTTGCAGTGTTTTGGGATTATTTTTGGCCAATTAAACTCCACATGTGTGATATTGTATCCCTTCTTATTGCAAGAAGAAGGCTAAAATATTACAATCACAGTAAGAAAGTATTTTGGGTGAAGAACAAGGAAGATATCAAGACGAATTGGTAAGTAAGCATGATCCACATAAAGTGAAGGGAATCAAGGTTCCAAAGTTGATACTTCATATGTGTTAGGTTTTTTTGAAGGAATTCTAGAAGTTTTAGTTATGAAGAAGTGAAAGGAAGTCAAAATCCCGAGCTATAATCGAGGTACAAAGGAAGGTAAGCAGTTGGACCAAGTGTTAACTTCGTCACGAAAGGGAAGGAGTGAATGAGAACTTGTTCCTTAGCCTTGGAGAGGGAAATATGTCAAGGGTCTTTCGTATTGGTATTCATCAATTGAAGTCTCTATAGGGAAGAAGAAAATTTTTCAAGTTTCCCTCTCAAGTGGGATAGGTTTTGGCCCTTTCCGATTGCCTACATTCTTTGTCTCTTGTTTCTTTATGGTTTATGCATTGATAGGTATTTGATGAATAAGAACACCATAATAACATAAGTCAAAAAAATATCCTAATCTAACAAGTAAAAATCATTCACCATGAGTTAAATAATGAAGATAAATCACCTAATCTTGATGCCCTAGATTTCTCAACATGGAATCGAGCTAAGGTGACAATCTCAATTGAAGGACATCTTATCAAGGGGCACTCAAATATCAAATATCAAGGAATGAATCAAATCAAATCAAAGGATATCAAAGTAAAGTCAATATCTACAACTAAGCATCAAAACCCTAGATTGAAGAAGAAGTATACACCAAATAGAAGCATTCCTGGGATTCATGTCATCTCAAATATTTGAGTTGAAGTAACTTGAATACTATTAATCCAAGAAAAGCTAGATAAATGGGCATTGCCATCATCTTAAAAATGGGTTAGAAGGAAATTTCCTCTCATTGAAGCTAGGTTCTTCTCATTGAAGGACACCATCAAGAAGTCATTGTCAACTAAGTCATCCCCCTCCTTTAGTGGTCAAGGATCATTCTTGAAGAAATATTTCTTCATAAAGGAGAAGGTTTATATCACCTATATCATTATCAAATTCAAGGAAGAAACAAGCATAATAATCATCTTAACAAGTAACTATATGTCCACATCTAATTTTGTCAAAATGCATTTTTGCAAGGAAAACAAAAAATTGGTTGGGGCTTCAAACCATATTGCATGGAAGAAGCAGAAAGATCTAATATCATTGAAATTGAGGTCATGGGTCATTTAAAAAGATCTATCACCAAACTAGTAAAATAATATGCTCAAGAAATTGCAAATTTTATTAAGGGGGAAGTTAGGGCTCAAAGGATTCTCATAGAATCCATCAAGGATACCCTCATTCATTATGTATCTAAACTCAAAACTTCAAAATACATATATGAAAAAATGGTAGAGTTGTATTATGTAATCACTGTAGGAGAATTTATCTCATTAAGGTAAGAACTCTACAAGTTGAATATGTTAAAAGAAGAATTGATAGCCTCATACTTTATGAGGACATCTGAAATGATGGATCAATTTCAAGAAGAATTACAACGTGGAGGAATTTATGAAAGGATGGTATGATGTCAACATGCAAGTCAAAGGATTGAATTTCTTTCAGTCATGGAAGCTCTTGAAGGAAGATGACCTAGAAGAAAGATGAGGTATGTATGCTTGTATTGAATTAATTGAAGTCATGTCATATAGTTGCAGGTAACATGGATGAATTATCTAACTCGAGAGCATGAACAAAAGAAAATAATTTCCTCCATTGAAAATATGCAGGAAGGCATGGGTCGCACATTTACTAGATGATGTTAACATAATGAGTCCTCATCTAAAATATGAGGTGGCTAACAATAATTGGAAGTACTATGATCAAAATTTATTGGAAGAAAATGTGTGAAGGGAGAGATCATGGAATATGAAACTATGAAGGCAATCAACATCGAGCACTGAAATTTTTTACTATGATATCTCTGGGAAAGATATGAAGGCTTTGATGGAAGTATGAAAAAGGAGACCCTTAACAACGGATATATTTTGGAGATGTCTCAATATGTTTGAAGGATGTTGATGCAAAAACTAGAAGATGTCATGATGAAATACCATCACAAAGTTAATTTTTATTAAGTGTTCATTTCTTGTGTATGAAAAAAATATATCGATGGGCTTATGCAAGGCTACCAAAGGGAAGATTTATGAATTTACTCCACCACCGATGACCATGTAGTAGGATGAAAGATCCTTAAGGAAGCATAGCATGAAAAAAGGAAACATGGCATGAAGGAAGGCCAACTATGGACTAATGGGTCGGTTTCCAACAAAAAGGAATGATGACATGGCTCAAGGTTAAAAGTGATGGATGGTATATGCCATACAAAGAAGTCCCAATGGATGTGGACCCCATGAAAAAGAAGAAAATCATGACATCGAAGGAATGAGTTCTATTAGTATCTAGTTGGCCCATGATCTCCACCTTATGAGTTGTTGGAAGCAAGTACCTGGTCACAAGGGACCTGGGTCAAGACCCTATTTAAGAGGGATATTGGGTACATTTCTTTTATATAAATAGGTACATTCCTTCAATAGAATGGGTATGTCCTCCCTAAATTAAGAGGGAAAGATAGACACATTATTCTTGTCTTCACTTGGGATGACAAAATTTATTTTTTTCTTGTGACATGATGAGTTATAATACATTGATACATATTGTTATAATTTTATATTGTCTTTAAAACATTTATCAAACTTTTAAGTGAATATACCTCTAAGCTAACCTTATACCTTATACCAACAACCTCACCTTTAATCCTCAAAAAACTAATTAATTTTCTCTAAAAAAAATCCCATATTACTTGAATGCTCAATGTTATCTCAATAAAAAAAATATGAATAATGGTAATTCTTACATCCGGAAATTACATAATGAAAATTTTTTAAATACAAATATGGTAACTCTTACACGAGCCTAAAATTAGATAATGAAATTTTTTTAAATACAAATATAGTAATGTAGCAATGGGCTGAGATTCATTATTTTCTAGTGAAATCATGGTAATTGTTAAATGAAACGTACACCGATACTTATAGCTTCTCCGAAATTAGTGAAATCATGTTCATTTTTAAATGGAACATGACTATTACTTCATGTTCACCCAATATAGTACAACATTGATTACTTATATTTATCATAATTTTTTAAAAGTATGAGCAAAAAAATGCTGGAATTTTGGGAAAATTCCAAACAGAGACGAGTGATGGAGAGAATAAACTCCCCTCTACAACACGAGAGAAGTTAAAACAAAAAATTGCTTGCGAGACGAGAGATGGCATAAAATTCTTTCTTCTTCTATTTCATTAACGGGACTTTAAAAAAAACTACTACAAAAGTCTTCCTCAAAGCGAGAGGGATACACAATATTGACTCGCTACGGGCACGCAGTGCTACAAAACAACTCTCTGTCTTTCCAAAACAATACTCTATCTCTTAAAAGATCAACAACTGCTTGTGTTATTTTCTTCTCTTTCTGTCTTGCTATGCGAAACCAAAACAAATGACAATGCAATGATACACGGGAGCTCGCGAGCCTTTTTGGCTTTTATATGTTGCGCATAAAACAAAAAAAATTTACATAAAAACCTTTGTGGAACTTTTAAAAAATCAAATGCACGACGTACGAGTGCGGACCACATCGCTGGGGGGACCACATCGCGGTCGGCAATCGGCGATCGGCGGATCGGCTTTGACAAACAAAATTGCGATTGAGCGGTTGTGCGATGTTGCGATTGCGATTGGATCGCATCGCAAACATCCAACGTAACATGTGATTGTAACACGGATGCGATGGCCCGATATTAGATTTGCCATATAAATGGCATCGGGTCACGCTGCTTCAAACAAACACGCTACCAAACAACAAAACTCCGATTGAACCTTTGTGATTCACGACTTGTGATTCCATTAAGACTTCGCCACGTGGTCAAGTGGACCCATGGGCCTTCGTTGTTGGTGGGGGCGACTTATATGTATGTTTTGATGTATTAAACATTCCGCTTGTGGAACACTACACATACACAACACATTTGATTATTGTGATTTGCGATTGCGAATGGATCGCATCGCCTTGCAAAACTCGATATCAACCAGACACTGCACCAAAACAAATCTACGATTGCGATTATCGATTAAGTGGTGGGGACCACTTATCAGCCAAGTCAAAAACAAAAAAAGGACTTCCGCCTGTTTTAATTCAATTTCTCCATTTTTTGGTTGTTGAGGGCTTTAAAGCCCGAAATGACTGTCTTGATGAATTCTGCTCCTCCAGTAGTTCGGATCTACGAGAATCTTCATTCCTCTCGCAAAAATGACTTCGCCCATATCAAAATTAATTCTCCTCTCGCTATTGTGGGTCTGCGGCCCATAACAATTAATTCATCTCCTTACGGATTTCTCCATGCTCTTTAATACGAGTGTTGTGCACTCAATCTCTGCTACTGCTGCCTTTGTGTACTCTTTTCTTCTGCTCAAATGCACGCAGATGACTTTAATATTTTCAACACTCCCCCTTAAAGTCGATTTCGTTGGGTTATCAATAATACCCAAACATTTCCTTAAAAATTCAAATGTCTTTTTGTCCCAATGGTTTAGTTAGAATGTCCGCATATTGCTCCTCCGTTTTACAATGTTGTAAAACAATTTCTCCATTATTCACCAATTCTACGATATAATGAAATTTTGTGTCTATGTGCTTTGTTCTCTTATGAAATGCGAGTTCTTTGACAATGCAATAGTTGAGCTATTGTCACAATAAATCACGAGTTCCTTTCACCCTGTTCTTGACTTAGACTTCTCAACATTCTTCTCATCCAAACTCGCTTGACACGTTGCTCTGCTATGGCGCCACATACTCTGCCTCTGCTTTTGTAGATAATGCTACAATCGGTTGTTTTTTAGAAGCCCATGAAATGGCTCTCGAACCCATATGGAAAAACATAACCCGGAAGTGCTCTTCCGATCATCTACACTTCCAGCCCAATCACATTTGTCGGTGTATCCAACTAATTCTAAATTTTTCTGAAGTTGTATACAAAATACCAAATCTTTTAGTTCCTTTCACATACCTCGAGAATTCTCTTTGCTGCTTGCCAATGTGCTTCTTTTGGCTTCTCCATAAATCTAGAAATTAAACTAACAACATGCATAATATCCGACCTAGTTGCGATCAAATACATGAGGTTGCCAACTATGCTTTTATACAAACTTGGATCAAAATCCTTGCTTGCTATCATCCTTACTCAGCTTCAATCCCATTACTGTGGGAGTAATTGCAGACTTTGCACTCCTACATATTAAATATTTCTAAAACTTGATTCACATACTTTTCTTGAGATACAAAAAATCTCTTTTTCACCTTTCTCTACTTCTATTCCCAAGAAGTATCTCAACAAACCCATGTCAGTCATTTCAAATTCATCCTTCATGATTTGTTTTAAAATTTTCAACAAGGTAATCATCATTACCCTAGTAAAAAATTAAATCATCAACATATAAAATAACAATGAGCATCTTACCATCTTTTTCTTTGATGTAGAGGGTGGGTTCTCCCTCACATTTTTCAAATCCATTTTCCAGTAGATAGGAATCTATTCTCATTTGTACCATGCTCTTGGAGCTTGCTTCAGCCCATAAAGAGCTTTCTTCAATTTGCGGACCTTATGCTCTTGGCCTTTCTTCTCATATCCGAGAGGTTGTTCCACATATACCTCTTCCATTAAAACTCCATTTAAAAATGTAGATTTTACATCCATCCGATATACTTTCCATTTGTTTTGTGCTTTGCTATGGACAGCACTTGCTCTCACTTGTTTCCATTCTTGCAAGCTGGTGCAAAAGTTTTCTTCATAGTCGATCCCTTGCTTCTGCTTATATCCTTTGACAACAAGTCTGGCCTTGTGTCTTTCTATTTTTCCTTCAGCATTGCTCTTGGTCTTATAGACCCATTTAACTCCAATGACTTCTTTTCCCTCTGGGAGATAAACCAACTCCCATGTTTTGTTCTTCTCTATGGCATTAATTTCTTCATCCATAGCTTCTATCCATTTTCTATCTTTAATAGCATCTTCAAAATGAATATGATCATCAACTTGACAATACAACACAAATAAGGAATTCATACCTTCATTTGCTTCTCCTTGCTCATAAATTTCTCTAAGGCTTTTGAACTTTGTTCCTCATTCACTTGGTGTAGACGTGCTTGATGAAGCACTCATTTCTGCTCCATGTGGTGTGCTTGGAGATGCACTCCCGCTTCCTCTCAAGGGTGTTCTTGGTGCTGCTTGAGGTGTCCCTTGTTGTCCTTGTGTTGGTGGAGGTTGTGCTATCGATGAGTTGTTAATTTCAACTACATCTCCTTCATCTTCATCATGAGACAAACCAGTTTTTGACATTGATTGTTTTCTCAATGCTTCCATCCCATGCTTCCTCTTCAATGAATTGCACATCTCTTGCTTATCACAAAATTATTTGTGGATGGGTTATACAATCCGTATCCTTTGGAATCTTCGCGAGTATCCAAGGAAAATGCACTTCTCCCCCCTTACTATCCAACTTCTTTCTCAACTTGTACGGAATGTGTACATATGCCACACATCCAAAAAACTCTCATGTGGGTGACTCCCTGTTTTCTCGCCACTCCACGCTTCTTCTGGAACTTTGTTCATCACCAGTTTTGTGGGGCATCTATTCAAAATATACACAACACGGTTTGTTGCTTCGCCCAATATTCATTCGGCAAGTGCTTTTGCCTTCAACATACTTCTCACCATTTCCATTATGGTTCGATTCTTCCTTTCAACAAATCCATTACTGTTGCGGTGTGTACCTTGTGGTAAACTACTTGTGTATGTCGTTCTCTCTCGCAAAAACGCAGAAACTCCTTTGATATATATTCTCCTCCTCTGTCGGTTACGAGAACTTTTATATCATCGCCCACTCTATTTCTCTACAAGAGCTTTAAAGTGGAAAAAATTTCTGAAAGACTTCACTCTTATATTTCGGAAAATAAACCCACACTTTTCTTGTGAAATCATCTATGAAGGTCAACATGTAATTGCTTTGCTCAGAGCGATGATGTTTGCATCGACCCACACAAATCTGAATGAATGATTTCTAAGGGTGCTTTCGCCCTTATGCTTTTCCCCGATGGAAAATTTTCTCTGTGTTGCTTTCCCAAGATGCGGCCTTCACATAGGTCGTCGAGCTTCTCAATCAATGGCAAACCCCCTTACCATTCCTTTTTCGTGCAACAAATTTAATCCTCCGAAATTGAGATGTCCAAATCTCAAGTGCCATAACCAATTTTCATCTTTAGCTTCCTTCCGAAAGGCTTCTTGTGTTACGACTGCTATACTCTTTCCTTTTTTGCTTCAAGTCAATATTGAGCTTGAGAGAAAACATTCTATTGTTGGTCATTTGTATTTCAGCAATAATTTTCTTGCTTGGAGGAATATCTTTTATTGTGCACACATCATCTTTGAATACTACATTGTAACCTTTATTTATGAGTCTGCCCAACGCTCAAAAGATTACATTTCGGACTCGGAACATAATACACATCGAGAACAAATTTACTGCTCCCCATTTCTTGCTCGAATACTAACTCTGCCTTTTCCTTTGACAGAGATCTTAGTATTAGTCCCCTGTGGTCACTTCAGATTTTACTTCTTCATCTAGATTGGCAAACATTGCTCTATTCCCAGATCATATGATTACTACATCCGGAATCTAAGAACCAAACATTATCTTCTCTATCCTGTGCTACATTACAAGCTAACAACACATTACTTGGGTTCTTTTCTTCTTTTTCTACATTAGCATTCTGCTTATTTTTTCATGTCATTTTTGCTTCTTTCTACATTCATTGGCATAGTGCCCATATTTCTTGCAATAATGACACTCGGACATTGGATTTGTCATACCTTTGTCCATGAGCATGTTGGTGTTGATGTCCACCTTGTTGGTCATTGCATTGGCCATGGCTCGACTCCGATCGTTGCTCCTTCCATGTGAATGTGAAGGGTTGTTCCTTCCACCTCTGTTCAGCTTCTGCCTCTTCCTCTTCCTTTTCCTTGACCTCTTCCTCTTCTACGAAAGGCATTTGGGTCTTGAAGGCGTGCTCAAGAGATGAGTGTTCATCTCTGCTAAATCTCTGTTTCATGAGTTATCGGTGAGGCATGTAGTTCATCCACTTTGTGAACCTTGAGATATCTTTGGTCTCTTCTATAGTGGTTACAATAACATCAAACTTTGAGGGTAAGCTTCTCAAAAGTTTCTCCACAATCCTTCTTTCTTCAAGAGTTTCTCCATGGGATCTTATCCGATTTACAATCCCAATCACATGTGTAAAAAATGTGTCTACATTATCCGACTCTTTCATGCAAAGAGTTTCAAAATCTCTCCTGAGCAATTGAAGTTTTGTTTTGTCTTAACCTTCTCCATACCTTGATAGGCTACTTTCGCAGTTTCCCATGCCTCCTTGGATTTCTTAGCTACTGCTATCCTTGGAAACACACTCTCATTCACAGACTTGATACAATAAGAAGAGAGCTTTAGCATATTTCTTCCTATTTCTCTTCAATATGTCCTTCTCTGCTTGAGTCGAGGCATTAAAATCCTGCTCATCGACTGGTTCAACAAAAACCATCTTCTACAAGTTCCCATAAGTCTTGTGAGACAAACAGGGCTTTCATGGTAATGGCCCAATAATCATAGTTCTTTCCATTAAAGCTGTGGAAGCTGAACATTTCCAATGTTCATTCACTCGTACATGGTCCCAGACCATTGCACTTAAGCTGAACACTTTGAAACTTAAATAAACTTTGTCTTTCCTTCTCTGAAAGAATCAAACTCTTTTAAACGAGAAAACAACAACTCTGTTTTCTTTGAGAAATACCTGAACTTTGACTTCTGTTGGGCTTTCACTGCTCTTGGAGAAAACGCTACAACAAGTCTTCTTCTTCTTGACTTCTTTGAAACATTCAAAGAGCCCGAAACTAGCTACGATACCATGTTGGAATTTTGGGAAAATTTCAAATAGACGATGATGGAGAGAATAAACTCCCCTCTACAACACGGAGAAGTTAAAACAGAAAATTGCTTGCGAGACAGAGATGGCATAAAATTCTTTCTTCTTCTATTTCATTAACGGGACTTAAAAAAAACTACTACAAAAGTCTTCCTCAAAGCAGAGGGATACACAATATTGAGTCGCTACGAGATGCGAGTGCTACAAAACAACTCTCTTGTCTTTCCAAAACAATACTCTATCTCTTAAAAAGATCAACAACTGTTGTGTTCTTTTCTTCTCTTCCGCTTTGCTATGCGAAACCAAAACAAATGACAATGCAATGATACACAGAGCTCACGAGCCTTTTTGTCTTTTATATGTTGCGCATAAACATTACATAAAAACCTTTGCGGAACTTTAAAAATCAAATGCACGACGTACGAGTGGGGACCACATCGCAGTCGGCAATCGACGATCGGCGGATCAGCTTTGACAAACAAAATTGTGATTGAGCGCTGTGCGATGTTGCGATTGCGATTGGATCGCATCGCAAACATCCAACGTAACATGTGATTGTAACACAGACGCGATGGCCCGATATTAGATTTTCCATATAAATGGCGTCGGGTCCGCGCTTCAAACAAACGCGTGACCAAACAACAAAACTCCGATTGAACCTTTGTGATTCACGACTTGTGATTCCATTAAGACTTCGCCACGTGGTCAAGTGGACCCATGGGCCTTCGTTGTTGGTGGGGGCGACTTATATGTATGTTTTGATGTATTAAACGTTCCGCTTGCGAACACTACACATACACAAAACATTTGATTATTGCGATTTGCGATTGCGATTGGATCGCATCGCATTGCGGAACTCCATATCAACCCGGACAACGCACCAAAAGAAATCTGCGATTTCGATTAGCGATTAAGTGGTGGGGACCACTTATCCGCCAATTCAAAAACAAAAAAGGACTTCCGCCTGTTTTAATTCAATTTCTCCATTTTTGGTTGTTGAGGGCTTTAAAGCCCAAAATGACTGTCTTGATGAATTCTGCTCCTCCGTAGTTCAAATCTACGAGGATCTTCATTCCTCTGCAAAAATGAATTCGCATATATCAAAATTAATTCTCCTCTACTGTTGTGGCTGCGGCCCATAACAATCAATTCATCTCCTTACGGATTTCTCCATGCTCTTTAATACAGAGTGTTGTGCACTCAATCTCTCTGCTACTACGCCTTTGTGTACTCTTTTCTTCTGCTCAAAGGCACGTAGATGACTTTAATATTTTCAACAAAAAAAACCACTTGCGGACCACTTGCGGAGTGCTTGAGGTTAACGGAAAGATGAAGCCATCATCGAGTGCTCGAGGTTAACGGAAAGATGAAGCCATCATCCTCCTACGAGTTTTGATAACGAGAGAGAATAAGAAAATAAACCGTGGAGAAAAAGTTGTCTCGGTGTTCTAATCCGGGGGTTTGCTGGGTCGATTTACCTGTCGGGCACCTCTTCCAAACATTCTTAGTTGGTTCCCCAATCCACCGAAAATATATTTAAATATTATCAAAAAGATAGATTTGAATTTTAAAATTTTAAAATAATAAATATTTTAAAAAAAATTAAGATTTTAAATTTATTTATGCATATGAAATAATAAAATTAATAAAATTAATAAAATTAAGATAAAAATTAATTTATTGTGTAATGTGATGTTGATGAGATAAAATAATTTCATACTTTTTGATATATAGTTTTAAAATATTTGTCACATTACTTTTTTCTATTTTTAAATCAATAACCTTGAGACATTTTAAATAAATAATCTTGAAACACTTCTCTCTTACCTTTTAAACATAAAATAAAAAGGTTGAAAATTTCATATTAATATTTTCTATTAAATCATATATATCTTAATACATTTAAAAAGAACAAACAATATGATAAAATACCATTAGAAAATTATTATAAATAAAAAACTATAAAATAAAAAAAATCTACCACAGGACGATACTCTTTCCCATCAAAAAAATATTTAAAACCGGTTTATAAATTAAAATTAGTCATTAGAGGAACCTATTTGCACTAACAAATAGAGAACTGTTGATTGGAAGTTGCCGTTCATTACTCCCGATTTCTTTAGGAGAACTCTCGTAAAGGTCTATTAAAAAGAAAGTTTACACATTAAAATAAATTCTTTCTGCGAACTCGAGTAAAATTAAAAGAAAATTTACGGGAAACTTACTTACAAGTCGAGCAAGATTGAAAAAAAACCAAAGAAATAGCGCATGCTCCATCATCGACGGAAGCAAAGCGAAAATTAACCACGGCATCATTGGCACTGTGAACCCTGGCCTTCGATACGGCAAACGGACCCGCCAAAGACTTGTGATCATGCAAGCTACAATGCAAACCCATTCATATTTAAAAAATTCAGAAAAGTAGAGAATATTCTCTAAAACGGATGTTACTGGGAAAACAAGTACAACCATTTTATTATTAGAGAGATAAACATTTTATAAACCATGTAAATATTATCTTATTTTAATAATTACAAATTATATTAGAGAAAATCAATTACATTAGTAGATAAAACAATTATAAAAGGTTTCCATCTTTACTAGATTTTTGATGTTTCCTTCTTTTAAATATTGCCAAGAAAGAAATGTGTTCTATAACATGTTTCCATCTTTACTAGATTTTTGATGTTTCCTTCTTTTAAATTTTAAATATTGCTAAGAGAGAAATGTGTTTCTTCCTCTTTTCCCAATAAGTTAATATTTCCGATTGGTGAACTCTGTCTTGAATATTGCCCATCCATTTTTTTCGCCGCCTATACGAAGAGCAAGTTTTTGAACAGCCGCATATACGGGTGTTTGGGAAGCAATGCCAAATGTATGGTATGGTAACCCATGCATCTCTTCTTCAGAATGTATTCTCTCGCAGACTTTGCATATTTGCGGACACTGCCATCAACATCGGAGACTTGTAATGAGCAGCAATACCATTTATAAAACCCCGATTGATTGCGGTAAGGCTTAAACATGCTTTATGGTCGGAGATGACAACCTTCTCGTAAAAAAAGCTGTGATCGAGTGTTTGGAATTTCTGATTTATTCCAGAACAAACAGGGAGAATAGAGATTCTCCTCTACAACACAGAGTTTCAATATAAAATTTTCTGAATGCTGGACAGAGATGAAAAACTTTTCTATTTCATTAAAATGAAAGAAAACTATTACAAAACAAACCGAATTCTTCCTCTAGCAGAGGGATTTAAAAAATGAGTGTGAATGACTGCTACACATGCAGTGCTTTTATAATTTCACTATGTTTTACCTTTGGGCTCAATACACACAACAATAGTCTCACAATGCTATCTAACACACTCATAAGCCTTCGGGCTTTTACATTTATATGGCACGATATGAAAAAACAAAAATATAGAAATATATATATTATAAACTATATAGTTTATAATATATATTCATATCCGTATGAAAAATACTACATAGCCAAAAGTCAAAAGACTTTGGTTGCACGGCGTTTAAAAAAAATATAGCAATGTAATAATAATAAACTCTGAACCTTAATACTATCACCGCCGCATAAAACTTATAATGAACCCGGACTTCAAAACAATTAAATTAAACTTCAATCAAAATTCGCATTACACTTTGCCTTACATCATCAAGGTCCAAAATTTGCGCGGATGTCATTTGATTGGCCACCACTCGGGCCCGCCCGAAATTCAAACCTTTTATGAACCAGAATTTATAGAAAATTCGCGTAAAAAAATTTGATAGTGACGTCACGGAAAAATGTTATGTGAAAATTTATGAAATTGGGTTTATAACTGCTTCGGGTCCGGTTCTGGTTGTGTTGACGTAGGCACCAAACTTACTCGAAAAATTCATATTGGTCCACGTGCTAGTGTGTTGGTAGATGGGACCATTGTTGTGATGGCTCAATTCAAATGTTTAAAAATTGGCGCGTACAACAAAACTTTGGTTGTCGTGTTAAGAAAAAAATGTCAACCCTGTTAGGATTGTAAGGGATTTAAAGCCTAAAACAACAATTCATCAAAATATAAAGCATGTGGTACCATGGTTAAACCACAAAATCAAAGTAGAAAGTGGTTGTTGCAAGGCAGTAAATTGCTTCTGCACAACCTCTACTGTAGATGTACATTCCTACAGTTGAAATTAACATTTCAACTCTCCCCCTTAAGTTCAACTGTTGGGTTATCTGTGATACCCATGCATTTCCTCAAATATTCAAACTTTTCTGCCCCCTAATGGCTTTGTCAGTATATCAGCGAACTGCTCCTGAGTTCTACAATGTTTCAAAATTATTTCTCCATTTTTCACTTGCTCTCTGATGTAGTGAAACTTGGCATCTATGTGTTTTGTTCTTTTGTGAAACACAAAATTCTTTGATAATGCTATAGCTGAGCTATTGTCACAATAAATCACTGTGCCATTTACCTGTTCTTGACATAAACTCCTCAACATTCTTTTCATCCATACTGCTTGACATGCTACTGCTGTAGCTGCCACATACTCTGCCTCTGCTGTAGACAATGTTACAATAGGTTGTTTTTTATAAGCCCGTGAAATAGCTCCTTAACCCATCTGAAAAACATAACCAGATGTACTTTTCCAGTCGTCAATACTTCCAGCCCAATCACTATCAGTATATCCAATCAATTCAGAATTTTCTGAAGTAGTATATAAAATTCCATACCTTTTAGTTCCTTTCACATACCTAAGAATTCTTTTTGATGCTTTCCGATGTTCCTCCTTTGACTTTTCCATAAATCTGGAAATTAAACTAACAACATGCATAATATCAGGTCTAGTTGTAGTCAAATACAAAAGGCTGCCAACTATGCTCTTGTACAAACTAGGATCAAAATCCTTGCTATTGTCTTCTTTAATGAGTTTCAATTCCATTACTATGGGAGTAATTTCTTCCTTGCAATCCTGCATGTTAAATCTTTCCAAAACTTCATTCACATATTTAGGTTGAGAGATACAAATTTTATTTTCATTTTTCTCTACTTCTATTCCTAAGAAGTATTTCAGCAATCCCATATCAGTCATCTCAAATTCATCTTTCATGACTGTTTTGAAATTTTCAATGAGGTAATCATCATTACCTGTAAAGATCACATCATCAACATATAAAACAACAATCAGCATCTTACCATATTTTTCCTTGATGTACAATGTGGGTTCTCCTTCACATTTTTCAAACCCATTTTCCAGTAGATAAGAATCTATCCTACTGTACCATGCTCATGGTGCTTGTTTCAGCCCACAAAAAGCTTTCTTCAATCTACAAACTTTTTGCTCTTGGCCCTTTTTCTCATACCCTAGAGGTTGTTCAACATAAAACTCTTCCATCAATACTCCATTTAGGAATGTTTATTTTACATCCATTTGGTAAACCTTCCATTTGTTTTGTGCTGCTATGGACAACACTACTCTCACTATTTCCATTCTTGCAACCTGTGCAAAATTTTCTTCATAATCTCTTCCATGTTGCTGCTTATATCTTTTGATAAAAAGTTTGGCCTTGCATCTTTCAATCTTACCTTCAGCATTGCTTTTGGTCTTGTAGACCCATTTTACTCCAATGACTTCTTTAACTTTTGGGAGTTCAACTAGTTCCCATGTCTTATTTCTCTCTATGGCATTAATTTCTTCATCCATAACATCCATCCATTTCTTATCTTTTATAGCTTCTTCAAAATGAATAGGATCATCAACATGACAATATAAATCAAATAAAAGGTTCATACCTTCATTTGCTGCCTCTTACTCATAGATCTCACTCAGATTTCTAAATCTTGTTCCTTTGTCATTTGGTGTACATGTGCTTGAAGAAGCACTCAAATCTGCTTCCTGTGGTGTGCTTGGAGATGCACTCTCATTTCTTCTCAAGGGTGTTCTTACTCCTGCTGGTGGTGTCCCTTGTTGTCCTTGTGTTGGTGAAGGTAGTGATGCTAGTGATGCATGTATTTCAGCCATCTCATCCTCATTTTCATCATGAGACAAATAGCTCTTTACATTGACTATTTTTTCAATGCTTCCATGCCAAGCTACTTCTTCAATAAACTGAACATCTTTTTTGACAATAAATTTCTTGGTGGATGGGTCATAGAACCTATAAGATTTGGATTCCTCACTGTATCCAATAAAAGTACACTTCTCCCCCTTATTGTCCAACTTCTTTCTTAGCTGATCTGGAATGTGTGCATAAGTCACACAATAAAAAAATTTCATGTGGGCGACACTTTATTTTATCCCACTCCATGCTTCTTCCGGAACTCTATTCATTACTGCTTTGGTTGGGCATCTATTCAAGATGTATGCTACACAATGTATAGCTTATCACAATATTCATTTGGCAAATGTTTTTCTTTCAGCATACTCCTTACCATATTCATGATTGTTCTATTGTTTCTTTCAGCAACTCTATTTTGTTGCGGTTTATACCTTGCTGTAAATTGGTTGTGTATGCCATTTTCTCTGCAAAAAAGAAGAAATTATTTTGAGATATACTCACCTCCTCTATCAGTCCTTAAGACCTTCATATGCTGTCCACTTTGGTTCTCAACAAGTGCCTTAAAATTGCAGAAATTTTCAAACACTTCACTTTTGTATTTCAAGACATAAACCCATGTTTTTCTTGTGTAATCATCAATAAAAGTCAGCACATAATGGCTGCTTGCAAGTGATGGTGTTTGCATTGGTCCACATAAATTTGAATGGACAATTTCTAAGGGGGCCTTTGCCCTCATGCCTTTTCTTGATGGAAAAATTTCTCTATGTTGTTTACCCAAGATACAACCTTCACATAGGCTGTCCAATTTCTCAATCAATGGTAATCCTCTTACCATTCATTTCCTATGTAACAAATTAATACCTCCAAAGTTGAGATGTCCAAATCTCAAATGCCATAACTAGTTTTCATCCTTTGCTTCTCTTTGGAATGTCTCTTGTGTCACTGCTGCCATTTCTTCTTCTTTTTTCAAATCTGCTCTTATCTTGAGAGGGAACATTCTGTTCCTTGTCATCTTCACTTCAGCAATACATTGCTTTCTTGGTGGTTTATCCATGATGGTGCATACATCATCTTCAAAGAAAACATTGTAGCCCTTTTGAATGAGCTGCTCAATGCTTAACAAATTACATTTCATACCAAGTACATAATATACATCAGATATGCTCTTCTTTTCTCCTTTATTTGTCAAGAAATTTAGTATGCCTTTTCCTGTGACAGATACCTTACTGTCTGTCCCCAATGTGACTTGAGACTTCACATTTTCATCTAACATGGAAAACATGGAAATGTTTCCAATCATATGGTTACTACATCATGAATCTAGAAACCATAAATCTTCACTCTTTTCCTCGGCCATATTACATGCTAATTTTTTTTTATCTTAGATGATATTTTTTGTGGTAAAATTAGCACTGGGTCTATTACCCATGTCATTCTGCTTCTTCCTACATCCATTTGGAATAATCACCATACTTCTTGCAGTAATGACATTGGACTTAAGATTTATCATAACTTTTTCCATGTGCTTGATTTTGTCCACCATGCTGGCTACTGCCTTGGCCTTGGTTCTGATTTTGATTGCTGCCCCTTCCTTGAGTATTTTTAGGGTTGTTTCTTCATCCTCTATTTTGGCTTCTTTCTCTACCTTTTCCTCTATTGTTTACTCTTCCTTGACCTCTTCTTCTTCCAAAGGAAATTTGGGTCTTCAAGGCATCCTCTAAAGATGATTTTTCATTTCTACCCAATTTTTGTTCATGTGTCATCAGTGATGCATGAAGCTCATCAACTGAAAAATTTGAGAGATCCTTTGTCTCTTCAATGGTTGTGACTATAACATCAAACTTTGAGGGTAAGCTCCTCAAAACTTTCTCCACTATCCTTCCTTCTTCAAGTGTTTCTCCATGATATCTTATCTATGTGACCATCCCAATTGCATGTGTGAAGAATGAGTCTATGTTATCAGACTCTTTCATGCAGAGAGTTTCAAAATTTCTCCTTAGCAATTGTAGTTTTGTTTTATTCACCTTCTCCATACCTTGATAGGTTGTCTTGAGAGTATCCAATGCATAATTGGAGCTCTTAGCTACTGCTATCCTTGGAAACACACTCTCATGTACTGCTTGATAGAGATAGAAGAGAGCTTTTAAATCCTTATTCCTATTTCTCTTCAACAAATCCTTCTCTACTTCTGTCAATCCATTAAAGGCATTTTCATCTGCTGGTTCTTCAAAACCATCTTCAACAAGCTCCCATAAGTCTTGAGAGGCAAACAACGATCTCATGGTTATTTCCCAATAATCATAGTTCTTCCCATTGAACTGTGGGAGCTGAGTATTTCCAATACTCATGCTTGTGCTGGCTCCTGCCATGGCTAGCACACTGAACTATGTTCAAATAACTTAACTGTGTTTTTTAAATAAACCCATTGTCTTCAAACAATAACACAAAATATGTTTTGATAAATATCTTGGATTTTAGCTGAGCCTTCACACTGCTGGAGAAACTGCTGCAACAGAAGAATCCTTCCTTCAGCTTATTTGGCACCTTCAAATAGCCTAGACTAGCTCTAATACCATGTTGGAATTTCTGATTTATTCCAGAACAAACAAGGAGAATAGAGATTCTCCTCTACAACACAGAGTTTCAATATAAAATTTTCTGAATGTTGGACAGAGATGGAAAACTTTTCTATTTCATTAAAATGAAAGAAAACTATTACAAAATAAAATGGATTCTTCCTCTAGCAGAGGGATTTACAAAATGAGTGTTAATGACTGCTACACATGCAGTGCTTCAAAATACACTCTTTGTCTCTCACAGTTTGCACATACAGTGCTTTTACAATTTCACTATGTTTTTCCTTCGAGCTCAATACACACAGCAATACTCTCACACTACTGTCTAACACACTCATAAGCCTTCGGGCTTTTACATTTATATGGCATGATATGAAAAAACAAAACTATAGAAATATATATATATATTATCAAATATATAGTTTATAATATATATTCATATTCGTATGAAAAATATTACATAACCAAAAGTCAAAAGACTTTGGTCGCGCGACGTTAAAAAAAAATATAGCAATGTAATAATAATAATAAAGTTTGAACCTTAATACAAACACCGCCTCATAAAACTTATAATGAACCCAGACTTCAAAACAATTAAACTAAACTTCAATCAAGATTTGCGTAACACTTTGCCTTACATCATCAAGGCCCAAAAGTTACGCAAACACCATTTGAATGGCCAGCACTGGGACCTGCCTGGAATTAAAACCTTTTATGAACTGGATTTATAGAAAATTTGTGTAACAAAAGTTGATAGTGACGTTGCGGCAAAACGTTATGCGAAAATTTATGAAATTGGGTTTATAACTGCTTTGGGTCCAGTTTTGGCTGTGCTGACGTAGGCACCAGACTTACGTGAAAAATTCTTATTGGCCCACATGCTGGTGTGTTGGCAGGTGGGACCATTGCTATGATGGCTCAATTCAAACGTTTTGAAAATTTTCGCGTACAACAAAACTTTGGTTGTCGTGTTAACAAAAAATGGTCAACCTTGTTAGGACTGTAAGGGCTTTAAAGCCCGAAACAACAATTCATCAAAATATAAAGCGTGTGGTACCGTGTTTAAACCACGAAATCAAAGTAGAAAGTGGTTGTTGCAGAGCAATAAATTGCTTCTGCACAACCTCTGCTGCAGATGTACATTCTTGCAGTTAAAATTAACATTTCAAGAATCAGGGCCTTATAATGAGCTATATTTCTGGTCAGGGTGGAGAAGCCGAGGTAAGCACTATATTTATCCATAACCCATCATAGATAACGAAACCAATGCTTGAATATGTTAATGATTGCTTCAGACTAACCAGCAATGGTGCTCATTACAAAGCCCTAATCGCTGGTCTTCTACATGCTCTCATTACAAAGCCCTAATCGTTGGTCTTCAACATGCTCTCTCGCGCATGGCTTCATTGGACATTTTGAGCACCTTATCCACCATGTAACAGGTCCTGTGCTCTTTTTTCCCATACAATAATTTCTATATTATCAGCGCATTCAAGTGGAATTGTGTTCTTTCAGTTATCATTTTTCCCATATAACAATTAATATTTTATCAGCGGATTCAAGTGGAATTGTTTTATTTCATAACATTGACTGTGGGTTGTGTAGGTGAAGGTTATGTGGAATGTGCGCAGACCCTCGTTGAAGAGGTACTGCAACAGAGTTCGATAACTGGCTTCACAGTTTGCAAGCTTTAAATTGGAGTGTATCTATTCCCAAGATAATTCTGACGTGTCGCCTAGGGTTTTACAATGTATTTGTCGACCGAAGTAATCGTGCAGAGTGAGAGATTTTGCAGACCTGTGGTGATCGAGAGTCTGCAAAGAATTATGTTGTGGAGTAGAGCTGCGATGGTTACCATAAGAAGAAATACATTATGGACACCATTGAATGTCGGTTACTTGAATCTTATGCACCAGTTCGAAAGCTATGTACAGATATAAGGAAGATGATGGGTCTCTATTCACTTTCAAATAACATAACCAAGGCATCTTTCTTAGGTATTATATTATATTAAATCATTGTTCAGAAGCAAATTCCGTGTGACATTACTAGGTCACACAGTAACGTCTTAAATGGTCGTTTAATCGTAGTGTACTTTGCAGTAGGGTTTTGGAGGCACAAATGTGACTTAAAAAAAAAGAAAAAAACACGGGGAATTGTAATCCAAATAACTTTTTTCCTTTTAAAGATTTTTTTAACGATTTTTCTCTATTGTAAAATATTTTTTTTATGTGTTTAAAAGATTATGTAAATATTTTTCATTGATTATTTTTATTTAAAAATGTTTTTTAAATATACATGAATGTTTTTTTAATGAATTTCTTCCATTTTAAAATATCTTTTTATGTAATTAGAAAAAAAATATGTAAATGAATATTTTGAGAAATTATATTTTAATTGAATTTAAGACAAATCATTTTAGTTTATATTATGTGTTTGTAAGCATTGAGAAAAATAAGGTAAGTAAATATTTTTATAAATTCTCCTTAAGACAGATTATAGTTAACAAAATTGAATTTTCAATGATGTAATTTAATAAAAATAAATTTAATCCAAACGCGATTTTTTCCAAAAATAAGTTTAATAAATAGCTATTTTTGATTTAAAAGAATTTATGGCATTTTTCGAATTTAAATGGAATCTTTTCGTAAAATTAAACAATATAATTTTAATAATTTAAAATTTATTTTGTTAATTTTGGTAGGGATGTGGCTGATGCTGCGCCATAATGCATAGTGAATACGAATGGGACTTTGTAATGGTCGCCATTGCTGGTGTTTGGGAAGAAGGCAAGATAAACGTACAACTCCTCCACAACTCTATCATCTCGGTCGTCCTGAACAAAGCACGACCAGGGTTTGGCCTACACGATCCTCCAATGTAGAGGGTGCCCCAGAACTGCTATCAACACTCACCTCTTCTCCTTGCCATTGCTATCACTCAAACACCGTGCTAAAATATTTTTATATATTAATTTCAACTACCCCCATGACGGACTCCATCCGCTCATATTTGAATTTCTTCCATTACAAACTTAAACATGTCTCTTTAAAATATTTATTCAATTTTGTTGCATGGTTTTATGCTTGTTTGGGTTTTATTATAGTTTATTAGATTCGATTAGGGATTTAATGCTTGTTAGGCTTTTATGCTTAGCTTATTTACAGGGTTTTTCTCATAGTTTAGTCCATTCTTCCAATAATTTTATGGTCACTAGGGTTTGAAGCTATTTTATTAACATTGGAGGCTTTGGTAATCCAAATGAAATGTTTCCTCACGGTTTAAACCCGTTTTTGAATTGCATTTCCAAAATCACCCTTAAAAAAATTATTCTGTGAATTTCCTTCTCATTTATCAAAGAATAAAAAAAACAAAAGACTTACATTGTTAACATTTACGTTGAATGGTTATTGTAACTTTGGTATTAGATGCTGTGGTGTGCACTCACGAGTGTATTATTAAGGTTTCCTTTGAACAATGAAACAAAGAGATTGACGTTATAATAAGTATCTTAAATAGTCAATATCAGAGGAGTAAGTTGAGTTTTAGTTATAAGGGACTCGTACATTGACATTAACCATATGTACTCATAACCATCTCCAAAAGATAATCCCCTTTAAGAATTATTAGTAGATCTCAAGTTTTAATTAAGTAATTTAAAACTATTTCATTTTTTCAAGCCCCATGTAAACTCAATCATTTAGCAAACACTAAGGGAATCAAGGAGTTATATTATGGGCAAGAATTTTTAGAGTAGAAGGGGGATTATAGAGGCTTTTGAGTATATTTTCTCTCCCTTTCCCATGTTGTTATTTAGAAAAATTGAAATTGCATGTCTCAAATTCTCCACATGTTAATTCATTTGTGTAATGGCACAATGGAATTAATATACTCGGGTCTCACAATATATTCTCACTTAATTTCCATATTGTTGAACTGATTTATTCAGTTAGGATATTTTTAGGGAAGCACACATGGTATCGTCTTCCTTCGTTAACTCATAGGTTATTTAGTGCTCCTAGGGACAAGGTTATCAAGCATACTTGACATTGTAAACGGCTTGCACACTATTATTGGGGTCATTGAGGGATTTTCATTTAGTGGAACAAGGCTCGTATAGAAAAAATAGAGGCAAGAAAACTTAGATTACTTTCGCCTTGAAACTGAAGGAATTGTTTGAATGGAAGGGTCTTAATGTGATCCTAGATGATGTATTTATTTTGTAATAATAGAAACCATAAAGGGACTTAGGAGATAGATTTATTAGGTGAGCGAGATGAAGTTGTAAGTTGCTCAAGTCCTAGAAAGAGATGGTCTAGGATGTACGATGAGTGAGACTGCACAACCTCTGAGGAAGCCCAAACTTGAGATCATCATGAAAGAAAAATTACTACTTAGTTGCATTCAACTAGAGTCAAAAGGGAATAAATTCAAGTCATTTGTGGAAACCCATAAACATAAATATGTTCTCATTGATCCTTAGTGTCAGGGTAATATAATAATAGGATTCATAATTTTGAATTGACTATGATTAGTCTTGTAATATGTACATACTGTTTTTTCTGCAAAAAAAAATTCCCATAATAAAAAAAAAAGTAAAGAGAGTAAAATTCCTAAAAGAAAATTCAAGGGACTAAAAAGAAAAAGATCAAAAAAGAATATAAAAAATGAACCCCAACAAAAAAAAGATAAAAATGGATCATGAAAGTGATGTAAATTCAAATGCCACTACTTTTTACTTTACTTTGAAAATAAGATTGTATGCAGCTTGCCAAAAATGCCACAATCCATGATAGTCAAAGAGCTTAATCTTGATTACATTCATGCTTTAAATTTCATGCTGATAGATAGAGAATAAAGATCTAGCCAAATTGTTCAATATTGGCAAATCAGTAGTTATGTAGAGAATAACAAATGAGTTCAACAATTTAATCTGAGACATTGGAAGTAATAAGGTTAGAATTAAATAGTTTGATGTTAAAAGAAAAATAAAAAGGGTTTGTAAGCTCAAATGCACCCAAAGAAATGAAGAAATTTTTTTAGGGTAGATGATGGGTAGGCAGTAATAGTTTTCACAAGGCATGGATAGCATAAATTGGTCATTTCATATTACTAACTCCCTTCTAAACTCATCTCTCTTGTAAAAATACCCATTCCCCTTCATTTTAACCCTTTCCCCCTACTTCACTCTTTTTCCCTTACAAAAACCCTTTTCCTAGCTAAAAAAGCATATTATCTTTGGAAAGTAAAAATCCCTTTACTAATTCCCTTTTTCAAAATACCCCCTAAAATACACTTATCCTAGGTCTAAAGTTAAATTAATATATTTGGTCCCACCTTGATAAATCCTTCCCGATATTAGTTCTAACACTATCCTTAGTGTATTTTAAAATCCTGCACTTATTGACATTTCACTATATATTATTAACCCCCATATGTATTAATCCCTGCATACATATATTAAACTCATGCCTATACTTTGTTAACCATTATTATATTAACTCCCGAATATATTACATTTAAAGCCATCTAAAATATATAGTTAAACTCATTCATATGTTTAACTAAACCCCACTATTATAAAGTCCCAACCCCATATAAATTAATTCATTGCTTATATCACATTAAACGCATTGCATAACATTATCCCGGGTCCCATGGCTTGTCAAGTCCCTGATTCATCCTTCCCATTTGCCCAACCATTCGATTGCGATAGATCAGATCCGATGGCCAATATCTTTTATCGCACTCCTGAAAGCCCGAACTTTAACAACTTCAAGACCTTACGAAAAGAGTTTTTTTTCACAGCCTCACTCCCTGTTATGTGGCAACATTTGATTGTATCACATCCTCTAAAATAATACCTCTTACCACCGTTTCCCAATGCGAAAACCACAAGCCTATTTTCCACCCATTAGCAATACCACTCTGTCATTTGAATTTGACCTTGCACATTAAAGTTAACAACTTATTGGTTAAATAAAATAAGACCGCCCTTTTGAGCCTTTTAACCATTTCAGTTAGAGATTAGTGCAAATACTGTTCTGCCGACTTATTTTCCAACCAAAGAACTGATGCTAACCTGTTATCAAGCTAATTCAACCAAAATTGAAGCCTTTCACTCTCACAATCATTGCAAAACATGTCCAAAGCCCTATAAAGACCATTTTGAAGCATATTTCACTGCCAGAAAGCCTCTGTTGCTTCCAGAACTCATTCTGCAAACCAAAATATTCATTTTATCAAGGTATTCCTCAGTGCAAAGGCTTGTATTTAATCTAAAAGAAAGTAACAAGTAATTGAACCAATCTAGGAGCTTTGCAGACTAAAGGAAAACCCTTGTTTCTTCCCAAACCTTTTTCTGCAGACCCTAGTCATATTTTCACAAAACTCCTGAGGTCGTGATACTATTTTTTATCACAGAGAGTAATTATTTGATAAATTGAAGCATTGTAGACCAAAGGAAAAGCCATTGTTTCATCCCAAACCCTCCTGCAGACTGTAACAATCTTTCAGAGGTGCTCCTAAAGGCCTGAGACTTTTTTCTAAGATAAGAGAGTAATCAGTTGATTAAAATTAACAAAACAAATGTTTTCTCAAATAATCGTAACGATAAATCCCCTGAAACCTCCAGTTACGGATGTGGAACACACTCCCATAGTAGAAAAATACTTTAAAATTAGTGACCGTGTCACTGAGTTTAACCTTCTTGAGCTCCATTTCTAGAGTTATGATAAGTCAATTGAACAAGCTGATGAGGTTTTCCTTTGGGAGTCTAATTTTCCCAAATATATTGTCTCGTAGACATTCCAGTGTCCAGAGGTTATTAGACTTTATTAAACTTGCTATTTCCTTGATCAAAGAGCCATTATAACCCTTGGAAAATAAATATTGTTCACCATCACACCTGAATCAATAAATCAGATGCTGCAAATCTAGCCCAAGCCTGATGAAACCCCACTCTCCATTGAGATCCTTACTGAGTTATATCTGAAGCTGGACTTCCACAAGAGGTTCCAGATATTATAAACATTCATTCCCTCATCAGTAGAGACTATCAAAACCAACCCTCCTTATCCAACAACTATATTCTCTGAGAGAACAAGGCATATTATTAGCTTGATGTCTTTTATTCTGGGTTATTTCACTAATGAGCATGTTGATGCTTCAGTCCTAGGGTTTCTATCTTTTTTTCCACTGGTCAGCCTCCTGCTACCATATTCAATTTTTCCAAATACCTTGTTGATACAATTCATGAGCAGCTTGTTAAAATTTCTGAAGAAGGTGTCTTCAAGTATTCATTAGTTCTATTTCACATGTTTCTATGTTTTCAACCTAAAATATTTGCTATCAACGTTTAGAAACTGGATGTTGAAGGTAATCCACAATCAATTATCTTTTGAACTTCCTTAATAAGGAAAGATTTCACAAAGTTCACATATGCAGACTTCATTGACTCATTCATCCATCCTATTGTCAACATGCTAAACAACAACATTTAACCAAGAGTCAATGATGAGATTAAAAAGGTGTTGCAGTTATCAGAACATAGTAGGACACAAGATTGGTACCTTTAACAGAACCACACAGATATTAGGTTATATGGATCTAATCTCTTTCCATATAAGCTACCCAAATACCTCCCAATGAGGTTATTTGCACTTGAATTATCAGGAAGATCCTTCACTCTGATGAAGTAAATTTCTTGTCAGCTAAAAAGAAGACACAATTTAAGATAAAGAATCATATTGTTCTTTTTATTTGCAACAATAGAAGTGCGGGTCTACAAACAGAAAAATATTTGCAGGAATTTAAGTTCAATCAAACTTTCCAATGGTATTATGATCCTTTAAGAGTTATAAGAAAGTTAAGAGTCAAATGTAAATTAACTCCTTATGTACATGAATCTAAGCCAGACATTGATAAGTACTCCAATCAGTCTGAATGGTTGGAGAACACTTTGAAAGATGTAGAGAAGCAAGGTGATACTAGTTCCATCTTGAAGAGTCCAACCTCACAGGATAGGAACTCTAAAGGAGTCAGAGAAGAAGGATCATACTTAGTTGAAACTACAACTGAAACAAAATTCAAACTGATGTATAGGAAGAAGCCAAAATTAATTCCTATAATTGAACAAGTGGAAACTATTTAGATCATTGATACAAATACAGTGGTCAAAGATAATGCTCCTCCACTAGTTTTAGAAGAAACTCACCAGCCTTCAACATATAACACTCAGATTATTCAGAAGAAACATAGTGTTGAAGTGTCTTCATCTAGTAAACCAACAGAAAAAAAACAAGATATCATGTAGAAGTATAAAGAGATCAAGATCAGGAATGAGGCATTAAAGGTTGATACATATACCCAATACAGGAAGCAGTCACCCAGTGACCAAAATAGATTTCTTTTTGCATTTGACTACAAGACTAGGAAGATGCAGATGACTTTCTTACATCCCACAGTGAAGCAACCCAAATCATCAGTAGATTATAAGAAAACATCATAAGAAATTCAAGCAAAAGATCTTCATCCGATAGACCAGATAGAATTTCACAAGAAAGCTAGTGAAATATTGTATCCTACCATGAAAAACAAATCCATGAGTGTACAGAAGTTGCAAAACACTCTTGAAAACATGAAAGATCAGCTAAAGTTAGAAAAAGAATCCTCACAGGTTAAAGATAACATAATCAAATCTCTAGAAAATTTGGTTATTTAAGTAGGATATGATCCCAAGAATGTCAAAGCTGCAGAAGAACTCATAAAGAAAAAGAATGCAGACATTTTTGCATTAAAAAAACAACTCAAATTGACTCCTAATGAATATCCACAGGCAAAAGAAGTATTATAGGATGCAAGCCAAAAAGATGAGATGATGAACCTCATTCTTCAGTTAACTTCCCAATTAAAAGAAATGGAAAATGAAATGGATAAGTTAGTACGGGAGAAAAAAGCTAGCTTAGAAGCTGTCCCTGTCATTGTTATTCCTACAGTCACTAGAATTGTTCCTTCTACATTAGCAGAATCATTGGCTCCATCAATTCCAATAGCTATAGCACTTCCTGTTACATCAACAACTACTTCAACTACAAATTCATCTACATCAGCAGCACAACTTAGTGATGAAGTAGGTAAACTAGTAAAAACAATGCTAGAAATGTCCATCCAGACAAATGAAATAAATAGACTTAAAGAACAGTTGAAAAGTCTGGAGGATGAGAAAAAACTAGTACAGATTGTGCACAAGAATGAAGTACAAAAGACAAATAGATTGAATGAGAAATTGCAGAAGTTAGAAAACAAACTGGCATTGAAAGAACCAATGGCACAAGCCAAGCAGTAGTTGTGAGCCAATATAATTGAATCTGTCAAAATGATATTTGGCCATCCATTCAAGTCATTTATGAGGAGAAAGATCTCATCAAATCAGCAGGTGAAGCCATTCAAAAAATCAAGGAAGGACTTGGTAAGAAGCCAGAAGAGGCTAATGAAATCATAAAGTTTCTTAATTCCAAAAATAAGCAGAATTGGAAGAAATTAGAATTAGTGACACGACATAAACAATCCTAGAATTTAGAAAGGTGTTTTCTAAGAGAAACTTAATGGTTCAACTTGAAGAAAAGTGTCAGAGCATGGAAATTTTCATAACCAGATTCATGATGAAGTTTGATGTTTTGAGGTAGAAGGGCCTTCCAAATCCATTGGTTATTAATGACAGATTGATGAAACAAGAATATTATGATAAGAAAATCAGAGAAGTGGCAAAGGAACAAGCCAATAACTCAGTGATGCAAGGAATTCCAGCAGGGAAAGTACTCTATAAGAGTTTTGAAAATCTCTTTTATTCATTAACAAGCCTACTTTTGCCACAAAAGTAGATCAAATTACCAGATGCAGAAGATTGGGAGAAGTTGATTGATCTACTATGAAATTTAAAAGGTAAAATAGGGTAGTCAAAGTAAACAGAGCATCCATGATAAAATTTAAAAATAACAGTCAAAGGTCAAAGAGTATCAGAGTTTAAAGAGTATCAAATGAAAGATAAAGTTTAAAATCAAAAGCACAGGTAAAAGCAGTCAACATAAAGGACACTGAAATAGCCTCAAAGACAACTTTCGTTGAGCAACAGTCAGAAACAAATCATCAAAAGATCAAAGACAACAAACAACAAAATCAATAAAAGCAAAAGATCAAAGACAACAAACAATAAAATCAATAAAAGCAAGGACAACTTGCATTAATTAGATAGCTGAAGATATTTATTTTTCCTTGAATAATTCTTAAAACACTTTAGGATATTTTGTATTAAATTTTTGCATAAATACTTCACATTTAGAGGGATTATATATAGAGAGAGAAAGATGTTGTTTATTTTAAGTGGTTAAGTAAAATTGTTGTAAATTTATATTATTGTAATATAAGAGTTATAATATCTTGATAAATATTTTTGTAATATTATATTGACTTTCAATATTTATAAATTCTTAAATGAATATACTTATGAAATGTGCTTATACCAATAAACTTTTTCTAATTCTCAAAAACTAACTAATTTTCTATTAAGAAACTAAAAGAGAAATTGCTTTCTCAATTAAAAGAAAAAATTAATAATAATTCTTACAGACAACATCAAACCTAAAATTATACAGATAGAGTAATGTAGCAATGGCTGAGAATCATTATTTTTCGAATAAAATCATGGTAATTGTTAAATGAAACATTGACCGATACTAATGGCTTCTCCAAAATTAGTGCTGCACCAAAATCACGTTAATTTTTACATGGAGCATGACTATTACTTGATGTTCAGGCAATATAGAACAGCATTGATTACATATAATTATCGTAATTTTTAACACCCATGTAGACTAATTGTTTTCAAACGTGGAATGTACAATAGTTGTTGTTGTTCTTGGTTGGCTTGCCCATCTGGGAAAATATATTTGAATATTATCAAAAAGATAGATTTGAATTTTAAAAATTTCTTAAATGTTAAACATTTCAAAAAATTAAATATTTTTTTAAATTTATTTATGCCTATTAAATAATGACATGAATATAATTAAAATAAAATTAATTTATAGCGATGGGATAAAAGAATTTGTTATTTTTGATATATAGTTTTTATAATATTTATTACATTATCCATTTTTTTAATTTTTTAAATCAGTAACTTTAAGACCTTTTAAATAAATGATCTAAAAACATTTCTTCCCAGTCTTTTAAACCTAAAGTATTGAAAATTTACTATTAATCTCTTTTATTAAACCATATATATCTTAATAATTTAAAAAGAACAAACAATATAACAAAATAGCATTACAAAATTATTATAAATAATATCTATAAAATAAAAAATCTTCCAGAGGACAATACTTTTTTCCTTCAAAAATATTAAAAACCGGTTTATAAATAAAAATTACTAATTAGAGGAACCTATTTGCACGAGAATTGTTGACTGGAAGTTGCCTTTCATTACTCCTGATTTCTTTCATAGAAATCCCAGTAAAGGCATATTAAAAGAAACTTTACATATTAAGAAAAAAATTGCTTCAGTCAAATCAGAGTAAAATTAAAAGAACATTTACAGATTAGAAGGAAACTTTCTTAAAAAGTTGAGTAGCTTGAAAAACCAAAGGAATAGCGCATGTTCCATCATCGCTGGTGCAAAAGCAAAAAATAACCAAAAACAAAACCGGCATCATTGGCCTGTGAAACCCTAGCCTACGATACGGTAAACAGACTCGCAAAAGACTTGTTATCATGCAAACCCATTGATATTTAAAAAACTTGAAAAAATCCAGAAAGTAGAGAATATTCTCTAACACAGACGTTGTTACATGAATACAATGAATGGTGGGGTACGCTTTTGTTACAAATTTCTTTTTCTATCTACTTTCAGTGCACCTCAATACTATTCAAATTTTTCCTACTATCTACTTTTTACTTACTAACAGCACAAAGACATCCTTAGTTTGAAAATATTTCAATATTTAACTATAAAAACTACCTTAAACCACTGATTTTGCTCATATCTATAAATTCTAAAATATTTTCTAAATCTACAACAAAATTAAGTTCAACACCACCAAACAATACTAATAATATTAATATCATGGACAACAATAGTAATATTATAAATATTCTCTAAATCTACAACAAAATTAAGTTCAACACCACCAAACAATACTAATAATATTAATATCATGGACAACAATAGTAATATTATAATAGAGAAAGCGGGGTACTTGCTATGTGGTTGCAAACGAGTTGGCTGTGTCCATAAACAGTGATGTGGGTAATCCCACATCATAAAGTATGTATGTTAGAGTAGCATTGCTGCTCACTATATGACTTTGATCTCAATATGCTTTATGGCATGGTATAACTCACGTTACAACTTTTTATTAAGAAATAAAAAATGTGGGTGATCCTACCCCATAAATATGGTGTAGTATCACCCATATCAGGATCTTTTGTTGTTAAAATAAAGCTGTGACGTAAGTGATCCCACGCAATAAAACATGTTGGAATCCTGCGACTAGGGCCTTGGTCAGGTTGAACTACCTCGCTGCATTTCTCCATAACCCTGCCATCAAACACATCGTAGATAGTGAAGCCAATGCTTGCACAACCAGGATTTGGTCTGCCTTATACGGCAAAATAAAGGGTGCTGGGGATTTTATACGGGGGCGGCCGGTGCCCACCACGTCTGTTTGCCACTGCTCTCTGGAATTATTCTATTTCTTGCGGTGCTTGCAATCTGTTTCGAAGATGCGCCCTGCCTTTATCCCTCGAATAAACGAAGTGAGCCGGTTTATAAGGTGGGAAAACCTTTTCCGTTGGCCCCTAATTCGGTGTCCACGTAGGCACCAGCGGAGCGCATGAGATGATGACTGTGGATCATTAGAATTTAGAAAAATCTTCCAAGATTGTTGTGCCATGCAAGTATTGGCTGGCAGGTGGATGGCATGTAATGTTGGGATCATTTGCCCTAGGTTTTGGCTGAAGATGCGGATTAAGTAAACCGTGGTTGGTTTATTGTTTTATACAGTTGTGAAAAAAAATAAAAAAAATTCGTTTAACCTTTTTTGGCATTTTAAGATTTAATTTTCGCGGTGTGTTTTATGGTTAGGGTTGTTACTTTTTCCATTTCGGATTTAAGAATTCTCACTATTCTTCACGTTTGGTTATGCATTTTTGTTAGAGATGTTTTTATTTTATTTTGGGATGGTTTAGGTTTCGCTATATGAACTGCATGATGCATCTTTAATTTTGTTGTTGTTGTTAATTTAATGGTAATAACAAATCTCACTTGATTGTTCATGTTTGGTTATTCATTTTTTGTTAGGGTTATTTTTTTTTGGATAGTTTGATGTATTTTTAATTTCTTTGTTAATTTAATGATAAATACAATATTATATCATCATTTAATAATAAATACAATATCACATTATGATATAATAGAAGTGAAATAGAAGTAGAATGGTTAAAGTTTTTTAGATTGCTGAATTTTTTAAAATTTTCTTTATGATATAGTTTTCAGATTATTTTATTATGAAACATTACTTTAATTATGTATAAGTATTTTCATTTTTTTCCTTTTAAGATTGAATTTGATTTTTACTACTCTCTTTACTTTATGATTTGATTTTTCCAAGTTCTAATGTTTTAATTTGTTCACCTTTTTGTGTTGTGAAACTAAAGATCTAGAGGGTCACATGTTTCTAGAAATAACATCCTTTTTGATAGTTAGATGTTGATCTTAAAAATGGACAAGACCAAAACAACTACTAACTATTGCAACAAAGTTACGGATCATTTTTTTTACTTGAGCCTAAAAAAAGAGTTAATGTCACCCTCACTTATGATTAACCAACCTAGATCCATCTTAGCACCTAGAGAGATCAAATCTCTCGTGATGCAAGACTCTTTTTTAAGTGCAAAACGTGACAAAATGTTTGCACTTCGAGAGGTTTGATTCCTCTAGGCGATTAATAGATCCAAAGTTAAGATGAATCTAGGAAGAATGATACCTAAAACCAAGGGGATGCCATGGTCATGATCACCACATGAAGATGGTAAGCTAAAATGTATTTCAAATACTTGATGTTTAGTTAGGACCAATTTCATATTAGGGTGAAGCACTTGTTAGGGGGTATCTACTATTTGTATTGCATTGAATCATTTATAATGCATAAATGGCCCCACTTCAACAAATAATTCATATGGTTAGAGCTAAAAAAATTAAATGAAATAGATATAAGCCCCTTGAGGGTGTGTTTTTCCCCTTCCTTTGTGAAGAGCATATATAACCCCTTGAGGGTGTGTTTTTCCCCTTCCTTTGTAAAGAGCATATATAACGCCTTGAAATCCATGGTGTTGGGTCCCAAAGTATGTAACCATTCTATTGTACAAAATACTTTAGAACTGTCCATTTCAATAGAAATACATGTGATATTTGAGATGTTACTTTCCTATTTGAAGTTTCACATCACCCTCCACATTTCACCATACAACCATTGAATATCATCATACTTTGGAATTTAGGGATGACATGGACATAACCATGGGTTTATTTAACAACTCTCTCATGGATAAATTTGTGCTTGTTTCCATTTTGGTGAAAATAATTACCTTGTGTTTCTTTATGTAAGCAATATAATTTATATTTTAGGTGCATAATAGAGAGACAAGCATACAAAGGAATTTGTGTTTCCTTACATCGAGCTTGTAAGGTTAGTTCTTAGATTTTAGGTGCATAATAGAGGGCCAAGCATACAAAGGAATTTGGGTTTCCTTACATCAAGCTTGTAAGATTAGTTCTTCTTGATTACAAGGGGTTGCTTATTCAAATTTAGGTTAGTAGTGTCTTCAATAGAGATGTCCTCATAGTGTTCTGTGGGAGATACACCCATTTAACTTAATTTTTGGCCTTTTCATTTGTTCCCTTTCAAATACCTTCGCATCACAGTTATAACATAGTATTACTTATTGTGATTCTCCCATCCTTTTTAGGAACAAATTTTGGATTTGTGAGGTTTGATTAGTGGAGTGGCTTGAACGATGAGGAAAGAAGTGAATAATAGTCTTTTTTCTTGTGCATTTATTACTATGTTGACTTCATTAGCTTCATTGTATTGAAGAGAAAAAGGTCAATGGAATTATAGAAAAAGAGGTCAACAATGAAGTGAAGAGAAAGAATGTGCTTGCATTGAATGAAATGTTAAGAAGAAGCATTGTGATAAGACTTCAACTAAGAAAGGTAGAAAGAATCAAACTTATCATTATTGCAAGAAATTAGGACATACAAAGAAGGCTTGTTGGGATAAAATCAAGAACCTATAGGAGAAAGTGAAGAATCTTGAAGGAGGTATAGTTGTTGGAATAATCATTAAAATATGGCATTGAATGTAAGAGTGATTGGATTATTAACTCAAGTTGCACCCACGGTATGCCTAAAATGGTTCTAGCTTAAAATAGTTAGTAACATGATGATAAATGTGACCTCAAAATGAGAACTCCAGCTCTAAAAACCCATACTTTTAGGTCAAAAACAATAAAATGAACATATATTTTGAAAAGTGGTGCTAGCAGCATTTTTTGTAGGATTTAAAATCACAACGTTTTGTAACTATGGTTTTAACAACCTGGTAATGCTTAAAGAATAATGAAATTAGTCGTTGTGTCGAAAAGTGGCACCAAAGGTAACACTCATTTTTTAATGTAAGGAAGGGCAAAATTACAATTTAGTTGAAACCATGGACATAACAATTTGTCCAGTTGCAACTAAAACTAAAGTCAACTATGGAATCAAAAAGTGGTGTTGCCTATGAAACCCTTCATTTTTTGCTTGGAAGGATTTAGATACAAAATTGCAACACCTTTGAAACCCATAGCCTTAACATGTGGTATCCTTCTCACCAAAATCTTAAAATCATCTCTCAAATAAAAACTACATGCTACTAATAACCACTCAACCATTTTTTCAAGTTCCAAATTATAGTAGTTTGAAACCATGACATAAGAGGCTAATGTGATTGAAAGAAAAAAAGAAAAGAAGGAAAAACCCTCAAATATAAAAAAATAAATAAAAATAAAAAAAATGAAAAAGAGAAAAAACCCAAGAGAGGAAACATATTTCCTCTTAGTAATATTTTTTAATAGATTAATAAATGCATACATACATATAGTCATATTCTTTTTCATTTTTTTCAGTTATTTAAAATAATAATAATAATATAAAATACAATTAAAAATTTGAAATAGACAAACAATATAGATTTGAATTTTAAATTTAAATTTATTTATGCCTCTTAAATAATAAAATAAATATAATTAAGATAAAAATTAATTTATAGCCTAATTAGATAAAAGAATTTCTTATTTTTGCTATATAATTCTAAAATATTCGTTATATTATCAATTTTCTTTATTTTTTAAATCAATAATATTAAAACTTTTTAAATAAATGATCTTCAAACATTTCTTTCCCAACCTTTTTAAACATTAAGTACTGAAAATTTCCTATTAATCTTTTCTATTAAACCATATATATCTTAAAAAAACAAAAATATAAGAAAATAACATTAGAAAATTATTATAAAGAATATCTATAAAATAAAAAATCTTCGAGAGGACAATACTCTTTCCCTTCAAAAAATATTAAAAACCGGTTTATAAATAAAAACTAGTCATTGGAGTAACCTATTTGCAAGAGAATTGTTGATTGGAAGTTGCGGTGCATTACTCCTGATTTCTTTCAGAGAACTGCCTGTAAAGGCATATTAAAAGAAAGTTTACGTATTAAAAACAAATTTTTCAGCGAAATCAGAGTAAAATTAAAAGAAAAAGGAGTCGTCTAACGAGCAGGAGGAATTGCCCGGACGGTCAAAATTGGCCGGAATCCGGGCCAAAAAATTAGTGTTTGAATCTTGATTTTGACATTGGAAATGGATTCAGCACCATCAAAAACCTGTAGGACACCCAAAATATTAAACTTTGATAGTTATAACATGGATTTAGAAAAATTCCTGCCGGATTTTCTGAAAATCTTATCGGAATTTTCATGATTTTCAGGGCGATTCCTCTGGCTAGTTAGACTACAGCAAAGAAAAAAGATTACAGATTAGAAGGAAACTTAAAATGTTGAGTAGCTTGAAAACCAAATAAATAGTGCATGTTTACAGATTAGAAGGAAACTGGAAACTTACTAAAAATGTTGAGTAGCTTGAAAACCAAAGAAATAGGGCATGTTTACAGATTAGAAGGAAACTTACTTAAAATGTTGAGTACGATACGGCAAATAACCAAAAACAAAAACGGCATCATTGGCGTCTGAAACCCTAGGGTACGATACGGCAAATTGACTCACCAAAGACTTGTTGTCTGAAGTGAAGCCTTAATGTACTCACCAAAGACTTGCTATCAAGTTTCTATGTTTTAATTGGGTCCAGTATGACTCTCTGTGTCAAGCTCTGTCATTTTTTTTTTTAAATAATAAATTTTATTTTTGTTAATGTGGGCCAAAGCATTAACCTAATCTTTAATTTTATATCACTTTAATATTTAGATTGTATAGAATTTTTTTAACTTATTAATGGCATGTGATTAATTATTAAAATACAACTATGTATTATTTATATAATTTGAATGGATAGTAACTTATCTCACTCATTTAATAATTGCTTTATTATATACAAGAATTTGAATGGATCATAAATTTACCTTTAACAAAAAAAATTACCACATTGAATTTCCAAATTAAGTAAAATTTTAAACATCTTTACTCTTTGCGAAAGTCAATCCATTTCCTAAATCAAAGGAAAAGAATTAATTCAGTACAAAAAATCAAAATCCAAAATATTTTAATATTTTTTTAATTAAATATTTGTAAAATGGATCTTTAAAAAGAAAACCCATGTTGTATGGATAAATTAAAACCTTTAAAGATATAAATATTCCCCCATCAAAATTGCAATATTTCAAAATTTAAGTAAATAAAAATCTAAATAAACCCAAGATATGGTAAATAAATAAAACCTATTTTTATACTTACTCAAGAGTTATGGTAAATAAATGAAAATATATATAAAGTAGATGTATGGTAAGCAAATAAAACAATCATTTTATATTTACTCCATAAACCTTTTTATATTTAAAAAAACTCAAAAAGCGAGGTTTTATTTAGATGAAGTCTATGGGACGAATACCATGGGACAAATTAATATTGATACCATGGACTAAATACTGTGGGCCAAATACCATATTTATAAAAGAAGTATGGTAAATAAATAAATACAAAAAGGTATAAAGAGATATGATAAATAAATAAATATAAAATAGGTATAAAGAGGTATGGTAAATAAATAAATATAAAAGAGGTATAAAGAGGTAAGGTAAATAAATAAAAATATATCAAATATGATTATAAATAAAAAACTAATTATATAACAAGCCTATGGACAAAATACCATAGTAAATAATAGAGGTATGGTAAATAAATAAAAACATAAATAAACCAGAGGTATGGTAAGTAAATGAAACCTCTTTTCATATTTACTCCATAATCTGCTTTATATTTAAGAACACTCAAAAAATACATTTTATTTAGGTGAAGCATATGGTGGGTGAAGAGAGAGAGAGAGATGGGAGAGAAAGGGAAAGAGCAGAAAGAAGAGAAGGGATGTGAGAGAGTAGAGTGAGGGAGGGAAAGAGAGATGGACTTGAGGGGGAGAGAGAGTGAGGTAAGAAGAAATACATAGAGAGATAAAGGTGGCCAGAGAGAGAGAGAGAGATAAGGAAGATGGAGAGAGAGGGAGAGAGGACAGAAGGAGGAAAGAGAGATATGGGGAGAGGGAGAGAGTGACAAAGAGACTGATAGATATGGAGTGTGAGAGCATGTGTGTTTAGGGGGGTGAGATAGAGAGACAAAAAAGAAGAGATGGAGAGGGATATAGATATGGATGGAGGGTGGAGAGAGGGAAGAATATTTCTTGCACTAGATGGATTGATTTAAGTGGAGATGGTGATTTCTACTTCTATTTGATTGTTTACACTAGATTCATCGATTTTAGTGTAGATATGTTTTTCTAATGATATTTGATTACTTGCACTAGATGCATTGATTTCAGTGCAGGTGGTGATTTCTAATACTCTTTGATTGCTTGCACTGGATGTGTTGATTGCAATGTAGATGTTGATTTATAATTATATTTGATTGCTTGCACTAGATGCATTGATTTCAATGTATATGATTCATAATCCTATTTGATTGTTTTCACTAAATGCATTGATTTCAGTGTAGAAGTTATTTTATAATTTTATTTAATTGCTTGCATTAAATGCATTGAGCATTGATTTTAGTGTAACCACAAAACGAACAATGCACATTGATTTTTGTCTTATAGTAAGTTAACCTATTAATATTGGAGAGCAAGAGAGACAAGGTATCTTGTTTACTACAACAGCTCGAGCTAAAGATTTAAATGATTTACGATTTAAATTTTATTTTTCATATAATCGATATGAAAAGATGACAAAACTAACAAGGGTGACAATAAGAATAGTAGAACATAATAGTTTGAGATTGATCACAATGAAGACTATTTGTAACATGAGTACATTCTTACTATTCACATTTTCTATCTTTCAACATTATTATTGTCACTTTGCATTCAAAAAAAATATTTCATCATTTTTCATCATTAAAGTTATTAACAATATCTATCATCTCAACAATCTGAGGTAACTAAGAAAATTTAAAATTAAAATGACCAAGTTAATCTCAAAAATATTTAGCATATTTAAAATGATTATATTAATATTTGATATATTTACATATTATTGATAAAATTAATCAAATCTTCGACAGATTTTCCTTGGAAACACATGACTGAAACCAGCCTAGATCCATCTTAACTCCGGATCTATCAAGCACCAAGAGGGATCAAATCTCTCTAGGTGCAAAACTTTCCTCAAGTTTTGCACTAAAAAAAGAGGTTTGCACCTTGAGATATTTGATCTGTCTTGCTGCTTGATAGATCCAGAGCTAAGATGGATCTAGGTTGGTGTTATCCTCACTTATGATTAATTAATTTAAAACTATTTTAACTCTGGATCTATTAAACATCTAAACCTCTTTTTTTAGAGTAAAACTTGTTTGCACCTCGAAAGGTTTGATCCCTCTCATTGCTTAATAAATCTGAATTTAAGATGGATGAATGACACCTAAAACCAATGGGATGTCATGGTCATGATCACCACATGAAGATGGTAGGCTAAAGGGAACTTCAAATACTGGTTGATGTTTAGTTAGGCTATGCACTCTCATTTGTAAGATTCATTGTATTATTAACTCAAGTTGCACCCACCAGATGCCTAAAATGGTTCTCTTCTAAAATAGTTAGTAACATCATGATAAATCTGACCTCAAAATCAAAACTCCAGCTCTAAAAACCCATATTTTTAGGTTAAAATGTTGGAAGTAATGGAGAAACCTAAACTTATATTGTTGTTATGATGAGGATAGGTTTGAGAATATAATCTTAGACCTCATATCCTAATATATAGGGAGTGGTTGAAACCATCCCTTTAGTGTGAAAGTCTATATATCTGGGGCTCATCTAACTCAATAGTCAGTGTTTGTATGAGTGTGTGTACACTCTCCAGGTTCTCACCTGGAGAGCCATTTAGTTTATAGTTAATATAATCCAGTTTTTAACATGGTATCAGAGTTTCAGATCAAAGCTAAGTGAACCTGTGCTGTGTAAGGATATGAGGATCTGTGGATGATCGCTGCGGTTTCATTTTGTGAGGTGATCTGCATAAAAAAATTCGGTGGTAAAGTCCGTAGTTTGGAGTTGTGATCTCAGTTCTGCAAAGGCAAGTGTGAATCTACTGCACAGGCGATTCTGGAAAAAAACGGCCTTTGGGATGTGATCTCCAACTAGGTCGCATGCCAGGTGTTCATTTTTTTTTACTGTTTGTTATCTAACAACGTGTCTGTTGGCGTGGACGTCTGGAGGCGGATAATCGACTGCATGGACTGCACTTCCTGGTGAGGAGAGAAATTGCATTTGCTGCATACATGCAAAATGATCTTCTAAAAATTGAAAAACGATCCCGCGTGGTTGTGTTTCATGGTCCACTGCTACAACAAATGGAAGAAGGGAGGAATGCTGACATGTGGTAGTTGACTGATGGTGTTGATGGTTGTGTGTTGAGCCTGCGTGGAGACCGTAGAACTATTCGATGAGGCTATTGAAGGGCGTAAAGAAGGGGTCATGGATTTAGAGATCCACTACTTCTGAAACACCATTGCCATATTTGTGACTCGATCTGTGCGTGGAGAGGTGCATATAAATTTTTGAGTAAAGATGTGGCATGGGACTAAGAATGTTGACTAGCAGCAATGTTTAATGGTGTTTTGAAGGCCAAGTTTAGTGGTTGAGATTCCGAGTCCCCGGCACCACAATATGTTGATGCCTAGTTGCATCGACATTTTTTTTAGGGATCTTATTCACTGGCAACATTTGGCTATTCTTGCAAAATTATATGCGGAGGCCTAATTCCGTACTCCGGTTGGGTGGAAATAATTTATTAAAAATAATATTAATTGATTTGCTGTGTTATTTAAGAAATATGTGTCATATGAGAAATTTCTAATTACATGCATATAAATTGGATATCAATAACATTTCCAGCTTGTTAAGAGCTCATTTGTTGCTCGTCGCAAGAGCCGAGGGAACTAAGACTTGTGTGTAATAGAAGCCATAGTCTACAAGGTTCTATAGTTGAAGAGCTTCCAAAGCGAGAAGTTTCCCACCTACATGGTAACGAGGTTGTTGGAGCTCATTAGAGGACCGAGTGGAGTCAAAATCTCGAAGCAAGATAAATCAAGATAAGCTGGACTTTAACAACATGTCTATATTTTTAGATATTTTTTATTCTGATGATGATAATTTTCTCATGTGGACATTTGGAGGCATTAGCATGGGCAGTATTTTTGAGTATGAATAAATTTCAGAAAAAAAAGTTGGTTCTATTGATGACCACGAGAATCAAGAGGCATAATCTATTGTGCAAGATCTTGAGATTTAAGAGTCACGAGTTGATCTTCACGAAGGATGTAAAGAGGAAGAAAGTGTTGAAGATCAATTGGACAAGCCACATGAAGCTGATTGCAAAGACATGATAGAAGAAGACAAAGCTGGAGAGAATTTTTATTTTGATGATCTCATGAATATTTCTGTGTGTGCAGATGTTAGCAACAACAACAAAGTTTGAAGAGGAATTGAAGTTTCTTGAAGCATGGCTTGAAACACCATGTCTTTATGAAATAAACACAGAAGTTGCATCAATAAATGATGAAGAAATTATCGTTGACGTTTAGATGGTTGACACCAGAAATAGTGAGAGGGAAAATTCTCCTATCCAGCCTGTCATAATTTTGAGAAGGGTGAGAATAAGAATTCAATCTTTCAATCACTAGGGAAGAAATAAGGTGAAAATACATCACTAACTCACAGCGAGGAAAGTGAATATGAAGCCTCACCTCAGAATGAACAAGTATGGATTCACAAGCATAAAGACCAAAATGAAAACCTATGTCACAAAGTTTTTTATGTTTTTTATTGTAAGCCCAGCTGAGACTAGACCAGAAGGCGTATGTTATTGGTCAGTACCCTTTCTCCATTAAGGGGGAGTGTTTCAAGTAACGGAGAAACCTAAACTTATATTGTTGTTATGATGAGGATAGGTTTGAGAATCTAATCTTAGACCTCATATCCTAATATCTAGGGAGTGGTTGAAACCATCCCGTTAGTGTGAAAGCCTATATATTTGAGGCTCATTTGACTCAATAGTCAATGCTTGTATGAGTGTGTGTACACTCTCCAGGTTCTCACCTGGAGAGCCATTTATTTTATAGTTAATAGAATCCAGTTTTTAACATAAAAACAATAAAATCAACAAGTGGTGCTCCCTATGGAACCCTTCATTTTTTTCTTGTGAAGGGGGAGAGGGAGGGGGGGGGCACTGCTTAGGTACAAAATTTCAACACCTTTGAAACCCATGGCCTTAACAAGTGGTATCCTTCTAACCAAAATCTTAAAATCATCTCTAAAATAAAAAATAGATGCCACCAATAATGACCCCACCATTTTTTCAAGTTCCAAATTATAGTATTTTGAAACTATGGCATAAAAGCTATAATGATTTAAAAAGAGAAATAAAATTGAGGGAAAATCCCAAAATATGGAAAATAAATAAAAATGAAGAAAGAAGAAAAAGAGAAAAAACCCCAAAATGAGGGGGAAAACATATTTCCTTTTAGTAACTTTTTTTTAATACATTAATACATGCACACATACATATAATCACATTCTTTTTCACTTATTTTTTAAATTATTTAAAAGATAGAGAAAAAGAAAATAAAATAAGATTCAATTCAAAAAATTGAAAAACACACAAACAAACCCATACACACACATATGTACATTTTGTTTGTATAGGGTGGTTAGAAGGAATGAATGATATCCTCTCTACCCAAGTTTTATTGTCACGAGTTAAATGAAGAGCTTTGTTGTAATGCATCTAATCGTTATTATTGAGTCCGGCAATCTCTTGAAGACCAAAATGTGTATTTTTAAACCCTAAATAAAGGATTGTGTAGAAATTATCTTGTATATTTGCAATTTCTCATGAAGTTTAATCAAAATCACAAGACACAAAGCTAGTCTACCGGTTTTCATCTTTAGTTAATTTAATCTACAATTTTTTAGAACATCAACCACAAACATGCAATGAGAAATAACACACATGCACATAATATTTTTCCAAGGGAAAGCTATCTGCTAAAAACCTACTGCTTTTCTATTAATCAAGCCACCGAGAGTCAACCCATACTTAGTCAATCTCTACCAATATTTGAGCCATTATTTCCTTATACAATTCCTTAAGAAATTAGGCCCCTATTATTGAGGAATTTCTCCAAAATTGACTGCATTAATTCCCAAGGTTGATCGTCTGACGATGCAACAGTTTGTACACCGAAGACTATTATACAACTAATTTTACACTTCCTGGAATCTCAACCACAACTAGGGAACTCAAATTCTTTGTATCCACCAACTATTTTGGGTTGATTGATCAATTAACTCGATGATCACTGATTTTGATCAAGTCCCACCGCACAACCGACCTTCCACTAGTTCCTCCAATAGTTGGAACTATTTTAAATGAACAAAACTTGAGATAATGATCAAGATTACATAAATTAGCAATCGCACATGTTACTAAAATCTAACTCCTCCAACTCAAATTTTCAATACTAAGTAAATTGGGTGACATAATCCATGTCACACAAGTTAACCACGATCAAGTCGTCGCTAATGTGGAAATTCAAATTTTCTCAATTTAACCAAAGAAAAAAATTGAGAATTTCTTGTTGCATTTTTCAACATAGTAGTACGAGTAGCACCACTTTTTAAAATGGAGTAAAATGGCTACGAAATGTGATGTCTAGAAAAATTAGAACTCTCAATGGTTCTATTCATACCGTAATTAAGGCTTTTATTTTCTTCATTAAATGAGGCTACATAACATGAAAAAATTGTAGTAGATGAATACACACTCACCGTTGTTGGCTGTGGAAATATAAGGCCAAATCTGTGATTATTTATGTGTATCATGTACTTAGCTTGAGTCCATTTTATTTTCTAAACTCAAACTAACTCAATACAAGAAGGTGGATTTTTGTAACAAATTATTTTCTCGTACATTATTGATGTTTGTGTAAATATTAGGATTTTGAAATGGTGATTTTATTGATGTGTATCATGTACTTAGCCTAAGGCTAACATTAGAGAAATTGAAAAAAATGGACCTCAAAACAAAACTATCAACATTAACATTAACATAACCAACGGGATTTAAGATGATGATGTCAACTATAAGGGTAAATATCTTTGGATGGAAGGAACAAGAAGGAACTACTTTAATTGCATATAACTACTCAAACGAATCCATATAACCATGAAAAAATATATTAACTATTTGTAGACTATCCATTTATTAGTCTTTTATTTTAGCTCATATCCAAACGAATGGTTTTCCCGTACTTATGGCCGAGCATTTAATATGTTGGGAGACCATACTTCATATCAGTAAGTGATAGTCTCCTTTCCTTTGAACAAGGTTAGATTCTATCAAATCAAACCCCTAATCTATGTTCGGAAGGGATTTGATGTTCTCGTATCATTTTAAAGTACAAATATTTGAAGGCTTCTTTTGTACCTCCTCATTCCCTGTGACACCTTTAGCCATACCATTACTTCCCAATTCCTTCAAAACCAATTTAGTAAAGGAAAGTAATGTAGTTAGATGCTCCATGGTTTCATATGATTGTTTTTGTAAACTACAACATCCCTCTTTTTGAAATACCCAAGTAGGATCCTTATTATTTAAAATAATCCACATGAAATATTTATTTTTGGAGTGACACTTTAATATCTACATTTAATTCTCGACCACCAACTATGCTATCCCTCTAAACCTCCCTTGGAAATTACTTCGTAGCCTATTTTAGGCACATATGTTCCAAATCGATCAAGGGACCAAATCACTTGGTCCTCATATTCTCAATTTTTATTTTATTATACTTAATACCTATGTATAACATTTCCATTCTTCATCATTTTTTTCCCTCAATCGCATATCGTCCTGGGGGAGTCAATGTTGTTTCCAAACTACATACCTCTCCTAATTCACAATTGATCTAAGAGAGTAAAATTATTTACTTTTGATATCCTGGAAATTAACCAAACAGATAACCCATGCATACCCTTACACTACATATTCCAAGGATCAAGGCCTATTTTAACTTTCTCACCTTTTCCTATCTTCGAAATTAACCAATCACCTAGAAATTAAAAAGCTAAGGTTACAATGTTCTAAAAGTCACAAGGGTTATGTAAGGATTTATCTAGGTTTCCAACCCAATCATGAACTATAGATAGAAATGTATTTGACCGAATTAATTGGATACATAGACCTTTTCCATGTAAAATCCTCTAAACAATTTTTGCAATGAGAAATTTTGAGAATAAAAAGGAGTTTTGAGACTTCATCTGCACTCGCCTCTCGAAATAATTTTTCCCCCAAGCCAAAACATTTCCTTTCTTTTTTTGGTTTCCTAAGCATATAAATTTGTAGCATGCTTTCCAAAAAAGGTATTGAACACACCTTTCAAAACCCAATTTATGGAAACTAGCGATATTGGTATTGTTTTCTAATAGTAACTTACAAGAACTAGTCTACCCCCTCGGTAAATCCATTGATTGTACCAAGTAGTTAGTCTCTTTCCCACCTTGGAAAGCATCCATTTCCAATAATTTTTTCAATAAAGGTTTTGATTTATTTGCAATCCCAAATATTTTAATCCTTGGTCTAAATCAACCACTTGATAGGAGAAAAAATGAGAGAAATATCCATATCCATGTTCAATTATGTCCTACATGGAGATAGTCGATTTGTAGATATTTATAGTAGAACCACTAGATTTTTAAAATAACTTCAAAAATATTTTAAATTATGTTGTTGTAATATTTTTTCCAACTATTTAAATAAATTGAAAAACCAAGACTACCCTTTTGAAGAGGACTCGTAAACGAAGATAGTGGTATTTTTTGAATTTTTTTTGTTATGTATTTTTTTTGTTATTGATTTTTTTCAACCCCTTTGAAACTATTCGAAAAAAATTTGAAGCATTATGTTTAGAAGAAATTAGATGAAAAATATCATAGAAATTTGAAAGTGTCAAACTCGTATGCCATTGGATAGAGGATTCTTTCATGAATCCAACATGATCAACTCGCCACTCAAGGAAATATTCTACCCTAAATGTGATACGTACAAAATGGTGTTGCGTAGAAAATTTGTAAAGCGAGCGAAACTTTATTTTTAGCCCTCAACAAATTTATTGAGCACTTAGCGTTAGATATAACCCTTCCGCTAAAATTTAAAATAAGTCAATCAAGGGTTTTAATAAACCCTCGATCGAGCCCTTAACATGGTTTAACAGCGCCTTGATCTAGCTTTAAGGCTCGATCTAGCCATAACTCTATCTAGCTTTAAGGCTTGATAACCTATAGCTCGATGTAGTTTTAAGGCTCCGTCCAGGCTTCTCCTACAACTCGATATAGCTTTAAGGCTTGATCCATCCTATAGCTCAATCAAACTTCTGAAGGCTTAATCGATAAAGAAAGTAGATAAATAAAACTTCGCTACATTTATGGTGCTGGGAGGGGTTGTGGAGTACTTTAATCGCTTAGGAACATGAGACGAGTGCCCATCTTGAAATTCAAGGGTTAACACACAAATGGTGTGGCATAAGGGTGAAACATGGAGATGATACATGCACTAGTTCATTTACACCATATAAAGAGATTAGGGAGAAATGTGTGACAAGAGTAGTGATTTCTTGATGGGGAGTAAAGAGTTGTTATTTTCAAGTGGAAAGTTTTCTAGCTATTTTTCATGTTTATACAGATACTGGGTGCCCAAATAGATGTAGAAAAGTGCCAACCATTGATTGGAACATTTTTGTGTATTTTACTTTAAAATATTTTTTTCATGTTTGTTACTCATCAAAGGTCTTTTGGAACTAAGTTGTATAGTGTGGTTGTGAATTAACGCATACGTAGGCTAGTATGATAAGTAATGGGAAAGTAAATATTCGAGATACCGTAGAGAAATGAAGGGAATATTTTATTGCTAGGATGTTCAACTAAGATACATCTCTGTGATTTGTGGAGACCCCAAGGCTAACATAGAAATTAGTTCTCTACATTTTTTAAGGAGAGCTTTTCACATACCCAAAATATTTGGCAATTAATAGCTCTCCTTGTGGTATCATAGTATAGCTAGAGTCTAACTCTAGAGAGCATTGGTGCAACTAACCCTATGGTTGGGTAAAGACTCATTCTAATTTAATGGAAAACTGAAATTTCAAATAAGTGTTCCCTCTTATTCCTATGCCATTATTGTTTATTTACTCTGAATTCTGTTGGTAAAAGCAGAGATGAAGAATTTATGTCTTCTCTTGTATGGAATTTATAATGTGGTATATTTTTTAAAATTGTTGTGCAACCGTATAGGTTTAGTTGTGTTAAGGTCTCACACACTACTTGATGCCTATCATGTTTCCATAGTTATAGGGGTAATATCTAGCTCTTTTATAATGTGAACTATCACTGATTAGAAGTAGCTATAAGCCTCTGTTATAAATATAAATAAAACCCATAGAAGTGTAAGTAACTAGCTAAAGTAGGCATATACTAATGACCACCCAAATATTTGATATAAACCAATGGATAGTATAAGCCATGAGACATGAAAATTTTGTGAATTTTTTGTTTCAGGTTATTTATTTTTATAAAAATATGATTATGTCATGTGGGTGTAAGGTTTAGTTTTTGGAAAGTAAAAATATGATTATGTCATGTGGGTGTGTGTGCAAATATGGATATTTTATGTTTAATTTAATGTATATTAATATAAGCTCAAAATATCTTGTAGGAGCATTTTAATGTTTGAAGTAGAGGAATTAATTTTATAACTTTTCTTAATTTAATAACTCTCTTTCCTAGTTCTTATAAGGAATGAGAGGTTTTTGGGAAGTAAGATTTGGTAAAAATTTGTGCACTTTAATCCATTATTCTTAATTATGTGTTAAGAAATATGAAATTAACAGACTATTGCTCTTAAAATTTTGAGGTTCACTTCACATCTAATTCATGCCTATTTTGGATGCAAAGACTTGCCTAAATTATAAAGTGGGTAACTCTTGGTAATTACGTTTATTTAACTCAATACATAGAATATTAGAAATTTCATTATTCCTAATATTTGAATGATACCATCTCTATAAACCATGTTTGCACAAATTTAAGGGTTAGAAGATGCTAGTAAATGTGATAAGTTATGAAAATTAAAGCCTCAAATTAGTAACTTTGTGTGTATGAAGCAATGTTTGCAGCAATGAAGTTTAAAGATGCCACTAAGAATCGTGTTTTGATAGATTTCAGTAATAATTTTTCTACGAGAGAACCTTTTTTATGAGAATATTTATTTTACATTTATGAATTTTTTCTATATGAATAAGCAGGACTTTTGGTAATAATTTTATCTAAAAATATAATTTTCAATTTCATAAACATCATGATACTTATTTTTATATAATGTACCAACACATATCTCAAAATATAAAGTCAATAAACATGTCATCTACTATACCTTCCTCTCAGAGATTTGATTCTACCATTATTTCTACAAAGAATGTATGAGTCAAAAACTATAAAAAAATATCCATGAATGTAAACATTACAAAATAGTAAAATTCGTATCATCATAAATGTTTTTTCATGATAGAGAAAGGGTTGTGAGGTAATTATGGAAGATTATAAACTTACTTATTTGATTTTATTATATTCCATATATGTGAAAAACATGTAGTTTGGGTGCATGTTCTAGTCCCTTCTTCAATAAAGTATCTACTAAAGTATTGGCCTCCTTAAAATATGATGGGAGGTGGTATGGAAGAAGGTCCGTTCTGCTACGCATGTGGGAAATCCAACCATATAGATGAGGAGGTGTTAAGGGTGTGCTTGTTGTGATCCCATCAATAAGTGATTTTGAGTCACTATATATATGTATGTTACTAATGTTAGCAATGGCATTTCTTCTAGAGAACCAAAGTAACTCTATAGAGCCAATACTCTTTCCATGTATTCGTTCTAGCACCTTCAAACCATGAAATTTTATAATGCAACTTGTGCTCCATCCTTAGCCATACCCATAGCCTTCCTCTCGTGCCACTCCATCAAAATAACTATGAAAAGAACCCAGGGAAGAAATTTTCAGATTAAAAGGTCCTAATTTTCAGTGTCAGCTCCAATTGTTTCCTAGCCATGTACCAACCTTATATGTGTGACTAGTGTAGATGTCAATATTATAATTCTAAAACAAGGTCATTCCTAGCCTTCCATATCTCCCATAACATGTAAAGTGGCACGACTTGTAGTCGGCCCCCCGTTCCATCCACCATTTGAGGTACTCTATTCTATGGATAAGAAAATTCTATATGGAACATTTCACCGAAGCATAGTGAATCTCCAGATTCGCAGAGAAATGGGAAATTTTAAGAGGGATGAGGTGTGTTTTGTCTCAGTAGATTTATTAAATATCTAAGGGGACTGCACGTGTTTTTCGAAGGTTCTCCATGTAAAATTTTTATTATGCCAAACTGTAAAATTATGTACAAAATATTTATATGGAACATTATATTTCCAAAATATAAAAAACCAACAAGTCTCAGGAAAGAGTGTATGGAATTCATAACGTACATGTATGTATTAGAAGCAACAACCGAGTTTCACCACAGACCACCTTCCCAAGTGAGTTGATCACCATCCATTCTCTTGCAAAGTCCCGCGTAGCTCAAGGATATAAATTCCATTCCTTTGGAGGATTTCCAACGAACCTAATATCTTTTGGACTTCGCCACATTGGTAAATTCCCACACTATCCTCGAATAATCTATGCTAATACGAAGAAACCTCTAGTATGTATGCCATGTAATGTGTGCCAAGAAAACTTATGACTCCCCTAAAATCCGAGGATGTTATCTATACCTATAATGATACTATTTCCCATCCCAAATTCTCTTGTATTTTGTTGAAGGAACCAAAATTTGATCCTAAGAAGTCCATTCAAAATGCAAGATCACTTTTTAAGCCCAATACAATCAGATTTGATCCAGTCGACTACCACCTTGTGTCCCCATATTTAGAGAATATAATATCTTTCCATACTCCCTTCCTAAATAGTGCTCTCCGTATATGTTTTATTATGAGAGGCCATCCAAAATATTTTTAGTATTAAGTATTACCCATCCGCCAAAATCTTCTGGAAAATGATTTTCTCCCATTTAATTAAATGATATTTGTGTCTATTCTCTAATCCTCCCAGATGAAATGTCCAATAATATATATATATATATATATATATATATATATATATATATACATATGAAGGAATTATGTGTCGAGTACACCATGAGTGGTCGTTGCAACAACTTGTGCCAAAATATCTCGCCTAGAGATAAAAATCGATGATCTGATATATATAGTTTCTATAAAATTGTCAATAACTCACCGTGAGTCTAAAATTTATACTATTTTGGTTTCAATTGAAAACTGAGATAATTGAATCCACCCTCCATGGGAAGTGTATGAAAATGGAAAGCATGGAAATATATCTTAATCTCCTCCTAAGCACCATGAGAAAAATAAATAAAGATTTTTCTTCATTAATCGTCATCTCAAGTTTCTTCATCTATGAATGTTGCGGTGCAATTTCCATCCATTGTGTTTTTTCCACCATCGTAGGCTAGGAAATCATCCACAAACAACCAGGTAATAAATTCCCAAGAACCCAACTTAATGCCATTTATTAAAACTAACAAGTGTGTTACATCAATATGCTATGACCAAGGCCATCCATCACAAAAATAAAAGGCAATGGCAAGAGGGAACATCCCTATCAGAGACCTCTTCTAGATTTGGAAAATTAGATGGGAAACCATTCACTAACTCTGAATATTGAGAGTGGAAACACAACCCATGATCCATTTGACCATCTGATCAATATAAAATTGATAGAATGAGTCAAGAATAGTCCACACATTCATATACCTTCCTTAAGTCAATATTCTTAAAACAAATCCTCCAATTTCCTGTGTAGTATGTATCGATTGTTGTGATATCTCCATAACATCATCGATCAAACTATTATGTAGAGTTTCATTTTTCTCAAGAGATGTAATTACGTATTATTCTTAATCTACTAACAATAATATTAGAATAAACTTCTGTAATAGGTTTTGAACAATGAAATTGGGAGAAAGTCCGAGAAGGAGCAGTATCCGTTACTTTCGTGGATCAATGCAATAAATATATAATATAGTACTGAAACCCATCGGGTAATATGCACTTCTTCCACCATCTCCCTTAGCTCCATACTCATCAATTAAAAAAAGTGAAGAAATATATGAAAACCATCTAACTATTGGGTCCTAGGAATTAATATTTGAAGGATTTAAGGACACATATTATTTCATGAGAGGATACAGGGCCATACGAAGCATTATTCTTTTCTTCATTGAAGATCAACTACAAATCCCTCTTGGCCTAGATATGTGCTTCTATATCCACACCAATAACAGCTTGACATAATGTCTCAAAATAAAATAATTCCTCTCTTTGAATCTCCTTTGTTGTGTATACCTTGATATCATACATATCTACTATATGCGAAATAGAATTGATTTTTTTTTCTGGTGATTAGAAAATATATGAAATAAAAGAGTGTTCTTGTCACCCTCCTGAGTCCATAATGCTCTAATTTTCAACCTCTGTGTAATAGTCATGGTCTCGTATAATTTTGATGTCTCTATTCCAAGATCTTTGAAAGGGATTCAAACATGGAAATAGAAGGGGGTCCCATTTCCATATTCTTCTAGATGTGTGCCATCTCCACTCATTTTCATTGAGCTCTGGGACAGAGCTCTTCTATTTCACTCCCACAGACGACAAGCTTGATTTTCGTGATTTTTATTTTTTCTAACATATTTTTCATCGTAGAAACTAGTGCAACATTCTCATGATGTAGATATTTATGTGGATTTAACGAATGTTAAAATTGGGATCTTTCAGCTAAAGCTTATTAAACTTAAAAGAATTCCCAAATGAAATTTTTCCATCCTCCATTGTAGCTACAGGGAGATCATAGGAGATAAGAGAAATCCACCCATGACCTCCATCATCAATCTTTTCGAGACTCATGCACCATAAAAATTTATCCAAATCCTACTAATATATTGATCCTCAAATTTTCCATTACTTCAAATTAGGGCTAGCGGGGAGGGCTTGATATCAACCAGATGATTAGTTGCTGAAATTCTTAATTAATCTAGTCCCGCAAAATTCTTCCCGGAGATTGCAGCATTGTAACTTCGTAATAATTATAACCAATTTTAGGATATAAAATGCATCCATCCCTCTCCTGCATAAGATTATTTCTATATGGTGAATATAAGTCGAGGAAGTGTATTCGGTCTGCAAAACCAAAAACATATCCAATTATGAATCCCAACAAAAAGCTTATCCCAATCCATACCGCGCAATCCCAATCCATAGGCACAATCCAACCATACTATGGTGTGTTGAATTATTTGTTTTGTTCTTGGCAAATTGGTTGCAATTTTCTTTTATGTCTCGTAACTTGAATGAGTCATGGTTTTCAAGAGTGCTATGAGAGGAAGGAAGACAAAGTCACTTATTTTGCAATATTTTATTGCATTGGATTTGTGTGCAGTATTTAACAACTTGTTTTATTGTTGAGGGTGAGTGTGTAATGAAATTGGGTTGATATTATTTTATACTAGTCATCATTTTCCTTAGCATATAATTTGCACAATAGTTTTGTAAAAAAAATTAAGCCTACCTAGATCGATACTCAAATGTAAGAGGAGATTGTTTTGATCAAAGGAACAATTTTTTTCTTCAAGCAATACATCAGTCAGCAGTATACAACTATCAGGTACAGAGAGTTCTAAGGTGGACCAAGTTAGAAAACTCATGATATACATATATTAACCTCAGATCTTACAACATGGTGTATAATAAGGATGAAACATAAATATGTGTAAAGGTGTTAGTTCATGACCAAGAGTCAATTAATATAAATTATTATTTTTTTAACCAGCATAACACTTACTCTCACTTAAACAATTTCATTGGAACTTACGAATTCAAAGTTAATGAGCAACGTTCAATATTGAGGGTGTGATAATTATTAATGTAATGTTACCAAGTAAAAAATCTAGAGGTAGTAAAATATTGGGATGGAAAACACTTCTCGGTATACTCTTATAAAAATAAACATTATGTATTAGTGTACAGAGAAACTATTGAGAAAATGAACATCGAGAGAAAGAAGAATAAGTCTCAAGAGACAATATCAGGCTGATTAGTCTCAAGGAGTAGGAAATCCCGTGAAGTTTTCACTCCATTCATTTTAGACATCTTAAGTTTTTCTTAGTCGTTAAACATTTCATATATATATATATAATTTGAATATTTATCACAATCTAAGCCATGATGAATTAAAAATATAAACCTATAATTTTTCATGGAATATAAATTTATAAATAAACAAATATATTGAAATTATGAAACAAATATAAAAATCGAGACCTTTTACACCAATTTGTTATGTTTCTTGTATTTCTTCACATGAAATTTAACCATTCTTTCAAACATATCAAATATGTTAAATGCAAACTTTGTAAATTGAGTGGTTTAATAGTTTTTCAACTCTTAAAAAAAATACAAAAAAACATTAGCTTATATTTTATTTTTCCAAGGAAAAGCTTCTTTGGATGTTTTTATAAAATAATGAATATGTCAAGAATAGAGAAAAAATTACATATTTATAAACTTTGTAGACTAAGTAATTGGTTGAGATCAATATTTTCCTACCCAATCATAGGTATTCTACTCGTCGATACCACTCTCTTGTCAAGTTTTGGTTTCTACCCATGGCAAAGATGGTCAATGAAATCCTTTTGAACCATTCACTCAATATAGGAGCAAAATGGATTACCAAAACCATTATCTAATTATTGAGTTTTTGAAATATAATATGTGACATACCCAACCTCCTTTTATACCATATTTAGGTATGAGGTATCAATTTTCCACTTTCGTCATTTAGATCAAAACCTATTATCAGATCACCATCATGTTTTTCTTATTACAAGCTTGATGACTATATAACTTTTATTTAAAATTGAATCCAAATCATTGAGATAAGTTTACTTAAAATATTTTCACCTTGACACCAAGAATTAATCACCTTACATTTATTTAAACTAATATTTAATTAACAAATTAATATATTTAAGTTTATATATTTATATTAATTAGTAATAATAATCAATATAATCTATTTAATTAACATCATTATTAAATTTATAAATTACTCCGCGATGCAAAATTTACAAACTAAAGATCAATATAAAAGGTGTTGTCATGAATAGAGTCAATCTCTTGAATGCTTAATTAACCCCAATGGGTTCATTAACCAGCATCCAAAAGGTTAGTAAAGTGAAATACAGATTATTCATTGATTATCATCGATGAAATTTAAAGAGTTTCCATTGAATTGAGTGAACTCCAAACATTTTTCATGGATGGAACTTCCGAAATCCACAGGATTACCAAAGTGAAAACCCAAAATATTTCGAGGATTATAAAATTGAGTCAACCAAAAATACTATATAGTCATTGACCATTAAAAATTTAATTACCAAAGTGAAACTCAAAGTTTGTAAAATCCCAAAAGCTAAGAAAGTAGCCCAAAATATTTCATGTCATCATCCATGAAATCTAAAGGGTTGGTGATGAATGGAGTGAACTCCAAACTTTTCTCAGATGGAACATCCTTGAAATCCAAAGGATTATCAAAGTGAAACCCAAAATATTTTGAGGATTAAGTGATTGATTCAATCCCAAACATTTATATAATCAATGGCCATTAACATAATTTAATTACCAAAGTGAAACCAAAAATAATTAGGGATTATGGATATAATCAATCCCAAACATTTATAGAATCATTGACCATAAACATAATTTAATGTGTTACCCTTTTGGAAAATTTATTAAATTTTTGGAATATCCTTGGTATTAGTAATCATAGGAAACCTCTTGACCTTTTTTTTTTTAAGATTGGTAGGGCATTCCTTTTTTATTAATATAAAATCAAGTTACATCCACATAACATATAGTTAGGTGGCCTCAACTTTCCCATAGGAAATCAAGTTTGTCACCCACGAATAAACATGATATACCATCCAGTGACAAAAAATAATGTCTTTCTACACAAGCTAGATAATTATGAATGTATTTTCCTTTCCTGAATTCTACATGCCTAAAAACAAAACTATCAGCATTTTGAAAACTAAAATCTTCTCACACACAGAAAAGAAAAGAAAACTGAAAAATTAGGTAGTAGAATATCAGCCCATCTAAGCAGATGAAAACTCCACCGTAGTCCGGTCCTTAGATTGGATCCTAGTAGCTCTCTTTGTGGGAGAATTCAAGGGAGATGTTATTATATTCGCCGAAGGTGGTCATCTTGTTTTTCATATGAAACCGGCGCTTCGAAATTTCTTGCTCATCAGAAATTTGCACTCCCGCCGTCATCAAGACAAAGTCCCGCTCCAAAGTATTTCCCAAGATACTTCGCGATAGACCAATACAATAACAAGGTTTGTTTAAATTGATATCAACCCAGTGTGTGCTCTGGATCCTCACCATAGCCAAATCCGCCTCCTCCGAATTGATTTCCATCGTGCCGCCTTGATGATTAAAGTCTACTTCCCATTCCTCAATTAAATCTCAAATTTTTTTGACGTACCTTCATGATAAGTTATATCCACACCATTTATGATTCTATAAATTATTGCCTCGATTTTCTACTAGAAGAGTTGGGCTACCCTTTTCCGACGTGACCCCCCCCCGGTTCTTTCTCGACCTCCACCAAGCCATTGTCACATGATTGTTTATAGTGGGGAAAATGTTAAATCTAATTGCTTGCACATGTGGTAGCCCGAGTGGGAGAAGCTCCATCTTCAAGGTGATAATACCGCCCGCACACTGCCAAGGAAGAAACACATGAAATACCTGCTTTAATAAAGAACCCAAGGGACTTACTCCCTTATCTTCCATTGAATATATTCCTTACGAACCGTCCCAAACGGAGATATAACCACCATAACCAAGAGCCATGTAACATAACAAGAAAAAATTGGTATGGAGAAAACACCAGAGCATATTGCACAAAAACAAACCTTGTTCCCAAACCAAAGGAGAGTCACAACATAGACCAGAGATGGCTCCCATATGCGCAGTATTATTGAACCAACATAGGAGCTTGGAGACCAGTTCAATAAACTAGAGAAAAATCCCTGGCCCATCCAACGAAAATTCAAAAAGACATGAGATAGGAATGAAACTCCAAACTACCCATCCCCCAGGCCAAGAGATGCTAGGATGAGACAAAAGGATGTCCTAGGGACAAACCATGGTGAAATATACCCATTATAACCCCATCTTGGATAATATAATCGCAAACATAACAAACACAGAGATAGTGGTATGAATTTGGACCTGTTTCAGAAGGAAAAAAAACACATGTAGATGCATGGAGCCCCTCTTTCTTTCAAACCCCAAAGGATAAATGATACAATCCCAACTCCATCAAACAGCTAAGTCGTTGTATGGGTGAGAGAAAGTAATGGTAGATCACATAACAACTTATCCATGCTAGGAGAAGCTTAGAATACCACCACATTTTCTTCCTTGATGATCCACAAATCCCAACATCACCATTCAATACTCCTCTACCATGAACTAGACACTTACCAACTTCAGTCACAAAGAAACTTACTAAAGTAAAAAACCAAAATTCAATATTCTTATCACCTCTCGAAGGAGTATTAACACCATGCATGCATGGATCCACCACAACGTATGCTCCAAGCATATGGAGGGTGGTGGGTTTGTATCCCGAGGGTTCCTTCATCAATTTTCCATAATGGAGGTAAGGTCCAGCTCGTACCCCGATTAGGGGGAAACCTCTGACAATTTTACTTTGTAAAAAATTCTACAGCAAATTTACTAGTATTAAGGGATATTATACTACGTAATCCATTAGGGACCTTTTCTTCCTCGATCGTGTGAACCATGTGTACAATTTGGTTGATTATAAAAATAATAGTACACTGCCCTTGAACTCCAATCTCAACCTGGTCTTTCTCATAATCACATGTGATGATTTATTTATGAGTGAATTATTAGTTATCTTACTAATCACTACATGTGTTCAAGTCCAAGTTCCACTCTTTTTACCTCTCACTTGATTCTCCATCAATTAGAACCAGTTAAACTCGATTTTAACTTAGATAAAGTAATTTAATTAATTACAACTCAAAATAAAATTCAAAAATTTCTCAAATTGGGAGACATCGATGCTTCTAGTTAGACCCTCAACTCAAATTAACCGAACCAACTAAGTCATCCAACTTAGTTAACTCATACATGCTATCATGTATAGAATTATAATTTATTCTAATTAACTCAAGGGAAAATTACATTATAGCTTCTTTGTTGTCATTTTCAACACAACCTCCTCAACAAGCAGTGATTATCTAATACCCCATCTTTGCTCTAGAACTCAAAGCTCTCCTGACACGTCATTGGTGATGTTTGCATCTTGTTCCACCGTAGGAATGTAATCTAGCATCGTGATATGCCTCTACATACAATATCTGATATGGTAGTACTAAATGTCTATATGCTTGGACCTATCATGAAAATTGGATTAAACTGAGAGTTTAAATGCAACTCGCTATCACAAGAATCACCTTCGCATCCATCCGTTGACCCTCAAACAACCAAACAAGGATCCGCCTCATCCAGATAGCCTCACAAGCTACTCGAATAGCATCCATGTACCCCCGCTTGAACCGAGTGAAATTGACCTCTTCTATATGTTGTACAAGAAAATCGATGTTGGCCCAATACTAAATATGCCCCCTAACATTCTTCCTTTCTGATGGACTCCCTACTCCACGAGGACATAGAAGTCCAGCTTCACCTCTATTTCACATGTGTACCAAAGATCGAACTCGCTGATGCCTATGAGGTATCTCAACACATGCTTTGCAACCTTTCCAATAGATCTTGGTTGGCTTAACCATTGATTGACTAATATGGTTCATCGCATAACACATCTCCGGCCGTGTGATCACCAAGTACATGAGTGAATCCACAAGTCGCCCAGAAATGGCTCTTTTTACTACTTCTCCCGAAATAGCATCTTCCTTCCCCCAATTATATACTAGAGGAGTCTTTATGGGCCTAAGTGCCTCTCCATGTGAAACTTATTCTAAGATTCATTGGAATACTTGACCTAAGAGTCAAATGGTTCCCCATCTCTTTTCCAAACTTCCAAACCAAGTTGAAATAATGTAAGAGATCTATGTCTTTCATCTAAAATTTAGTATAATTTTGTCTAGTGTAGAGCTAGGTAAAGTCTGCTTTTTACTATGTACTTTTAGAATCTTTATAATCCGACTCGGGCCACGATATGTAGATATTACTTGTCATTCTCTCCTGTATTACCTAGTACTTGATCCATTTATTAACACCCGATTGGTCCATGATCTCTATTTAAAGAGCATGGAGGGTCATTTTTCCGTGACCATTTATGAGAGAAGCTAATGTAAATTTTATTTCTTTATATTAATAAATTGGTTCGAAGTGGACATGTTCAAATGTGACTGAGTTTCTCACTTTGAGTGAACTTTGGTGTTTCGATCTAAGTAACTTACCTTGTAAATTTACATGTGATGAGCTATTTTGAAGGTCACATTCGCGGTTGATCTAAACCTAAAGCTGATTTGACTACATGCAAATACCATTTTCCAAATCTACTATTTCCGACCTCACTTTCAAAGTTGGGAGGGTCAAGCCAGCTGTGTCCGGAGCCTCTCACATAAAGGAGGAACCCCTTTCGTTTCATTCGAAAAGGTTTTAGTTTCCAAGTAAAGTCATTTTAGATGAGGAGCTATAAATACACTTGTAGTTATATTCATTAATCCCTCTATTTATTTTTGTATTATAGTCTTTTTATCACCGTATCTATACCCTCTTCTACATATTCGCTTTTTCTCCGTTGTGTGATCCGGCAAACCAAAAATAGAAGACAAGATTTTTCTTCTATGTATGCGTTCTTTCAAAGACTTTGATGTATCTCGTGAAGTAAGAAATAATGAGAAAACATATAGTTGTTGACCCGACTAATCGTAAATCTAACATTCCTCCATAAGGTTTATTTTTTTGTCAGTACTCGTTGTTTTTTTGTTGTAGAAATCATGCACATCAAGAGAAAAAAAACACCCTCCTTCTTTCAAAATCGACTCTATAGAATGCTTTTACTAACCCACTTGGTGTAAAGTTACTTTATGAGAATAGATTCTGGTTGAAGTTTTTTTTTTCAAACTTATTTTTCTAAAAATCATTTTGTTAAGTTACTTTTCTTAAAAAGAGCTAAAAGTTGCCTTTTCAAAAAAAGGGTTTTATTTAAAAAGTACATGTAAAATTTACATTGTTAAAGTTACTCTCTACTTATCTATAAAAGTGGGTCACATAAAGTAGTATATGTTTTATGGGCAGGATCTTATTATATTAAGTTTTGAAAAGGAGGGATTTTTTTTTTTTTAAGTACAACATCATCAAATTTCAACCTATCACGTAACTACTCGACATCACTACAACTTTTCTTCAAAAATCCATAACTTATTCATTCGAAGCCATTTTTAGAGTCAAGTTTTAGTCACCTAATTTTTCAGGATATTTCCATTGGAGCGTTAGTTTCAACCTTTTTAATCGCTCTTAGATGATGGTTATGATTTATATCTATTATTGAGCTTATAAATATTTACTTTACATGCTAGGGATGAAACTTTAGGATATTTGATATTTGAAATTTTGTATCATCTAATCTATAATTCCGTTTTTCTACAAGTATCATACATTTAACCAAATATAGTTGCTTGCCCAATCAATCACCATTTATTCATATCTTAACAACACCACTAAGAGGCTCGATTTCGATTTTTGAATCCCATGTAATTGGAGTCAGTACCGTGAGAAGCAACTATCAAGATAACTAATTCTCATAATTTATGTGCTCATGACAACTAAATCTTATGTGGGCAGTGATAGGGAATGCATCTTTCCTTCTTATCCATTATTATCTCTTATTTCTCATTTACAATATAAGTTTAGGCTACTTTATATATAATGGGATAATTGAGGCGATGAATTATCGATTAATGATACTCATGAGATTTTTTTATAGATGACAGGGAAACTAATCATTTCGGTAGAAGGAAACCTTGCTACACTTTCTCGATTACTTTTTCAAAGATGCATGGTTTCCACCTTTCCGCATCACTTTCAAGATCATCTCTAAATTTTACATCAACTTCTAAAAAATGTCAATCCATACATGTCATTCCACATTTTTTTTATGGAGGTAAAACTTCAAGTAAAATAGCATAAGTTTTTGATTTATTAAAAGTTTAGAGAACACATGAAAAACCATTGAGCATAATTCACTCATATTTTTCAACCATTATTTCCCTTTCTTTACAACTTATTTTTCGTAATGTAAAATCTTCGCTTGTAATGTTACTTTCACTATGAACATGTCATTAATATTATTTATCATTCATCGATCTCATTGTTCATTCTCAAAATCTCCCTTATTCCATGTTGTTATACACCAAATAAAGATTTCAGCCATGATTGTAGAAACCACCTCAATTTGTTTTCAAGTGTAGCATGAGGGCATTCTAACTCTCCACTTTGGGGGAAGTGTTGTTATGCATGATGAATGATTTCTCATTTCTTTCTCCTTTATGTATACAATCCTAAAATTGATTTGTGTATATCCTTAAAACTATCAATTGATTCTTCTCGATTTTTTGACAACAAAAGATGTATCATTAACCCATATATTTTTGAGATAAACCAATTTGTTAATTCCAAAAAATCATGCATTATTAACTAAAACCATTTTGCTAATATATTGAAATCCGTTCATTTCATTGATTTGATTTTCTGATTGAGAAGTTTGATATAATATAATTTGCTTACAAAATTTCAACAAAATCAGTTTGTAATGAAGTTTGTATTTACTTGTATCTTACTTTGTTGCAACTTCATATACATACGATTGAAATTATACATGAAAAATTATTCCTTCATCAATATCATGCACTAGGGTGAGCATTTTGATTATTGTATTACAACTTAATAATATCGAGATACACAAGATATTACGCAACATGTTAAGTTTGGGGGAGATGTTGGGCCACTAATTTGCTTATTATTATCACTTCTTAACATCCATTTCATCCATTTCTAATAGTATTTTATCACATTATTTATCATAATTTATTATATAATTCCATTTCATAATTATTTATGCTCTTTGGATAAATAATACTTGTTCTCCTTTATTTAATAAATTAATGATTATTATGCATGATTTTGCAAATGATGGTTTATTAATGAATTCGTTATAACCTAACTCACTATTTTATTCTCCAATATCTCTTCCATATTGCGTATTTGATCTTCGATGATACTCAATTATTCCAACTCGTAAATTCCGCTTTGAATAACAAGAGATATTTTTCCGTCGGGAACGTTTCGGCACACGAAGAAGAACGGAAAATCCGAAATTGGTTTAGAGAACCCACTGTACCAGTTTTGAGAAGAACGGTTTTCCAAAATTAGGTCCCCGTCGAGAGAAATATAGGGTTATTTGAAGGGCATATTTGCAGCATTTTCTCGTTGTGGTTGTTTTCCAAAATTGCCCAATTGTAATTGCCGTATTCACTTTGTTTTCACTGAATCATAATAAAGATCTTTCAGATCTCATCTGCTTATTGAGATTTTGTAATAATTATTTCCTTGTTGTTTGTATATTTAAAAGGGAACAAATTAGAGAGAAAGGGAGGATAGAACACACAGAGAAGGCATAGAGGGTTAAGCAAGAAGAGACTGATTTGTAAATAAAGCATGTTCGATTAATCGAAAGCATATTTTTGTTGTTTCATTTGTAAGGTGTGAGTTTTTCGTAGCCCCGACCAAAGAGCTGGCTCACTCTCCGATTAGGGAAGCCGTATATTTCCCGTGTGCTATTATATTTCTATTTATGTTGGTGAATTTGCAATTGTTGTGATGGTAGATGTATTTGTTGATTCTCTATTTCATTGAATGCATTGTAAGCTTTACGATTTATTTCTGCCATTTCTTTATTTGTTGTCACAACGATTTTTGCTTTGTTTAAATTATCGAATCTATGATTAATATAGAATTATGCAATTGTCATCTGCACATACTATGCATGTTAACTTTGCAATAACCAAATGCACCCGAATTGATAATTAATGTGGGAAAGGGTTTGAATATTCAACTTGGACACCAACAATTATTTATTTAATAAATTAAAACCATGGATAGATTACTACGGTGTTGGTAAAGGATTAGTTATTTATTGAATCCAGGGATAAAGGAACCATTCAGTTATATATTTTTAGAATAAAATCAGTGGTGGATAATTTTCTTATGTTATAATGATTATGATGTTATTCTCTTTTGGAATAAGATTATAGGCATGCATATTTGTATTAACTCCTCTTTGAAAAAATATACAGATTTGCATGTGGGAAAGATAGCATGTTGTGTTAAACTACATTGGAAATTATTGTTAGTATAATCTTTGAAAAATAAGACATGTATTTGTATGCTTATTTACATTAGTGTTATAGAAAGAAAACTTACAGTTTCATGTTGTTTTGTGTTAAGCATTCCTTTGGGAAGACTCCTTTGAAATCTATATGCATTTTTCAGTGACATGGGAAATTCAAATAATTGTTATGTTAGTGTTCCTTTCCATGCACCAAAGGTGATAAACTTTGAGGGTTATTTAATTTTATTAAATTTTATAATCTCATGCACAAAATGACTTAAATGTTATACTCTACTTCTTTTAGAGAAATTATATCATCTTCGGAGAAATGTTGGGAAAGGTAGCTGTTATTTTGTAGGAATGTGTGTTTAGCGAGGGATACATTAGTTAATTTTATGACTTATAATTAGCACATATGCGTATGTGTTGTTAAAGAAAGCAGTCAAGATATTTTACTTTTATGGTTATGATATACATATGCAGATGGAGAAGCTTCTTCAGTAGACTTATGAAATGGTTGATTAATATTTTTATGAATCTTGACATCAATGTATGCTGGAGACATCATTAGCAAGGTGGAACACCAGACATGTAAAAATGAAATACTTTGCTTAACCTAGTGGTAAGTAAATGATTAGGTCTATGCAAATGAGTGTGCATTGTAGTATGATCCAATGTATGATGGTCTATCAGAGGGCATCCATGCTGCCATGAAGATATGAAGATATGAAGATTAGTGGGTAAATGCTATCATAATTATTGTAATGGCTTTAAGATAGATATTTGTATATTTACTTGTGAGATTTATAAATGATAGCTAAGGGATGGTCCACTTATAAGCCATTGAGTGAGGGCTGAACACCCTCATGAGCGTTTAATAACAAAATTAAAAGTTTGTTGGTTTTCACCCTACGAGGTTTCCAGGGTATATTGGTTTTCAATGATGTGATTGATTATTTTTTCAAATTGATGATGTTGATCCCTTTCTTATTGTGATGTCTATACTGGAAGTATGTGATGGATACATGAGTAATGAAATGAATGGAAGGTTACATCATATAGTTTTATGTTAATGTATTATAATAGAGGTTAAGTTAATCGTTAAACAACTTATTTTTATTATTCTAAGGTTACACTATGAATCGGTGAACATTCTATAATCATGACTATAATATTTAATAGTGATTTGGATAGTTACTCGTGGGTAACTTGTATACAAAATTTAATCTCCTAGTATTTCCATGTGAAGTTATAGATGTATGTTACATATCAATACGCGTTTGTAAGCGTTGAAAAAATAAGGTAAATAATATTTTGATAAATTCTCCTTGGAGTTTATTGACTTTTAAATGATGTAATTTAATAAAAAATAATTAATCGTAATTCTATGTTTTCAAAAAAACAAAATAAATTAGATATTTTGATTTAAAAATATGTATTTTTTAGTTTTGAATGGAATCTTTTCATAAATGAAACAATCTTATCTAATTTAAAAAATAATTCATTAATTTTGGCAGTGATGTGGGTGATGCCCCACAATAATGCATAATGAATATGAATGGTCATTTTTAATGAGCGCCATTGCTGGTCATGAATAACAACTCCTCCCAAAATCCTCCACAAGTAAGGAAGAAGCCAAGATAAATGCACAACTCCTCCACAACTCATCTCTGTGAATTTCAGAATAACAAAGCACAACCAAGGTTTGGCCAACACGATCTCTCCGATGTAGAGGGTGCTCCGGAACTCGACTCTCACCTCTTCTCGACGTTATCGTTATCGCTCAAGCCCCGCGCCGAAACATTTCCCGTATATTCATTTCAACTTCCTCATGATGCACTCCATCCCTCATATTTGAATTTCTCTTTCCGTTACTTAACTAAATGTGTCTCCTTCAAAGCTTTATTGAATTTTGCTGCGTGGATTTATGGTTGTTTGGGTGTTTTTTATAGTTTATTATATTCGATTAGGGATTTAATGTTTACGATGGTTGAAGCTTAGCTTATGTATTGTGGTTTTATCCATTTCAGTCCATTCGTCCAATGGTTCTATGGTCACTAGAGTTTGAAGCTAGTTTACGAACATAAGAGGCTTCTGTAATAAAAATTGAATTCATGGTGGTTTAAACCCGTTTTTTTGAAGTGTATTTTCAGAATCACCATTAAAAAAAATTATTTTGTAGAATTTCTTCATAATAATAAAATAAAAAAAACAAGAAAACTTACATGGTAAACAATTTATTTTATGTTGATTAGTTATTGTAACTTTGGTATTAGATGTGGGAAAGAATGTTTAGTTGTCATTTGTTTAATGCTAACCTTTCAACAATGAAATAGAGATATTCCATATTTCAGATATTCAAGGTTAGAGGAGTAAGTTGAGTTTTAGTTATATGAGATTCTTACATTTAAATTAACCATATGAATTCATAATTCATCCACAAAATGAAAGATAATATGTTTATTAGTAGGTCTCAAGTTTTAATTCTTAGTTAATTTGAAACTATTTACAGTTTCATGCAAACTCAATCATATAACAAATACTAAGGGAATGAAGGAGTTAGACTATAGGAAAAAATGTTTAGAGTAGAAGATGTATTACGAAGGTTAACACTAAGGGAATGAAGGAGTTAGATTATGGGAAAAAATGTTTAGAGTAGAAGATGGATTATAGAGGTTGTTGAGTAGATTTTCCCTCCCTTTCCCATGATGTTATTTAAAAAATTTGAAATTGCATGTGTCAAATTATCCACATGTTAATTCATTTGTGTAAGGGCACAATGGAATTAATATACTAGCCTCCAATCCCTTCTCATTTAATTTTAATATTGAATTGATTTATTCAAGCTAGGGTATTTTCAAGGAGTCACACATGGTATTGTCTTCCTTCTTTAACTCTGTAGATTATATAGTGCCTCTAGGGACAAGGTTATCAAGCTTGCTCGATATTGGAAGTGCCTTGCATACTTACCGTTAGGGTCGTCGAGGGATTTGACCATTAGACAAGGCTCGTATAGTACAGAGGAAAGAAAACTAGATAAATTTTTTTCAGAAACTCAAGGAATTGTTACAATGGAAGGGTGTTAATGTTATCCTAGATGTATTTTTTTTGTAATAGTGGAAACCATAAAGGGAATTTGGAGCTAGATGCATTAATGAGGAGATGAAGGTGAAGTTGTTCAAGTCCTAAATATAAATGGTCTAGGATGTAAGGTGAGTGAGTTCACAATTTTGGTGGTTCTAAACTTGAGATCATCATAAAAGAGAAATCAGAACTTAGTTTCATTCAACTAGAGTCAAAAGGGAATAATTCAAGTCATTTATGGAAACCCATAAACATAAATCTGTTCTTATAGATCCTAAGCTAGAATCATTGTACACTTGCACATTGGGAAAGAATTTGTCTATTTCTCCTTAAAGTTTTACATAGTGTTCTACACATTTCCCAAATTTCTCTATGGAATATTTTCATCCTATACATTCTAGAATGCATGAGCATTTTCCAATGGCTCAATGCCCCTATCACTTCTTACCAACATTTCTATAAAGAAATCAATCCGTTGGCCCAACCGAGAGTGTAAATTCCTTGTTATGGAAACAAAATACCAAGTTGATGTCATGGTAGAAGCCCCATGTGGAGCCACATGTATGTAATTTTCAGTAATTGTCATGTTTTAGAGTATTTTGATAAACTAATTGATTCTATGATTATTGTTTAGTAGGCATAGGAAAATAAAATTTCGACAATTTTTGAATTACCATCTTGAAGTTTGGGTACATTTTGAAGATATTTTGGGTACATAATGTTTTTTATGCCAGTGTATCTTTCTATTGTATAGATAAATCTACCATAAATCCTTTTAAATAAATATTACTTGTTTTGTTAAAAAATAACAATATTAAATGAAGGTGAATGTAAATCATTTTGAAGATATTGAAGGATTTGGCACCAACATCTTCACCTTTGACATTTAAACATTCAATTAATCTCAATGTTTTATAACTTTCATTTATTTGTTGATACTCTATCTTTCTTCCACATTAAATCTATCACATATCTCACACATGTATAATCCTACCACCATATTGGTTTATCCATCATTTTTAAATATCACTTATTTCATAATCTTATTGGAGAGACATGGAATAACCTTCCACAACATTAAATATCATAAACATAATCATACCACTATATTGGTTATCCACCATTTTGATTATCACTTAATGAACGTTTTCTTGAGAAGATTAGAATCTGACTTTTATGACCCTTGCATAAATTCAAATTTTGTTTAAGGTATTATTGAATCTATAATTTATGTCTTATCATCTATTATCCATAATTAATAGGTTCTCTATATTCATAATGTGTTATATACCCTCAATTTTTTCTTAATGATATTCCTTTTCAAAAACTTCCAAATAAATTTTCATGGCTTCGTATGTCTAAATTGTAATGATACTTACAATTTATTTGTAATATTAATTGTAAATGAAGGGTTTAACAGACAATTTGAAGTGAAAAATGAGACACATTGAAAAAATTTGAGGCAAATAAATCATTTCTCTTTCTTCAAAATTCACATATTCACCTTTGTAAAGGTATTTAAAGAATATATATATATTCTCACTATTTTTAACTAGTAATAATATGTTTTTATATGTGTTAATGGCATTAACTTATTTAATATTTGATTAATATTTGAGTAAATTATATTTCATCTCAACCATTTAGTATTTTGTTCATGTCATCCTTATCCATATTCGAATATATACTTAATAGAAAAAAAAATATTAAAATCATAAGCTGTCAACAATTCAATAATATTTTGAATAAGTGCTTTAAACAATCCAAGTAAGTTTTGAGGAGGTCTAGTCAAGCATTATGGTATTTCAGATTTTTCCCATGAAAATCAACATTTTATTCATAATGAAATAGCCTTACATCTTGTAGATGCTAAAATCATATGCATAAAATCTCGCATCCTTATATCCAAGATCAATAATCACTCACTTAGAGAGATAATGACTAGTCTACTCTTTCTACCTATCTTTTTTTCTACCTTCGCCAATCACTAGAGTTTGGAGTGGAAGATACAAGATTCAAACTTCTGACTTCTCCTTTACATTTATAGGGAGTTCTTATCGAAATCTGAAATTCTCTTGAAGCATGAATTTGCTTGGTTCCAATTGCTTCTTAATTTTAAGTGTTGTTGAACTAAGGCATTGGAACTTACTGAAGAATTTTTCGACCTTGATCTTCTATGTGGCATCCTAGGAGTTCGTCACTAATGTTTGAGGTATTTTCTAGGTTTGCGATCCTCTACTTCTACTTGGGATTATGAAAACTATCAACCTTTCTCCGTTGAGCTAGTTTCTTTTTTCTTTAGGCATTTTTTTTTCTTGGTATGCAGACATGTTTTGAAGATGGATAGTTTGTAGACATATGTATCAGTCCAGGTAACCGCATTGTCATTTCAGAGGTTGACCATTGTAAATTATTGTGAATCATAATACTTATCAAGGAAGCTTAGCTTACAATATACCTCTAGAAAGAGTCTGAAAATGTGAAAATTCCTTTTGGAGACTCTCGTTCGCATCTACTCAGAAATTCCCTTAAATAATTCCTTATCCCTTCTAATACTTTGTGATACCAAAAATGAAGGTAGATTATGTAATTTGAACGACACCGGAATTTTCTGAGACCACCATAGTATTTCATCAAATCCAGGAAGCATGGTATCATTAATAGACTTTCATTGCCCCAAAAAACATATACATACATACAATCCATATATTTTTTTGTGTCAATTTTTACAATAAAAAATCCCATAGAACATGTGGATATCACAATTTTTCGTCCATGTAGAGGAAATCCATTGATGTAAAAGTCTCCGGTTTGGGCCAAAATACTTAATATATATAAGTACTGTGTGGAAATCGAGTAGAGCCCATTGGGACCCTGTGAAGGTTGAATGTCAAAGCCAACACCTTGTTCATCTACTCCACAATATAGGGAGCAAGAAGATTGGTAGGTTGTTTTGAATTTTTTTGTAAATTAGTCTTCCATTTCTTTACAGACCCTCAATAGCATATGACCTTTGAACGAGCTGTACAAAACTCAAGTCCATATATTTATGATGATGGTTCAATCATGTACAAGGCTATAGTCCCGCAACTTATAATCCTTTTGCAAATGATTTCCATGCCTAATTCATATTTTACATCTTCTGAATATCCATGTTCTTTGAATATTTTACAAGACTTTGTAATCTCATCCTAGTAGATCCGACCATCATATTACCACGATATCCTCTCAACGTTTAATAAAAATCAGAGCGCAGCTTCTTCAATAAGATCTATGGATTGACATCCAAGATCCATCCTCTATTGAATATCTTGATTAGTAATTCAAGGGCATATTGGAATCCTAAGGAGTGTTTACCAAACACTCGTAGAGAAAGGAGTTTCGAGAGCCTCCCCGTCATCAAAAGCACCAAAATTCGATTCCATAGTTCCCCCAAAATCCCACATATCTGAAAACTCCATGAGATATTGACCTAAATAGGTCCTCCGGATTTATGACAGAAGAGGAATCCGTGTTTTGTGACCCATATTCTCAAATATAAAAAGTCTTTGATCGTGATCACGGCCCAAATGTGGCCAAGCCTGTGCTCTCTTATACCGCAAAGTCCATCAATCTGCCTCATCATACCTAGTATGGCATCGCAAGATGTTGTTGATCGAATACCCAATTGTAGTCACATTCTCTTCATCATATTTCCAACAGATCCACGAGATCATGACAACAACACCTAGACCAAAATGGGAAAAGCGGGAAAGAATTTTGAGAAGATTTTTAGCTTGTGCTCAAGGTAACATGACCATATCCAACATAAAATATTGTATCTATCCATAGATCCACACTTTTGAATTCACTATCAATCCAAGGAATAACAAGGGCTTAAGTATTTAACAGGTTTCCCCACCGTATCTTCTTGATATCGACAATTCTCTTCTTGCACAAACCCCAATACTTGAGTTTCCAATTTCGCGTATCTACTTTTAAAAAGTCTTAATTCCATGATCAGATTCCTTCCACAGCTTCAATCCTTGTTGCATGCAATTTGCAGGTGGAATGAGCTTCGAAAAAATAATATGACTTAGCGTCTCGCTTCTACAATGTACTTGCACTATTTTATCAACAAGTTCTTGATACTTTGGAGCATGCTTTGCCTCCGGTGTAACACGTTTGGTGAGCTTCATATCGTACTTGTTTAAAAATCCTTTTCTACAACAATAGATATGTCCAAGGGGGGGTTTCCCATGCCCAAGAGCACAACCTCAATACCATCGTAGACGCAAATAATTGAGCAAGTAATTCCTTCAAGCCTAAGCCGAAATACCTAGGGTTTCTTCCTTCACAACCGAAGAGTTATGTTCAACTAATAAATCAAATTTCACATGGTATTTAATATATCACAACATTTTTTTTATTTCACATATACATATATTAATGATTGTCTTTGGGATTTCCCACATGGGGTAGATATACATGTTAGAGCGGTGAGGGGGAAATGGTACCCTTGTCGTCACCTCATGTAATTGATGAATGAGGCATGGCTACGACCCTCCCCCATACCTTGTACCATGGGATTTCAACAACTAGTCTGCTAATGAACTTGCATGCAAGGTATTGAATGTTTCCAACAACTCTAGTTTGGTGGTTCTCAAAGAAATTTTGTATGGAAAGTCATGAGATTTGGTGGTTGGCTCTCCGCCGAAGTTATAATAACATCGTGTTGTTTCCCTCTTTTCTCATTTTTATCACAAATAGAGATGGAATTTTCACCTTAGTCTATATCTCCTTTCCCCGTGAGTGTGTAATTTTTGGGAGGGACTAGGCCTCTTGGCCTAACATTCCTCACCATTGGATACAATACACTTGGATTGGTTGAAAAGTGTAACTAGCTTCGGGGCTATATGACACATGTAATTATGATTTTGTGTAATTGATTTGAAACAAGGAAAATAAACACATTGTAATGCTTGTCTCATGGATTTTATGAGCAAGGAATTTTATTTTTAGTAATGACTCCCATCATGAGCCATTAGGTTGTGTGATCAAGTCATAGAAGTCTATTGATTCAATTTCATGCATGGAAGACCCTTCTCAAGTATGTTACATTTTATAGTTCATTAAATGAGTAATAAATCCCTCCAAGACCAAGAAAATTTGTCTCCTTCCAAGTCGGATCTAAATAACAATGAAATTGCACCAAAGGACATGTCAGCTCACCCTCAACTCATGTTGGCTTATTTTATGAGAAAACCACTATAATAGGACGCACCTCATTTCAAAGAGATTTTTTCAGCCAAGGTCCTAAGCTAGAAAGTAGTGCAAATTTCAGCAAGGAGAATCCTTATAACCAAATCGGAGAAGGGAAGGAAGAGCGAAGTATTTTGGTGTTGTTTTGGGACTATTCTTGGCCATGTAAAATCCACACATGTGATATTGTATCCCCGCTATTGTGAAGAAGGCTAAAATATTAAAATCACAAAGAAGAGAAAGTATTTTGGGTGAAGAACAAGGAAGATATCAAGCCGAATTTTTAAGTAAGCACGATCCACCTAAAGCAAAGGGAATCAAGGTTCCAAAGCTTGATACTTCACATGTGTTAGCTTTTTTGAAGGATTTCTTTGTAGTTTCCACCTCCAAGAAGTGAGAAGTCAAAGATGAGACAACTGAGGTACAAAGTGAAGGCGCTGGGACCAAGTGCGAACTTGGTCACTGGAGTGGGAAGGAGTGGAATGGGAACTTGTGTCTTAGCCTTGGAGAGGAAATAAGCCATGGTCTTCATATTGTGTATTCATTAATTAAGTCTCTATAAGAAGAAGAAATTTTTCAAGTTTTCCTCAAGTGGGATAGGTTTTGGCCCTTGTTGATCGCCTACATTCTCTCGTCTCTGTGTTTTATGGTTTATGTATTGATAGGTATTTGATGAATAAGAACACCATAATAACATAAGTCAAAGAATATCCTAATCTAACAAGAAAATCATTCACAAGCAAGAATAATGAAGAGAAAATCACCGACCTTTTGATGCCCCAGATTTCTCAACATGAACCGCAGCTAAGGTGACAAATCTCAAGTAAGGACATCTTATCAAGGGACACTCAAGGATCAAATATCGAGTATAATCAAAGCAAATCAAAGGATATCAAAGTAAAGTCAATATCTACAAATCCAAGCATCAAAACCCTAGATTGAAGAAGTATACCAAAGAGAAGTATTCCCCGTGGATTCATGTCATCTCAAATATTTGACTTTAGAAGTAACTCGAATACTATTAATCAGCAAAGTGCTGGATAAATGGGCATTGCCATCATCTTCAAAATGAGTTAGAAGGAAATTTCCCCTTCATTGAAGCAGTTCTTTATTTAAGGACACCCATCAAGAAGTCATCATCAACTAAGTGATCCCCCCTCCTTTAGGGGTCAGAAGATCATTCTTGAAGAAATATATCTTCATAAAGGAGAAGGTTTCTATCACCTATATCATTATAAAATTCAAGGAAGAAAACAAGGCGAATAATCATCTTAACACATATCTATATGTCCACATCCGATTTTGTCAAAATGCATTTTTGTGCTGAAAGCAACAAATTGATCGGGGCTTCAAACCATATTGCATGGAAGAAGTAGAAAGATCTAATATCATTGAAAATGAGTTCATGGATCATGTCGTATGATCATCACCAGTTTGTAAAATAATATGCCCAAGAAATTTCAAATTTGCTAAGGGGGAAGTTAGGGCTCAAAGGATTCTCATAGAATCCATCAAGGATCCCCTCATTCCTTATGTATCTAAACTCAAAACTTAAAAATAAAGGAGAAAAGGTAGTAGAGTTGTATTATGTAATCAATGTAGAGTAAAGTTATCTCATTAAGGTAAGAACTCTAAGCAAGTTGAATATGCTCAAAGAAGAATGGATAGCTCTATACTTTATGAGACATTTGAAATGATGGATCAATTTCAAGAATAATTACAACATGGAGGAATTTAGAAAGGATGGTATGGATACACATGGTGTTGATGTATCATGTCTTTCACTTTTCATGGAAGCTCTCAAGGAAGATGACCTAGAAGAAAGATGAGGTATGTATGCTTGTATTGAATTAATTGAAGTCATGTCATATAGTTGCAGGTAACATGGATAAATTATCTAACTTGAGAGCAGGAACAAAAGAAAAGGATTTCCTCCGAATTTATCCAACTTGAGAGCAGGAACAAAAGAAAAGGATTTCCTCCGTTGAAAATATGCAGGAAGGCATGGCTCGCACATTGACTAGATGAAGTTAACATAATGAGTCCTCATCTAAAATATGAGGTGGCTAACAATAATTGGAAGTACTATGATCAAAATTTATTGGAAGAAAATGTGTGAAGGGAGAGATCATGGAATATGAAACTATAAAGGTAATCAACATCGAGAACTGAAATTTTTGACTATGATAGACTTTTGGGAAATATAGTGAAGATCGTTGGGCAGGAAAGGAGACCCTTAACAATGGATATATTTTGGAGATGTCTCAATATGTTTGAAGGATGTTGATGCAAAAAGATATCATGATGAAATACCATCACAGCACTTTGATACTATGAACATTGGTGGTATGAAAAAATAGAACATGGCTTATGTAGCTACCAAAGAAGATTTTGTGAATTTATACCACCACCGATGACCATGTAGTAGAATCAAAGATCTCAAGGAAACATAGCATTAAGAAGGAAACATGTCAAAGAAGGAAGGCCAACTATGGATTGACGGGGTCGCTTTTCGACAAAAGGAATGATGACATGGCTCAAGGATGAAAGTGATGGATGGTCTGCGCCCTACGAAGAAGTCCCAATGGATGTAGACTCCATGGAGCCATGAAGAAATCCCGTGAAATCGAAGGAAGGGAGTTCTACTAGCAGCTAGCTGGCCCATGATCTCCACCTTATGAGTTGCTGAAGCAAGTACCTGGTCACAAGGGAGCTAGGTCAAGACCCCATTGAGAAGAGGGATATTGGGTACTTTTCTTTTATAGAAATGGGTACATTCCTTCAATAGAATGGGTATGTCGTCCCTAAATTAAGAGGGAGAGATAGACACATCATTCTTGTCTTCACTTAGGATGACAAAATTTATTTTTTCTTGTGACATGATAAGTTATAATACGTTGATACATATTGTTATAATTTTATATTGTCTTTAAACATTTATCAACTTTTAAGTGAATATACCTAAGCTAACTTTATACCTTAGGCCAACAACCTCACTTTAATCCTCAAAAACTAATTAATTTTCTTTAAAAAAAATCCCATATTACTTAATACTCATTGTTTTCTCAATAAAACATATGAATAATGGTAATTCATACATTTGGAAATTAGATAATGAAAATTTTTAAATAAAAATATGGTAACTCTTACCTAATATTTTTAAATACAAATATAGTAATGTAGCAATGGCTGAGATTCATTATTTTCCCAGAAAAATCATGGTAATTGTTAAATGAAACGTACACCGATACTCATAGCTTCTCCAAAATTAGTGCAATCATGTTAATTTTTAAATGGAACATAACTATTACTTCTCCAAAATTAGTGCAATCATGTTAATTTTTAAATGGAACATAACTATTACTTCAGGTTCACCCAATATAATACAGCATTGATTACCTATATTTGTCATAATTTTTAAAAGTATGAGCAGAAAAACCACGTGCAGAGTGCTTGAGGTTAACAGAAAAGTGAAGCCATCATCGAGTGCTTGAGGTTAACAAAAAGATGAAGCCATCATCCTCCTACTGAGTTTTGATAACAGAGAGAATAAGAAAATAAGCCGAAGAGAAAAAGTTGTCTCGGTGTTCGAATCCAGGTTTTGCCGGTCAGATTCCTGCTCAGGCACCTCTTCCAAACGTTCTTGGTTGGTTCCCCAATCAACCGAAAATATATTTAAATATTATCAAAAAGATAGATTTGAATTTTAAAATTTTAAAATATTAAATATTTAAAAAAAAATTAAGATTTTAAATTTGTTTTTGCATATTAAATAATAAAATTAAGATAAAAATAAATTTATTGTGTAATGTGATGTTGATGAGATAAAATAATTTCTTACTTTTTGATATATAGTTTTAAAATATTTGTCGCATTACCTTTTTATTTTTAAATCAATAATTTTAAAACATTTTAAATAAATAGTGGAGATAACGAATCGATTTCGGGAGCTAAGGATGGCTAGGGTTTCTCTGAAGGTGCCGAGGATCCTCCGTGCAGTTTCCACAGGACTCGAGGTCTGCCATCGGTACGTGTCGACTTGACTCAGGCTTTTCCAGAATGGGGCCTCCTCCTCGACGCGCATTTGGCATCTCTGAGCCTTTCTCGGAGTCTAGGGTTGCTGCAGGAAAGCGAAGTTCGAAGGACTCGGAGGTCAGATTAAGAAGGTCGTTTTTAGATCAAAATGGGTATTGATAGTCTATCAGTTGAGCTTGAGCCGTCGCCGGAGGACTTGCTCACCGTCTGGGGAGTAGAAGTCTCAGAGAAAAATCTTGATCTTCATTTTCCTTTCCGCGCCTCGTTAGATTTGGCTGCTGAGACTGCTTGGAAGGAGTTCCCATCTGGCTGTGGAGACTTTGGGTTCAACTTCTTTGAGCAGAAGAGCGCTTCTAGTTTTAGTCTCCAGCATCTTCCGGCCAGCTGTCGGCCCTTGACCTCGGAAGAGCTATTCAAAGAAGGGCTCAATCTTGTGACGGCCTCACAGGCCTCGGCGCTACAAGGTAACCCTCTCTCTTATGGTGTTTCTGGTGGTCTTCAGGTAGGGTTAGCAAATGGAGGGGTTCAGTTTGATCAGGGCCCTGCGTTGCTAAACGCCGAACCCGTTGGGGGTCTTCTTTCGCTGGGGGTTCCTCTCATAGGGGCTTTGAATGAGCATAGGGTGTCTGAGGGGCTGAACAGTCTCCACAAAGCAAACCCCGTCGGAGTGGTGGGAGCACTCCTGCCCTCGTTTCTTTCTGAAGGTAGGGCTGATGTTTCAAAGAAGGATGGGGGCCATAATTGCGACATTATGTCTAGGGTTTCATCCAGCAAAGCTGTTGATTTTGCTCCTAAATCGGTTGCCTCTGAAAATCATGGGGTTGTGCCGGAGTGTGGAGTTGTTCCAGGGGTTGGCGACCAACAAATATGTGTCAATGGACTCGATTCCTTGCGTTCTGTTGAAGCATTGAAACTCTTTCTTCTCGATACTATCCGCGCGGAGTTCCCCTCTGCAAAGTCGCTAGCTGAGGAACACGAGGTCAAGAAAGCTGTGCGAACTAAGAGAAAGAAGGCCAAGTTCATCAAATCTAAGGAAGGAAGCCCGAAATGCCTGCTTGGGGTAGACATTAGTATAGAAAAAGTTATGGATCTAGCCGAGACCATGGTAGTGGGGAGAGTTAGGGGTAGGAAGTTCTCGGAGGCCTTCATCGCAGAATGGGCTCAGAATATGTGGAATGATTCTCCAGGACTGGCTGGTGATATTAACATCTTGGCGAGAGGATGGTTCACAATCACTTTCGAGAAGAAAGAACAAGTGGACAGAGTCTTGGAAGGGAACTGGTTCTTCGGCAAGCGACCGGTGCTCTTCAGACGTTGGACTCCTCTCTTTGACGCCCAGAAAGAGAAAATGGCCGAATCACCGGTGTGGGTTAAGCTACCCGGCCTTCCTTTACAGTTCTGGACCGATTCGGTTTTCATTTCGATTGGGAATACGCTGGGCACTTATCTTGAAGCTGATAAATCCTTCCTGCAGACTAAGGATAAGAGTGTGGCTCACATCCTGGTGAGCCTTAACCCTTGTGAAGGACTTGTGGAGACCATGACGCTTCAATACAAGGATATGGAGTTTGTGCAAGTGTTGGATTATGAGCGCCTCCCCTTCTGGTGCAACAGATGCCATAAGACAGGCCACTTGGCTCGGGACTGTCCGTTGGGTCACCAGCGTAAACGCAGACAGAGGAGGCAGAAAAGGGCTCAGAAAACCCCTATCTCTGATCAGGATGGGGATCCATTGGACGCTGAACCGGAACTTTCGGCTCAGGGGGTTTTCTCTCCCTTCATGACAGCTGAGATGCAGAATGCAATGGATGATGCCGGCCCCTCCTCGCTCCCGGTCAACGATATGGATGGCCCTTCGGCTCACCCTTCAGCAGTCGACATTGGCAAAGCGACTCTGGTGGGTATGTCCACCTCTTTTCCTCCCCTGTCTTCGTCTTCTGCTTGTTTTCCTGTTGATGTCTGTTTGGAGCCTGGTCCTTCCAGGCAGCTTGTGAGTAAACTCTCGGCCCTAAACCTTTCCTCGCCTCCTGTTGATAGCCTGGTTGTCTCAGTTCCAGTCGCCCCGGGTCCTCCCCTTTCTTCTCGGTCGGACCCCTGTGACCCTTGCGCTCGGTCTTTCGACTCCGGCCCTTTCCCTTACAATCTCAGACGTCGTTCGGACAGGAGAGCTTTGGGCTTTGCGGTGGGTGGTTTAGCCACGAACTCTATTGAAATTGGGATTCGAAAGGTTAGAGGTAGAAATTCCAACCTCTCCTTAGCTCAATCCAAGGCGGTTGTTGATATTGCTGATGGTAAACAATTGACTCTCCCCAGGGTGCTTAGAGCAGAGCGGTCACCCTCCGGGGATGCGCCATGATTGTCCTCTCCTTCAACTGCAGAGGCCTAGCTAGTTAGGCCAAAAGGCTAGCCTTAAAAGAACTCGTGCGTGCTCACAATCCTGACCTTATTATGTTTCAAGAAACTCTGGGCAAAGGGGAGGAGGTTGTCTCTGTTCTCTCCAAGCTGATGCCTAGGTAGTCTTTCTTTGCTCTTGATGTCGTGGGAAGATCTAGAGGAGTGGTCTCTGGTTTTAATCTTGTCAAACTGAAGTATGTTTCTTCCTGGGGATCCCAGAATGTGCTAGCTGTGGAAATTTTTTCAAGTGAGTTCAACCGGTCCTTGCTCTCTTTGAATATATATGGACCTTGTTTGGAGAGGGAGAGGTTTTGGTCTGCAATTTTTCGCTCCTCCTGGATTGGACAACCTTTTTTACTTATTGGAGGTGATCTCAATTTCTCGCTAGGGGAAGCTGAATCCTGGGGTGCCACCGCCAAAGCAGACCCTCTTTCAGATTTTTTCCTTAACAATATTGCTTTGGCTCATCTGGTGGACATGCCCCTTCTGAAGTTAAAACCTACGTGGAGGAATAGAAGAATTGGCCAGGATTGGGTGGGAAAAAGGCTGGATCGTTTTCTTTTAAGTGAGCCTCTGATGGACCTGCTCACGGAGTTTAGACACTGGATTGTTGAAGGAGGTTTTTCTGACCAATTTCCTATCCTCCTTGAGATTAAAGGCTCTGGAAGGAAACCTGGTATGCCATTCAGGTTTAACCCTGTTTGGCTCAAAGAAGACTCCTTCCAAGAGCTTTTTGCCTCAACTTGGGAGGTGGACCCCGGTGGGCCTGATTCTTCTAGGAGTGATTTTTTCTGGAATAATTTGAAGAAAATGAAATTAGCTGCTAAGTTCTGGGGGACTAATGTGAAGAAGAAGGAGGAGGAGGAATTAAAAAAGGTAAATTCTGATCTAACTCTTTTAGAAAATCCTGAAGGAGGAGGTTATGACTCCATTGAAGCTAGAAGCAGAATTAAGGACTTGGAGGCAAAAAGAAGAAGAATTCTACAGACAAGAGAAGAAACCTGGAGATTAAAAAGCAGGGCCCTTTGGCTTCAAGCAGGGGATGAAAATACCAAGTTCTTCCATAACTATGCCAAAGGCAGGAAGATGGCTAATACTATCTGGGAAATTTTGAAGGGGAATGGAGATGTGGCCTCCTCTTTCGAGGAGTTATCTTCTCTGGGAATTGCTTACTTCAAAGATCTCTTTAAAGCCCCTTCTGAAGTGACCATTGTTGAAGTAATCAGAGTGTCTTAGCTGTTCCCTAGGTTCGTGGATGAGGAAGAAAATGAGGCAACAATGGCTCCTATCTCCAAACAGGAAGTTGATGATATCCTTAAAGGCATGGCAAAGGACAAAAGTCCAGGGCCTGATGGCTAGACTATTGAGTTTTTTCTGCATTTCTTTGAAACCCTCGGTGATGACCTGGTTGCTGTTGTTGAAGAATCTAGAGCCACGGGTCAAGTCTTTGGCCCTTTTAACTCTACCTTCCTTGCTTTGATCCCAAAGTCGGACCATCCCTCTTCTTTTGCTGACTTTCGTCCTATCTCCCTCTGCTCTTGTGTCTATAAAGTCATTGCGAAAGTCATTGCTGCGAGGCTAAAACCTTTTCTCTCCTCCCATCTTTCCCCGGAACAGTTTGGGTTTCTAAGTGGTCGTCAAATTCATGAAGCTGTAGGTGTTGCTCAGGAATCTTTGCACAGCCTAAAAAGGAGTGGCACGAAAGGAATTATTGTAAAACTGGACTTGTCTAAAGCTTATGATAGATTCAGTTGGCTTTATCTTAGGCTTCTTCTTACCCACCTTGGTTTCAGATTTGACTTTGTCTGTTGGATTATGAGTTGTGTTTCCTCTACAGATATTTCTCTCCTGATTAATGGCGCTGCAACCTCCTTTTTTACCCCTGAAAGAGGTCTCAGACAGGGATGCCCTCTTTCGCCATTGCTGTTCTTGCTGGAAGCCGAAGGATTAAGTCTCCTAATTCACCGGGATAAAAGGCAGGGCAACATAAAAGGGATTGAAGTGGCTACAAATTTCTGGATCACGCATCTTCTTTTTGTAGATGATATTCTGATTTTTCTGAATGGGTCTATTGACGACTGTCGTGCCTTAAGGTTCTATTGGAGCTTTTTCTAAAAGCTACTGGGCTCCAAATTAACTCTGTAAAGTCAACCATCACTCCTTCTGGTCTTTCTGGAGATGAGCTTAATAGAATTCAAAGGCTGCTGAATTTTGAAGTCCGCTCCATGCAGGATCATTTCAAATACCTTGGGTTCTTGTTAAAACCGGACTCTTATCGCATTCGGGATTGGAAATGGCTTCTTTCCAAGATTGAAAAAAGGCTTACTCATTGGAGTTACAGGTGGTTATCAAGGGCTGGACGTCTGGTCTTAATTAAATCTGTTCTGATGGCTATCCCAGTTTATTGGGCCAGTCTTTCTTGGGTCCCTAAAGGCATTTTGGCCTCTATAGACAAACTATGCAGAATCTTTTTGTGGTCTGGGTCAAAACAGGACTCGGTCAGCCCTTGGGTGGCTTGGGATAAAATTACAAGACCAAAGGAGTGGGGCGGCTGGGGTATTAAAAATTTGGCTTCCTTTGCAAAATCCTTGGCGGCCAAATTAGCATGGCGCCTGATCTCTACAGATTCTCTCTGGGTCTCCGTCATCAAGCGTAAATACATCAGCCAAGGTGTCGTTCTGGAATGGGTCCGGTCCCCAGTCAAAACCTCCACAAATGCATCTTCCGTTTGGAAAGCAGTAGTGGCCTCAGTCCAGCTAATTGAGAGAGGCTTGGCTTGGCAGGTTGGTAACGGAAGCCAGGTGCGGGTGGGATGTGACCCATGGGTAGGCTGTTCACCCAATTTCTCTTTGTCCCGCGACCTGGTTGCTCATTTAAATTCTGAAGGTTACTTTTACCTAAACCAGGTGGCTGATCCCAGAACGACCTCTCTAGTTAAGCAGGGTTGGATGTCCGGTATGGACCTGCACTTGGATAATAGGTGGATGGAAGAATGGAACCGGTATGTTGCTGATCTTTCTCTCTCTTCTGTTAGAATTTCGGATTCTGCTGATATCTTGCATTGGGTGCATGCTCAGACAGGTATCTACTCCCCAAAGTTCGGTTATAAATGGCTTATGTTGCAACAAGGTTGGGGGAATCCTACTTGGTGGTCCAAAACTCTCTGGAAACTTAAATGCCCAGCCAAAACCAGACTCTTTTTCTGGTGCATTCTTCACAATAAGGTCCCAACTTGGGACTTCCTACAAAAAAGAGGCAAGCAGGGGCCGAGCTGGTGTTCGCTCTGTAAATCTGAAGAAGAATCGCCTCTTCACCTCTTTCTCCTTTGTCCATTTAATGCTAGCCTTTGGACAGAAACTCTGCTTTTAACAAACATTCCTTTGAGATGGCATGGAGATAGTCTTCTGCAAGCTTGGGAACACTGGTGGCAGGAGGCTTCAGATGACAAGATCAGGGCCTTTCCTCTTTTAATAGCCTGGGGTACCTGGATCGCCCGCAACAGGATTATCTTTAATGAGTCTTCCTTTCCATTAGTAAAGTTGGCAGCAGAGGGAGTTGCAATCTTCGATAGCATTCCTTCGCCTGCTGCCAAAGGTTCCTCTCGCAATGTACAGCCTGAGTAAATTAATGAATCTTTCCCCTGGGCTTACTTCGACGGTGCTTCTGATCACAATGATACCTGTGGTGCTGGGCTGGTTATCCATCTCTCTGCTGAAAATTCTCTCCGAGCCTCTGTTGGCCTTGGGCAAGGGTCTAATAACTTCGCTGAACTTAAAGCCCTCTATTTGCTTCTATGCTGGCTTATTTCCAAACAGATAAATCAGATTCAGATCTTTGGTGACTCTAGGAATGTTGTCAACTGGTTCAATGGGACTCAGCAGTGCAGGCATTTTATACTTCTTCCTTTGCTTAAGGAGATTCGTCGTCTTAAAACTTTTTTCTCTGAGATTTCTGTTGTTCACATTTACAGGGAAAGGAACCAGCAAGCAGATATCTTATCTAAAGAAGGTGCTCAACTCGCTCTGGGGTCCTGGGCAGTAGCGGAAGTAGTGAATGGGACTGTTCATATCCATGAACAGCCTCATTTTGTGTAATTTTCAGTTTATTTTCAGCATTGTACAGTGGACTTTTATAAACTTTTGTGGTAACTGTTACTATATTGAGTCCAAAATTGTTTTCCTTATGTAAGGAGGTTCTGGGCTCGCTTTTTGTTCTTGATTATATGGGGCTGGGATAGTTTCTACTGCCAGCTCTTATGGTGATGGAGCATCATGATTGTGCTGCCTCTCTCTGCTCTCATCTCTCCTCATTTTGATGATGAGCAAAAAGAGCCGCATTGATGCTTTTGCTGTGGTTTTTTGGTCCCTATAGGGCTGTTAGCATCTTGTCAACAGGTGTTAAGCAGCCATGACTACATTCTCTCTCAAAGGGAATGGCTCTGTTTTGTTTTCAGAAATGATTGGCATATGTTCAGAGACTATCTATATTAATAGAAAGTTCGTTTTTTTTCTGTGGAAAAAAAAAACATTTTAAATAAATAATCTTGAAACACTTCTCTCTTACCTTTCAAACATAAAATAAAATAAAAATTTCATATTAACCTTTTCTATTAAATGATATATATCTTAATACATTTAAAAAGAACAAACAATATGACAAAATACCATTAGGAAATTAGTATAAATAGAAACGATAAAATAAAAAAAAATCTTCGAGAGGACGATTCTCTTTCCCTTCAAAAAGATATTTAAAACCGGTTTAAAAATTAAAATTAGTCGTTAGAGGAACCTATTTGCACTGACAAATAGAGAACTGTTGACTGGAAGTTGCCGTTCATTACTCCTGATTTCTTTCAAAGAACTCCAGCAAAGGTCTATTAAAAGAAAGTTTACTCATTAAAAGAAATTCTTTCTGCGAACTCGAGTAAAATTAGAAGAAAATTTACTGGAAACTTACTTAAAAGTTGAGTGAAATTAAAAGAAAATTTACAGGAAACTTACTTAAAAGTTGAGTAGGTTGAAAAAAACCAAAGAAATAGCGCATGCTCCATCATCGCTGGAGCAAAGCGAAAAATAACCAAAAACAGAAACGGCATCATTGGCCTGTGAAACCGTAGCCTTCGATACAGCAAACAGACTCGCCAAAGACTTGTTATCATGCAAGCTGCAATGCAAACCCATTCATATTTAAAAAATTCAGAAAGTAGAGAATATTCTCTAAAACAGATGTTCTGGAAAACAATACAACCATTTTATTATGAGAGGGATTAACATTTTATAAACCATGTAAATATTATCTTATTTTAATAATTACAAAATATATTAGAGAAAATCAATTACATTAGTAGATAAAACAACTATAAAAAGTTTCCATCTTTACTAGATTTTTTATGTTTCCTTCTTTTAAATATTGCCAAGAAAGAAACATGTTTCCATCTTTACTAGATTTTTTATGTTTCCTTCTTTCAAATATTGCCAAGAGGGAAATGTGTTTCTTCCTCTTTGCCCAATCAGTTAATGTTTCTGATTGGTGAACCTTTCTTGAATATTGCCCACCCATTTTGTCGCTGCCTATACGGCGAGCAAGTTTTTGAACAGCCGCATATATATATAGGTGTCTGGGCAGGGATGCCAAATGTATGGTATGGTAACCCATGCATCTCTTCTTCAGAATGTATTCTCTCGCAGACTTTGCAAATTTGCAGACCTGCCATCAAGAGCATCAATACCGTTCATAAAACCCCAATTGCAGGGCTTAAACATGCTTTATGGTGGCGGATGACAGCCTTCTGTAGAAAAAAAACCGTGATCAGGGCTTTATAATGCGCTATATTGCTGGTCAGGGTGAAGCCGAGGTAAGCACTGTATTTCTCCATAACCCATCGTAGATAACGAAACCAATGCTTGCTTCAGACTAACCAGCAATGGTGCTCATTACAAAGCCCTAATCGCTGGTTTTCAACATGCTCTCATTACAAAGCCCTAATAGCTGGTCTTCAACATGCTCTCGCGCGCGCCTTCATTGGACATTTTGAGCACCTTATCCACCATGTAACAGGTCCTGTGCTCTTTTTGCCCATATAATAATTACTATATTATCAGCGCATTCAAGTGGAGTTGTGTTCTTTTAGTTATCATTTTGCCCATATAATGGTCTTTTAATCGTAGTGTAGTGTACTTTACCGTAGGGTTTTGGAGGCACCGACGTGCCTTCACTGAGATATAAAAAAAAAAAATATGGGGAATAGTACTCCAAATTACTTTTTGCCTTTTAACGATTTTAAATATTTTTCATGGATTATTTTTATTTAAAAATGTTTTTTAAATATCGTGAAATTTTTTTTTTTAATGAATTTCTTCCATTTTTAAATGTCTTTTATGTAATTAAGAAAAAAGATGTAAATGAATATTTTGATAAATTATCTTTTAATTGAATTTAAGACAAATCATTTTAGTTTATATTATGTGTTTGTAAGCGTTGAGAAAAATGAGGTAAGTAAATATTTTTATAAATTCTCCTTAAGGCAGATTATAGTTAACAAATTTGAATTTTAAATGATGTAATTTAATAAAAATAAATTTAATCCAAATGCCATGTTTTCCAAAAATAAGTTTAATAAATAGCTATTTTGGATTAAAAAAAAATTATCGCATTTTTCGGATTTAAATGGAACCTTTTCGTAAAATTAAACAATCTAATTTTAATAATTTAAAAATTAATTGGGAAGAAGCCAAGATAAACGTGCAACTTCTCCACAACTCTATCGTCTCGGTCGTCCTGAATAACAAAGCACGACCAGGGTTGGCCCTGCACAATCCTCCGATGCAGAGGGTGCCCCGGAACTGGTATCGACGCTCGCCTCTTCTCCTTGCCATTGCTGTCGCTCAAACCCGGCGCTGAAATATTTGTAGATATTCATTTGAACTGTCCTCATGACGCACTCCATCCGCTCATATTTGAATTTCTTCAGTTACAAACCTAATAATTGTCTTTCAAAGCTTTATTGAATTTTGTTGCAAGGTTTTATGGTCGTTTGGGTGTTATTATAGTTTATTAGATTCGATTAGGAATTTAATGCTCTTTAAGGTTTTATGCTTAGCTTATTTCCAGGGATTTCGCCTAGTTTTGTCCATTCGTCCAATGGTTTTATGGTCACTAGGGTTTGAAGCTAGTTTATCAACATAGGAGGCTTTGATAATCAAATTTGAAGGTTTCCTCGTGGTTTAAACCCTTTTTTGAAGTGCATTTCCAAAATCACCTTTAAAAAAATTATTGTGTGAATTTCTTTCTCATCTATCAAAGAATAAAAAAAAAAAAAGACTTACGTTGTCAACATTTATGTTGAATGGTTATTGTAACTTTGGTATTAGATGATGTGGTGTGCACTCACGAGTTTATTATTATTAAGGTTTCCTTTGAACAATGACATAGAGAGATTGACGTTATATTAAATATTTTAAATAGAGGAGTAAGTTGATTTTTAGTTATAAGAGACTCATACATGGACATTAACCATGTGTACTCATAATCATCTCCAAAAGATAATCCCCCCATGTGTACTCATAATCATCTCCAAAAGATAATCCCCTTTAAGAATTATTAGTAGATCTTAAATTTTAATTAAGTAATTTGAAACTATTTTATTTTTTAAGTGCCATGTAAACTCAAACATTTACCAAACACTAAGGGAATCAAGGAGTTATATTATGGCCAAGAATGTTTAGAGTAGAATAGGGATTATAGAGGTTGTTGAGTATATTTTCTCTCCCTTTTTTATGTTGTTATTTAAAAAATCTGAAATTGCATGTCTCAAATTCTCCACATGTTAATTCATTTGTGTAATCCCACAATGGCATTAATATATTTGGGCTTCACAATATCTTCTCATTTAATTTCAATATTGTCGATTTATTCAGTTAGGATATTTTCAAGGAGTCACACGTGGTATTGTCTTCCTTCGTTAACTCATAGGTTATTCAGTGCTCCTATGGACAAGGTTATCAAGCCTACTTGACATTGTAAATGGCTTGCACACTACTATTGGGGTTATTGAGGGATTTCCATTTAGTGGAACAAGGCTTGTATAGAAAAAATAGAGGCGAGAAAACTTACATTACTTTTTTCTTGAAATTCAAGGAATTGCTTGAATGGAAAAGTCTTAATGTGATCCTAGATGATGTATTTATTGTGTAATAATAGAAACCATAAAGGGACTTAGGAGATAGATTTATTAGGTGAGGGAGATGAAGGTGTAAGTTGTTCCAAGTCCTAAAAAGAGATGGTCTAGGATGTAGTGAGGGAGATGAAGGTGTAAGTTGCTCCAAGTCCTAAAAAGAGATGGTCTAGGATGTAAGATGAGTGAGAGTGCACAATCTCTAAGGAAGCCCAAACTTGAGATCATCATGAAAGAGAAATTGTTACTTAGTTGCATTCAACTAGACTCAAAAGGGAAGAAATTCAAGTCATTTATGGAAACCCATAAACATAAATATTTTCTCATAGATCCTTAGTGTTAGGGTCCTATAATAATAGGATTCATAATTTTGAATTAATTATGATTAGTCTTGTAATATGTACATCCTTTGATTTCTACAAAATTGTTTTCCCATATTAAAAAAAAAAATGTAAAGAGGGTAAAAGTCCTAAAAGAAAAATCAAAGGACTAAAAAGAAAAAGATAAAAAAAGAATATAAAAATGAACCCCAACCAAAAAAAGATAAAAATAGATCATGAATGTGATGCAAATTCAAATGCCACTACTTTTTACTTTACTTTGAAAAATAAGATTGTGTGTAGCTTGTAAAAAATTCCGCAATCCATGATAGTAAAAAAAGCTTAATCTTGATTATTCATGCTTTAAATTTCATGCTGATAGATAGAGAATAAAGATCTAGACAAATTGTTTAATCTTTGCATATCAGTAGTTAGGTAGAGAATAATACATGACCTCAATAGTTTAATCTGAGCCATTGGAAGTAATAAGGTTAGAATTAGATAGTTTGTTGTTAAAAGAAAAATAAAAAGGGTCTGCAAGTTCATATGTACCCAAAGAAATGAAGAAAAAATGTTAGGGTAGATGATGGGTATGCAATAACAGTTTTCACAAGGCATGGATAGCAGAAATTAGTCATTTCATTTTACTAACTCCTTTATAAAATCATCTCCCTTGTGAAAATACTCCTTACCCTTCATTTTAACCCTTCCCCCTTACTTCACTCTTTTTCCTTTACAAAAACCCTTTTCCTAGCTAAAAAAACATATTATCTTTGGAAAAGTAAAAATCCTTTTAGTAATTTCCCTTTTTCAAAATACCTTTTAAAATCCTAAGTCTAGAGTTAAATTAATATATCCCACATTGATAAAATCCTTCCCGATATTAGTTTTAACACTATTCTGAGTGTATTTTAAAATCCCTCACTTCACTATAATATATTATTGACCCCCATATGTATTAATCCCCACATAGATATATTAAACTCATTCCTATACTCTGTTAACCATTATTATATTAACTCTTGAATACATTACGTTTAAACCCATCTAAAATATATAGTTTAACTCATTCATATGTTTAACTAAACCCCATTATTATAAAGTCTCGACCCCGTATAAATTAATTCATTGCTTATATGACATTAGACACATTGTATAACATTCCACTGCCTATCAAGTCCACGATTCATCCTTCCCATTCACCCAACCGTCTGATTGTGATTGATCAAATTCGATGGCTGATATATTTTATCGCATTCCTGAAAGCCCGAACTTTAACAACTTTGAGACCTTATGAAAAGAGCTTTTTTCACATCCCCGCTCTCTGTTATGTGGCAGAATTCGATTGTATCGCATCCTTCGAAATAATATCGCCTACCACCTTTTGTCGATGCGAAAACCACAAGCCTGCTTTTCGCCCGTGAGAAATACCACTCTGTCATTTGAATTTGACCCCGCGCATTAAAGCTAACCACTCATTGGTTAAATAACATAAGACTGCCGATATCTGTGTATCACGTACAGTAATATTGATCGATAATAATTGGATTTGAGACATTAATATTGATCAATAATATTGATCGCATGCTGGAACATTATTAGTTAGGCATACCCAGAAAGCCCCTGCCATGTTTTTATCCATACTCCATTTTGTGAAAAGGTGTAACGCAATTTTGATCGATGATATTGATCACATGCTGGAACATTATTAGTTAGGCATACCCAGAAAGCCCCTGCCATGTTTTTATCCATACTCCATTTTGTGAGAAAGTGTAACGCAATTTCTTTGACTCGGATAGACTCATTACAAAAATTCAATCAGTTGATAGTACAGGGACTCCATGGCAGCAATGTAGATTTTGGTTTTATCTGCGCTGTTTGTATTGTAGGATATCTATTTTAGTTTTCTGATAGTGTAATTTCTCACACATGTCTTTATAGAGGCACAATCGTACTATTTTTTCTATTATCTTTTTTTATGATTAGATAATATCAGGATATTTTTTTATCAAATAATCTGGGTCACGAGTGCAATGGCTCAGAGTAGTTTTTATAGAGGCACAGTCGTATCTAGTTGTTTCTGTTATATTTTTTTGATCAAATAATATCTGCATATTTTTATTAGAAAAATCCAGATAAATGGATTTTGTTCAACCACTGTAACTTACTTTTATATATATATATATATATATATATATATATATATATAAAGTGAACTTTAATTTAAAATAAGCAGGTGACAAGAAAGTTTGCAGTCCAACCACACCGAATGCAAATTAAATTTATATATATCATTAATCAATATTATATAAACACCATCCTTCAATCCCAAACAATTCCCATATCAAATCAGGCATCAATGTCTCAAACAATGAAATATAGAACACGTCAAAACGATTCTGGTTGCATTCAAAATTATTTCCGATGCTTCAATCATAAACGATTCCCATATTAAATCAGGCATGAATGTCTCAATGGATAGAACACGTCAAAACCATTCTAGTTGTATTCAAAATTATCACTATACTAGTTGTATTCAAAATTATCACTGTACCCAGTTTTTTTGTTTTTTTTGTTTTTTTTGTTTTTTGTTTTTTTTAATGCCATGGAGCTTTCATATTCATGCTAACAAAAGCACTATGTTCACCTTTGTAAAATACAAACTAGCATATCTATATAGTTTAACTAAAATTAATTTGAGTACAAAAAAACCAAATCCTCCTCTAATGTACCTCTGATATGGAAAATGATATTGCAGTGGCATGGCAATGGCTGCTATACTATGACTTGAACATAAAACATGAGTCACTTTGAAAATTTGAGGACGAGCCCATTGAGAACATCTTCACTTTGTCTTCCAAACACACTGATGCATGCCTCCCTTTCCTGGTCTGATGCACGTCGTGCTTCATTTTCATCCGCCATCCAATGCTGGAAACATTTTAACTTCCCTGCTGCCGCGACCAGATTCTGTATGTCTCCCGGCACTGTCCTTTGAAATTGTTATTAATACATTTTATTTCCAAAAAATAATATATTTTGAAATTGTAATTAATACATTTTATTTTCAAAAAATATTATACTTTGAAATTGTAATTATTTAGAATGAAAATACAAATTATTTAATAAATAAATAAATTCAAGCCCCATTAACCATTATCACAATTTAGATCTCATGTCTCTTTTTAATCAAGAAAAGGGGAAAAACAAAGATCAACAATGATAGAATCAAAATCACTTGATATTTTTTAAAAAGAGAATTATGTAATAACTAAAGAAGAAAAGGAAACCATTCTTTTTTTTTTAAATCATAGTAATAATTATATAATAATAATATTACAAAAATAACTAGTTTAATAAATTATTCTTATTTTAAATTACTTCTACTCAGCCAATAGGCTATTTATGTTATTCTTATGTTATCTTATATTTATGATCAAAATAGATTTAAAACTTTGAAACTTGACAATTATAACCGAGCATTCTCAAAATTCTATTAAATTTTATAGAAATCTAAAAAAAAATAATTCTATGTTTTCCAAACAAATTTGAAACCACATTCCCATTCCCATTCCTATCCCGTTTTTTTTACGAGATAGGAATGGGAATGGGAATGTGGTTTAAAATTATTATCATTAGAAAAAATATTAATAGTGATTAATCTATATTATTATACTTAGTGTATTTTTTTTATTATAATCAACTTAATATTAATTATTATTATTACTGCAAATATTATTTAATTATTTAGTAATTTTTCCAAGCTCACTATAATTTTGGCATCTTAAAATGCTAGGAAGGTGAGTGTTACAACAAATATTATGATGTAGAAGATCTAATATTAAACTCATAGTAACAATTATATAATAATAATATTACAAAGATAACTAGTTTAATAAATTATTCTTATTTTAAATTATTTATATTATTATTATTATTTTGCTAAAATAGTAGTAGTAGTAGTAGTAGTAGTGGTAGCAAACCATGACACCAACCACTCAAAAACTTATTGTTGAGTTTTGTTACTTATATTTTATTTTTGTTGACAAAGGTTATATTTTGTTGGTTATTTTTTAAAATTATAAATATCGTTTCTAAAACATGTTCCCGTGTTGACTTTTGTTGGATATGGTTCACTAATCTATTTTTTATTTTGGAAAAGATGATGCTCATGTTGGCTAGAGTTTAGTTTTCTTTGGGTTTGTAAGCAATATAGTAAGGGGTTCACCTACTATTAATATTAATATTGTTAAATATATAATAATAATTTTATTGTTATTATAAAAAATATACTAATATTATTGTGTTTCAATTATAAATAATAATACTAATAATAACTAAAATTGCCATAAATAAATTAAATGTATATTAATATAATATTAAAATACTATTAATAGATATTTAATAATACAAAATAATATAAATATAAAAATAATTAATACAATAAATAATTATTATCATTAGAAAAAATAATAATATTGATTAATCTATATTATTATAGTTAGTTTATTTTTTTTATTATAATCAACTTAATATTAATTATTATTACAACAAATATTATGATGTAAAAGATCTAATAGTAAACTCATAGTAATAATTATATAATAATAATATTACAAAAATAACTAGTTTAATAAATTATTCTTATTTTAAATTATTTATATTGTTATTATTATTTTGCAATAGTAGTAGTAGTGGTGGTAGTTATGGTATATTATTTAATTCAATATATCATTAATTATTATATATTAATATTATTGTTAATTATTTAATAATATTATTAATTGATAATAACAATAATATTAAATTAATAACCATATTTTTGATATCTGTTGGGAAAAAATAATATAGATTACACCTCCCATATTGGAGGAGGAACTTGTTGTTCTTGTCGATCATATCGTTTTATACATTATGTATATGTGCATGTTACTATATTTGTAGATGGAAAATTGCTTTTCTATATTGCTTATTCTATTCACCATTAATTGAAAGTTGTTTTGTTGATATCACGTCTATTTTCTTTTATGTTAGGTGATTTCCTTGTTTTATGATGGATCCAACTATTTGGAGTTGTATTCCATTTGAAATTCTTGAGATTGTCTTCCTTTGGCTCCCTTTATCGGTTGTCATAAAGTTTAGCACTGTTTGTCAGCAATGGAAGACTGTTTTGAAAAATCCTTGTTTCTTATTGCGTTGCAAGCATATCTGTACAGATGAATTTGGATTTATGGTTCCTTTCGTCAATGATGAAGACAATTATTTTGCTGCTAAATACCTTAATAAAAATGGGCGGATATCTCGTTTTCATTTGCGATTCATAGATTCAAGATACAAGGTGGAGTCTACTATTGGACCAATGGTGGTTTTATCCTTACCAACAGAATTCTCCCATTCACGAAACTATTTTGTGATGAATCCATTTACAAAGGCCTTAAAAAACATTGGGCGAATACGAATTGGAGACTTGGGCTTCTTTTTGTTATTGGAGAATGTCAGCAGCAACAAATATGACGGGGTTGTTCTAAAACATATCTATGATATAATTAAGTCTAAATTTTATGTTTACAGTAGTATTTATAGGGTTTGGCAAAGGGTTGATCTTCCATTTGGTGGCACCTCACCCCCTCAAAATGGAGTGTTTTATAGAAGTAAATTGTTTTGGCTTTACCTCGACATATAGCCAATGTGTCACTTTGTTTCAATGATATGTGCCTCCATAAAGAAGATGAAACATTTTTAAATATATGCATGGGATCTAATAAGTGGGCAATCTTAAGATGCTCCAAATATGGAAGGTCAGAAAAGATAGATTTCCTTTTCATCCCAATGGGAAATTTCTCAACATAGCTATTGAAGGAATCTGGATCATCGAACTTAGGCTCCCCATTTGAAATAAAATTTCTATGAACTCTTTCTCCTTCTCTCTCTCATATGCTCTAAGCCATTCGGTTTGTCATTATTGGAGGCCTTTGGGTTGTCTCTCGTTTACCATTGAAAGCGGATGATGCTCTTTTGTAAGGGTGTTGTTCTGGTAGGAATATCTTAGAGAAATCATACACTCGGTTTCGTAGGTCCTTGGACCATCTAGCTTTCAGAGAAGTTCCACAAAATTTACATCCAAAATACCCTTTTTTTACAAGGCCTGCGAGATTATATTTGTATACATTAACTAATATGCATGGCACGTTAAAGAATATCATGAAGATTAGAACAAATATTATTACAACGAATTAAATAACTAATATGTGAAAGAATATTGTTACATTATATATAAACAAATCAATAAATTAAACATGTAATTTACTAGAGAAAACTCCTAAGCCCTGATAATCATGTGTCATGTAAGCACATATGCCATACAATGTAAAACTCCTCTCTACTATGATGGGTCTTTATACCTCGTATACATTTATCCCATCCCATAAGTCCTTCAATTCATCTACCAGTGGCTGTAAGTAGACATCCATATTCTTCACTTGTCTTCTACCAGGGACTATGAGAGCGAACATAAGATGTTCATTCTTCACAGACAACCATGGGGGAATATTGTTATTAATCACTACTACATGCCAAACATAATATTTGGTGTTCTAAAGGGAATTCGGGTTGACGCCATCCATGGATAGGGTGAGTCGTACACTTCGTACTTCATTCTTGAATTTTGGGGCCAAGTATCCTCTATATGCTTCATGGTTATTGAATCAATTGGGATTTACATAACTCCCAACTCACTTCTATGTGAGGCATGCTATCCCTGCAACATAGCTAATTATTTGCAACGAAAGAGCCTTTGAATCCTTGGGATTATAGTCATGTGCCTCAATATCTTAAAAGGAGGACCAGTACATGATTTACCCTTCTTTTTTGATTTATCGTACCTGTCATGCCCACATTTCAGACACATCTCTTTGTCTGCATATTCTCCTCTATATAGAATACAATCATTTTGACATGCATGATATGGTATGTACACAACACCCAACATTTTCAACAATTTCTTTGCCTCTTCGCAGCTACCGGGCAAGATATTATCACTCAGAAGAACCTTATCTTTGAATAACCAGTAGTTGGTGATCATGGAAAAATATATTAATATTAAATGTACATTAATGTTGATATAATTATTAACGTTCATAAAATTTGACATTTGTAATGTTCATTACAGTGTACTGATTATATTTCAAATTTATATAAGGGGAGTATTTTATGGTAACTTACCTCAAAAGTTCCGAGAAACATGCATTCGGCAAGCCAAACTTTGCTTTCAAGTTGTACAGTAACATTGTTGTCCCCAACTGGATAAAATTTGACTGATTGCCAGGTCCAAAGAGAGGGGTGGTGGAAGAAAATTTAAGGCTTTCGAAAAAGGTGTCAACGATATGAGCATCATCCCCTAGCTGATCATCATTTTGGAATGAATTTAACAACATTGTCTCCACGGTAGTCGTATCCCTTAAGTAATCATCCATACAAACCTCTATCTGATTTCCTCCATTGCCAGCTTGTAAAGAACTACTATTGTTGTAGTCATTCCTGATTGGTGAATCTAGATGTAGCGGGAATTGAATCGATGGTTGATTCAACCATTATTGGTATCGTTCCTCTCCGATTTTTTCTCTTAATTCAATGTTCTCTGAATTTTACATTGTCATGGGGTGCAACGGAAGATGGTAGATAGGTCATTCATCATCACTAGAATCGTAATAATTAAAAAAAAAAATTTAACATGATTAGGACAAAATATATGATATCAATTAGTAAGCATGTTGACAATATTGCATGATTATAAATTGGTTTGACATTGAAATAATTACATATTAATCAATATATATACCAAACAATTATAATTATAATTACCATCATTGTTCCAGGATTGTGGCTAGAAGATACAATATTGTTACAATTGGTAGGGTGAAGCGACTGTCCATTTTCATCTACCAAATGTGCCTTGCGGTATGAAGCTCCTGATAAGAGCTTCTGACGTTTTGGAGCAATTTGAATATTTTTTGCATTTGAACTTGATGATGAATCTGCATGAACCTGCAAATTTGTATACATTATAAATTTAATTAATTTGTGCATGATTGACTGCTTGGATAAAAAACATATATAAATTCAATTAGATACTGAAAAAATAAAACAAATCTGAAGTAAATATTACGTCTCCACATGGATAGGGAGAACTCTGCGATGGACTTTGAGAAATATTATGGAACGAGCTGGATTTTGAAGAAGTGTTCATTCCATATAATATATGATATTTTCCCCATATTTGAGTAAAACAACAATAAATTTTGGTGCAGAAACTTTAATGTCATTCCGGTGCGTAATGTACAGATAACCGCACTGGTGAGTTTTTAATTTTGCGCACTTGTGCTATTTTATAAAAGGATGCACCAGTGCGGTTAAATTAAAGGACGCACCGGTAAATGAATAACTGCAAATAAAAAAAGCGGAACCCTATATTATTTAAGTGAAAAAAAAGCAGTAAATTGAAAAATGGGCGACAAAATATTTTCGAAAATCTAATTTCATAAACCATTTCTTTAAATACTAAACACTTTTCATTATTTCACTATTTTTGCAAAAAAATTCAGCGAGAGATTTGCAGGATACATATCTGTTGCAAATAGAGCACAAGAGCACTGTGGAGCAGGGAAATATGTTCGAACAAAAGTATTCAGACATTCAAAATTCCAAACCTCTGGTTAGTCAAACCCTGTACCATAGAATTTCAAACGATGTGAGTAAGTTTATTGTTTTTTTGTACTTTTTTCTGCAGTTTTTTTTTATGTAGTAAAATAAGAAATCTAAGTCTATTGTTTTTTTTTAACTTTTTCTTTAGTTTTTTATATGAAGTAAAATAACAAAATCAAACCTTATTGTTTTTTTAACTTTTTTTTTTTGCAGTTTTTTTTAACCTTTTCTGTAGTTTTCAAAAAAATAAATAAAAAAGAAACCCATTTTTACAAACAAAACCCTATATTCTTTTTGTTTCTGCCCTTTCTCCTCCCTCTTTATTTTCAATTTAGATTTATAGGGTTTGTATAGTCATAAGACATCCAACTTACGGGATGACTTGCATATTCAGATCCCAATCCATGTTGGCCCTTGCGTCAATCTTAAAAATATACAGATTTGTTTTCGTCGGTGCGCCCTGCGTAACAGAGCGCACCGGTGCGCTCTGTTATAGAAGTGCACCGTGAAAGTATAGTGAAAAAAAAAAAAATGTTTTTATCAATGCACCATATGTAACATATGGCACCGGTGCACTATTGTATTATGGCGCACCGAAAATGTGCTGATTTAAAAAAAAAAAAAAAAAAAAAAAAAAAAAAAACAATTTTAGAAACAAACCCTACATTCTTTTTGTTTCTGCCTTTTCTTCTCCCACTTTCTGTGATTTCAGAATTAGGGATTTTCAATTTATATTTATAGGATTTGGATTGATAAATATAATCCTTAATACATAAGGGCAACAGAGGACTCCGTAATTGGATCCCAACCATGCTCTGGCCCTCAGATCAATCTCAAAAAAATACGTATTTTTCGTTGGCATGTCCTACGTAACAAGTGCACCTGGCACTCGGTTAGAGCAAAGACACCGCGAAAGTATAGTGATAAAAAATAATTTTTTTTTTTTTTTTTATCAAAGGTGCCATATCCAAAGATATGGCAATTGGCAGTTATTTCATGATGAAACCGCACACATGTCGTTTTTGGAAAAAAACCATTTTAGAAGCAAACTCTACATTCTTTTTGTTTCTGCCCTTTCTTCTCCCACTTTTTGTGATTTCAGAATTAGCACTTTTAAATTTATATTTATAGGGTTTGTATTGCTAAATATAAGCCTAAGAAATCCAACCAACGGGAGGACTTGCATAGTCTAATCCCAATCCATGTCGGCCCTTGCATAAAAAAAAGAGAGCTGTCGGTGCTCCCTATGCGGAATACTGCACCGGTGCGCTTTGTTCTCCCAGTGCACCGCGTAAGTACTGTGATAAAAAATTTAGAAAAAAAATATTTTTTCAGTGTGCCATTTGTAAAATATGCAGTCAATGCGCTATTTCATTATGGCGCACCGCGAACGTTCTTTTTTGAACAAAAAAAAAAAAACTTTTAAAAGATACAAACCTTACATTCTTTTTGTTTCTCCCTTTTCTTCTTCCTCTTTATATGATTTCAGAATTAGGGCTTTTCAATTTAGATATATAGGGTTTGTATTGCTAAATATAAACCTAAGACATCCAATCGACGGGATGATTAGCATAGTCGAATCCCAATCCATGTGGGCCTTGGCATGAATTAAAAATAACAATTTTTTTTATTGGTGAGCCTAGAGTACGTAGCGCACTGGAGCTCCTTATTTTACAAGCGCACCGCAAAATGTAATGTGATAAAAAAATTAATTTTTTTTTAATCAGTGCGCCATATGTAAAATATGGCACCGATTTCTATTAAAAAACTAACACTGGACAATTTTTATTATTTTATCATGGTTAACCGGTGTGGTCATTGACATGTAACACACCAGTGCTCCTTGTTGACATAGAGCACCGTATGGTCTATTATACTGTTATGGCGGTGCGTTTGGAAGAGAGACACACACTGGAGTTGGTGCGTAAACCATGAATGGCACACCTATTTTTTGAGATTTTTTTTTTACTTGAAAGTTTGACAATTTATTTATAAATATATTATTGAATGATATGGTATAGGTTTGAGATTGATAAATAAATGAGTGACAAGAGATCAAGTAAAAAAAATACTGATAACACATCAAGAAAAGAAAAAAATGAAAGTTCTTTGTAAATTTTTTACAAAAAAAATATTTTTGAACTATATGTAAGTTTAACTAATATGTATTGTTTACTGTGTATCATGCAAAGCCACAAAATGATGAAGCTCGATAAGATTATTTATGATCTAGGACCAAAATAGCATAAAAGCTTGATGGAAAAATTGCAAAAGGATGAATCAAGTGAATGAAAAAATACTATCGATCCAATATGAGTTTATTTTTTTAATTTTCATTAATAATATAACTAAAACTATTAGATAACATGTGTGAAAATTTCTATTAATTCACATCTGTTTAATGTTCTACAGGGACCAAAAAATTAGAAAATGAATGTTGTTCTAAGAAAAGAAAAAAAATTGAACATGCAAATGAAAATGAATTGGTCCTTAGTTCATCTGGAGTGGTGTTGGAGGTTAACGAGGGGGGGGGGGAACTTTTACAGAAGTTTGAAGGATTTAGTGGAACGAATTCTAGATGTTCTTTCCGCCATAACACAAAAAAAAAAAATCGAATGATTCTAAGAATTAAATTTTATGTAAACTATGAAGAGTTTCCATAGAGTTACCAACAGACAGAAGGGAGAAATTTAATAGCATAAATGTACAACAACAAAAAAGAAGGAATGAAAAAGTAATACTTCTTTAGATGTTTGTCTAGAATTATTTATAAATATCACTTTTGTTATACTTACTTTTCATATATCAATATAAAAATTAAATAGTTTATTGTCATGTTACATTTTCAAGAAGATTATGAAAATCTCAACAGATGAACGAGCTGATATCAGAAATATGCCAGTAGAAATGTCCAAAAAAGTGTACAAGGAGATGGTCAAATAAATGGACAAAATTGCATCGCTAGAGGAGCCATCTCAACAAAAACTTGCTTCCAATGTAATATGTAATCATTGATTTTTTCAATCATTAGGTAAAATAAATAAACAATTTAGCATTAAATATTAATTTTCAAGTATTTTCTTGTAGAAAAGAAAAGAAAATGGAACCCATTCAGCACATAAAATAGGATGACAAGGAAGAAAATGATTGATATCTAAGTTTGTGAGTAATTGTTACTTCCTTATAACAACTTAACTAGATTTCATTTTTGTATTTTTTAAGTTGTTTTACAAAAATCACCATTGAATGTCTTCAAACAGGTGCTAACATAAAAATAAGAACCATCAGAGGAATTGATTGAAATTGGGTTAAATATGGGTTGTGCGTATATGTTGGCATATCAGAACTTAATTGTGGAATTTTTAAGCATCTATCGATCTTGTTTTCTTAGCTCCGTCTATAATTAATAGAAAAAATAAATCTTTTATATTAAATATATGAATTTTTATGGGGTATATAACTTGCAGGAAACAAAGTATGGCACTACGCCAACAAATCAAATCTTGAAAGATGGCATGTTACATGGTTTTGAAAGAAGGTGTAGTTTATAAGTCAATTTTTGCATTGATACGTCATCTCTTTTCGATTTACATTGATGTATATTATTTAATATTGAAATTTTCATTATTCCCACCAATATATATACACTCATTACAGTTTATTTTTATGTTTCTATATGGAAGGTGAAGAAGAAGAAAACAATCAACACCGTGAACAAAACATTTCTGAAAATAACCCAAGTCATGGAAGTATCTCTAGCAATGACAACAGTTCAAGCGAAAAATGATGATCACAATATTTGAATATAAAAACAAGGCGTTGTATTTTTTGAAAAATGTCTGTGAAAGCAGACATTTTCTTTAATGTAATGGACATCGTGTCCTAATTTAAAGATAAAAGGATACCAATAACTGTCCCATTTTGTATGACAAAGAATTTCTTATTCATATATATATATATATATATATATATATATATATATAATGTTTTGATTTATTTTATTGCATTCTCTATTGTCACTATTGTGTTCTCCATTATCATTCTCAAATGCACTAATAAAAAATTAATTCATTTGAATATTGTTATAAGATATATATGTGTCGACTTTTGATGAGTAATGAATTTTAACAAACCACAATAATTTTGATATGATATAAAAAATTAATATAAACATCATATTCAAATGCAATAATAAAAATTTAATTAATATGAATATTGTTATAAGATGTGTCGAATTTTGATGAATAATGAATTTAAAACAATCACAATAATTGCATTGTCACAGGTCAATGTTTTTCTAAAAAATACAAAATGAAAACCAGTGTGTGTATACTTAGACCAGTGCGCTTGTATTCTTAAGCGCCTCGATGCATTTTTAAGACCTATGGGCACTACAAAAATACCAAAACCGGTTAAAAATATCGAGGTGTTTGTGCAGTACGGCTCTCCAGTGCATTTATGTCTATCTACGCACCGGTGCCTTTTTACGACCTATTAGCACTGCACGAATACATATATAAATTATAAATCTCGGTGGGTTTGTGTGATACTATGCATTGGGGAATTTTTGTGTCTATACGCACTGGTGCATTTAGACGACCTATGGGCACCACACGAATATCGATACCAATTATAAATCTCCATGCATTTGTGTGATACTGCGAACCAGGGCGTTTAAGAGTCTATACGCACCGGTGTATTTGTATGAAATATTTACACTGCACAAATACCGATACCAATTATAATGCTCGGTGCATTTATGTGAAGGGATGCACTGGTGCATTTCTATAAGTCTACGCACCAGCACGTTGATAAGACCTATGGGCACCGCTCAATTCCCAAGACCAATTATAACTTCCCCATGCATTGTATCACCAACACTATGCCAGGTGTTGTTTTATACCTTAACGACCCAGTGCATTCTCCTTAGACTGCTCTGGGGTGCCGTGCACATGTACGCATCAGTGTGTTAAATCCTGATTAGCGCATCGATGAAAGAAACATCCATAATAACCACCGGTCGCCCATTGTTTTTTGGTTGTGTTGAATTTCTATTAATAGCTCCACCAAAACCTCCATAACCATAAATGGATGTGGTAGCATATGTTTTTTTGACAATTTTGGCCAATTTTATAACACTAAAACCCTCCTTTATAACCTCTGCTAGAGGGTATTTTCCTTGTAGTGAATCTTTTGGAAGCTACGTGATTTGTTGTGGTAAGCTTTCCTTTGGGAAGACTCCTTTGGAATCTATATGCATTTTCATGCATGGGAAAAACAATTGTTATGTTAGCTTTCCTTTCATGCACCAAAAGTAATAGTTTGAGGGTTATCTATTTATATTAAATTTATGAAAATCACATGCACAAATATCGTAATTGTTATATCAGTTCTTTTAGAGAAATGCAGTTATTTTAGAGAAATGTTGGGCAGACACAGGTATTATCTTGCAGGAATGTGTGCTTAGGCGAGGGATACATTAGTTAATGTGATGACTTATAATTAGCACATATGAAATATGTGTTGTTAAGGAAAGCAGGTCAAGATATTTTACTTTCATGTCATGAATATACATGAGTAGATGGAGAAGATTCTCTAGCATAGATTTATGAAATGGTTGATTAATATTTTTATGAATCCTGACATCAATGTATGTTGGAGGCATCATTAGCAGGGAATGATGGTGACATGTACAAAGGAAATATTATGCTTAACCTGGTGGCAGGTAAATGATTATGGTTCATGCAGATGAGTGCGAGCTGTAGGATGATCCAATGTATGATGTTCCATTGTAGGGCATACATTCCACCAAGATATGAAGATATGAAGATTAGTGGGTAAATTCTATCATAATTATTGTAATGGTTTTAAGCTAGATATTTTTATATTTCCTTGTAATATTTATAAATGATGGTTAAGGGATGGTCTCCCTTATAATCCATTGAGTACCGGTTGAACACCCTAACGAGCGTTTAATAGTAAAATTAAACGTTTGTTGGTTTTCACCCTACGGGGTTTCCAAGGTATATTGGTGTTCAATGATGTGATTGATTATTGTGTCAAATTGATGATGTTGATCCCTTTCTTGTTGTGATGTTCATAATGTAAAGTATGTGATGAATACATGAATAATGAAATGAATGGAAGGTTACATCATACAGTTTTATGTTAATGTATTATAATAGAGGTTGTTAATGGTTAAGCAAATTACTTTTCTTATTCTCAGGTTACAATATGAACTGGTGAACACTCTATGTAATGATGAGTAAGGAATATTTAATAGTGATTTGGATAGTTACCGTGGGTAACTTGTATAAAAATTTTAACTCCTTGCATTTCCATGTGAAGTTGTCAATGTATGTCACAAGTGGTATCAGAGCTAAAGGTTGCAACACTAGTGCCTTTGGGATTTTTTTGAGAGAAAAGAAATTGAGTTATGCTACTAATGGAAATCAGTTAAGGTATGATTCTAGAAATCTACATATTGATTGATATATGATTCTAGAAATCTATATATTGAATTATATAAGCAGTAGTCTACTATTGACATGAGATGTGTGATTCATGTTTATAACTACATTAAAGAGTAATGAGTAATAAATGTTGTCGTAAAACGGTTTTCATAACATTGGAATCTTGTTGAGGATGAAAGAAAATAAAACCTTTGTTGTACTTATGAACAACCTGGGTACTCACTAGTCAAAGTGAGAAGACAATAAAACCTTTGTTGTATTTATGAACAACCTGAGTACTCACTAGTGAAAGTGAGAGTTGACTATTAACATTTGGGTATATGACATATTACTAATACATTTAGTGAACATAACTAAAGTTACCATGCACTACTTGAAAAATATGAATGTGTATAGTGACGGTGTGTGAAACTAATGCATAAATGAAAAGATGGGGAAAGTCTTTGAAGAGGATGAGAGTGTTTTAAAATGAAATTGAATGAACCCTTTCAGATGTTAAAAATACACATTGGGTCAAGTAGTGAGACTTGACTATAATGACTAGTTGTCGAACGACTGGTTTTTCAATGAGTCATGTCATGGATGCATTAATATTATTAATGGAATTGATTAGTTAGTGTTGTATGACTAACTAATAAAACCTATAAGCATAAATTGGTTTTGATGAAAGATTATTGCAAGTTGTGAACAAGTAGTTACTTTACGTGTCTGTCTATTGGTAACAAAACATTGTGGGAAATGGAAATGTTTGGAATGCTACCCTAACCATTATTGATATATACACATTAATGAATATTTGTATATAATTGTATGCATGACAACATTGTATGTAGGAAATAAAAATGATTGCGTAAGATAATACGTGCTTAAGAAATGCATATTTATGATTAGCATTGTTGCTTATAGTAAGCATGGGTAGCTTAATGGCAATAGAAAACCTGTGAAAGTAAAATAGTGCCATGGAAAAATTGCAATAGTAAATGTTAAAGTATCATGTTATAATGTGCATGATTTTGTTATTTGGAAAATAATAATGTACAACACATGTATGTTAGTCATGTTTCCTGTTAATCTAGGTACCATTAGACCCATGTGGAGGGCCAAGTATGATGTATGATATACAAAAAGTTTCTTTTTCTTTATGTATAATGTGTACATAGTCCATTATGTGATTTACTATGGGAAAAAAGTGCTAAAAGAGAAAATTAGCATGCCAGATAGTTGTGAACAACTGTAGAAGGCTTGAAGGCATTGGGTTGATGGTGGTTTCCTACCCGGAGGGGTTAATGGCACTCATCTGCCTATATTTCCTCTCCCTATATATATAAGATCTCATAAAGGGCAAAGAGTTGGCCATGATGGTGAAGAGGGGAAAACCTAAGGCAACTCTATTGATTTTGGAGCCTGTTGGAGGAGGTCCAAAATTCCTCATAGATGAGACGATGTCAAAGGAATAGGCATGATGTTTCCAAGAGGAATCCATACTGGACCTAGAATGGTATTTTGTAAAATAACTGTCTAGATGTGAAAATTACTTGATTTGGTTGTGGAAAACAACTCCCATGGGTGGGGAGGAGCATTTTGTTTACCATTGTGGTTCTCATAGTGGAGCAAGTTAAGTAACCATTATGTGTTATATTAAAATGAATTTTTATATGATTATATAAATATCTTATGTAGGTATTAAGAGGAAAGTAGCTTAGTGCTCGAAAAATGAATTACTGAATGTATAAGTTCATTTATTTTATTATTAATTTTTTTGAATGTCTTAGCAGAGGCTAGGATATGCCCATGGTGCATTGATTGACCATTAGTGCGATTAGAGATCTAGGTTCTCTATAAGTACTTTTGAAAGTACTGTGGGGATGTCTTTAGCAGGAGCTAAGATAGTGTGCATGTGATGCATTGATTAGAGGGTTGGTGCTCTTTGAGTAATTGTGGAAGTGCTATGATTAATACATCTCTTGATATTGCATGAATGTTTGATAATTGCAAGTATTTCATTTGACTGAAACTATGTGACTAATGTGATTGAATTTGTTAGTCATACATTATAGGCTCTTTCCATGGAGTGTTGATGGGTTGTTCAATCATTCTCAGAGAGCTTGTACAAAAGCCATCATTACTTCCAATAGTAATTGGTATGTAATGGTAAGTTGGTATATAGACTTTTCTATATTTTTATGAATTGAATAAGGGATAAGTAGATAGAAATGGAAATTGAATATTATTTGAGCTATACATGCTTATGACTATGAATAAAAACATTATTGTTTCAATTAATGGCATATAAGGAAACGAAAGTATTTCATTGTGAAAGGGAAAGACTCCTTTGGGTTGTTTATATTATTATATCATGAGTATAAGTTTAAATTTCAGTGAGAGAAGCACACCGAGGACGGTGTTCTCTTAAGGGGTGGAGTATGTAACATACCTACTCAGCCCTATATATTTACATATGGTAAATAAATATTACATTACTGTCTTTTTAACTGCTTTATCAAGAATCGGTTGAAAAATGAATTTTTGAATCAATTGAAAATGAATATGTGTTGCGTATGGATGGGGTGCTTCCTTACCTTCATAAATCTCTCGCTCATCACTATGGAAGGAAGCCAATGCTTCTTATCACACTCTTCGTTCAACAAAAAAATCATAAATGTTGACGATTGAATGAAATAATAAGAGAGTAGAAGGTCGCCGCAAATAATTAATATCAAATTCATCTGAGAACAATATTAACTCAGGTGTACCACATTTTGTGGCCGCCGAGCCTCCAAATCAAGAAGTGCAAGATCAGAGAATGTCATATTCTTCAGGTGATGCATATGAGGATGTTGCGATCCTCATTGTTGGGTCGTCTCCCAGACGAGTAATCTTGTGTTGTTTTGATGGACCCGATGACATGGAGTCCAAGAAAATAATGTGCAGTCATTAACTATAAGTGGGTTGGAGCATGTGGCTATGTACATAATCTTGTGAGTATAGCATGTGGGATAAGAAGTGCTAGAATGCAGCCAATTAATGAGAAAGAGAACCAAATTGGTAAATTTTATGCTATTCAAATGGAGGATTTGGTTTAAAAAGATAAGTATTTTTTTTTATTAAAAAGAATTTAGAAGTGTATTTATCCAAGATAAGTTAAGGAGTGTTTTTTTTAGGAGAAGAAATCTTGAAATTTTGTGCATATGGAGAACTTATGCTAGTTTTCTTAGTAAAGAAAATACTTTAACACATGTATATAAAGATTGTTATTATACTAACCTTTTAAAAGGAAAGTATACCTATCTATAGTAGTAAAAGACAATGTATATAGATATATATATTGCATATGCATCTTATTTAAGAAAAGATAGGATGCTTGTTTTCTTTTAAAAGGGACTTCGTACCAGTGTTTTAATTGATAAGAAATCCAAGTTATTTTCTTGAAAATGAATATAGATTAAAGAGGGTAACTCTTGAAATATTTTTATGTGTAGTGAAAAAGAAAATAGAAAATTTTCTCAGATTAATATTCTTAGAGGAATTTTTTTACGAATATGTATGTATACATTAACCATTTTGTGAGTATGTATATATAGATTACCATGGTGTTGGTAAATATTAGCTATTGAATAAATCCATGAATAGATTACCATGGTGTTTGTAAATATTAGTTATTTAATAAAACCATGGATAGATTACCATGGTGTTGGTAAAGATTAGTTATTTAATAAATCCATGGATAGATTTCCATAGTGTTGGTAAAGATTAGTGTTGGGCCACTAATTTGTATTATTATTATCACTTCTTAACATCCATTTCATCCATTTCTAATATTCGTTTATCACATTATTTATCATAACTTATTATATAATTCCATTTCATAATTATTTATGCTCTTTTGGATAAATAATACTTGTTCTCCTTTATTTTAATAAATTAATGATTATTACGCATGATTCTGCCAATGATGGTTTATTAATGAATTCGTTATAACATAAATCACTATTTTGGCCTCCAAAATCTCTTCCAGATTGTAGATTTGATCTTCAGTTATTAATTATATATTCCAACTCAGAAATTCGTTGGAATAACAAGAGACAGTTTTGCGTTGAACGTTTCAGGCAAACGAAGACAAATATTGAAAATCTGAAACATGGGTTTTGTGCAGAACGAAGCAAGTTAGCTTTTCATTGAGAAGTTTTCCAAAACTCATTCTTGATTGGGAGAAATGCAGGGTTCTTCGAAGGAGAGTTTTATCGATTTTCTATTGTGGTTGTTTTCCAAAATTGCCCCAATTGTAATTGCCAGATTCAACTTGTGCCTGCTGAATCATGATGGAAAGATATTTTAGTTCTCATCTTTCTTATTGAGATTTTGTAGTCAATTTATTTTCTCTTTTTTGTTTGTGTATTGGAAAGCGTAGAAATCAGAGAGAAAGGAAGGATAGAACGCATAGGAGAAGGCATAGACGGTTAAGCAAGAAGAGATAGATTTGTAAAATAAGCATGTTCGATTAATTGAATACATAGTATTTTTTTGTTCCATTTTTAAGCTGTGAGTTTTCCACATCCCTGATCAGGGAGTTGGACCCACTCTTCGATAAGGTGGTGCGTATTTCCTGTGTGTTGTTATTTCTATTTCATGTTTTATATAATTTGCAATTTCTGTGACAGTAGATGTATTTGCTGATACTCTTATTACTATGAATGAATTGTAAGATTTATGATTTATTTCTACCATTTCTTGATTTTTTTTTACAATTATTTTTTCTTTGTTTAAATTATTGAATCCAAGATTAATATAGAATTATGATGTTGTCATCTGCACATATTGTGTGTGTTAGCCTTGCAATAAGCAAATGCACCCGGATTAATAATTAATGTGGGAAAGGGTTTGAATATTCATTCACACTTGGACACCAACATTTTGGCGTCCTTGTCGGGGAGGCTAACAAAGGCACAAGAACACTATTCATATATATCGAAGGATCAATATCTCATCCTAGGGAGGGAAATTATACCCTACTCTAGGTCTTAAGAGTAGTTTTTTCTGTTTTTCTTTTTTATTGATTTATTTAGAACCAATATCTCATCCTAGGGAGGGAAATTCTACCCTGCTCTAGGTCTTCAGTGTAGTTGTTCTATTTTTCTTCTTTTTTGATTGATTTCCTAGGAGCTGGTCTCTCGTCTTAGGGAGGGAAATGCTACCCTGCTCTAGGTCCTAAGCATTAGTCGTTTTTCTTTTCTTTTATTTATGTTGATTTCTTAGGGCCTAATCTCTCATCCTAGGGAGCGAAATTCTACCCTGCTCTAAGTACCGAGCTTAAGATTTGTTGATTTTCTTTCTTGCATTCTTTATTTCTATTTAAACACCCAATCTTTTATCATGGCGAGGGAAGTTTCACCCTGCTGCAGGTCCTAAGCTTTAAGAATTGTTTGAATTTTTTTTCCTTCATCTAATTCTATGAATAGAGATCTAAACAAAAAGGCAGAGGATGAGGGCAAGGAAGAAAGCATCAACAGAATCTGGAACTCAGTCACGGAACTTCAGGATGCGACAAATATGGGAAATCAAGTCCATATTGAAGACTGGCTTCACTCTGTTGTTTTCTCGCAACATCACTCTACACTTCAACAACTTTTTGCACCATCCTTAATAGGGAAGTTAGTCTCTCATACCCATGTATTTATTAACATACATTTTTCAAATACGGGTATGTGCATATTTGAGACATTATTTCAAAAATGGCTTCACTGGAAGTACTCTTATATGTAATTATATTTTATTTTTCAAAGTAGAGTAGTGTAGTGTAGAATATAGAATGAATAAAGACATGAATAAATAAATTTATTTATATGTAAATATAGTTGTTTTTGTTGCAACACGTTGTGAAAATTAACATCGTTGATCAATACTAAAATTTATTTATGTATGTAGATTCATTATATTGAAAATAAAATTCCTACAAACAATCATATTCATTTTTATCACCTTCTTGAAAAAATTCATTAATTATCATATCTTATGGCTTGCGGGCTTGATGAACTTTTTGGAAAAATAGTCGAGAGAGTCATGTTTAGAGGGACCAAATGGGCATATTTTGAAGACCTGTTTCTATCATACATAGCCCAATTTGAATCAATTTATTTGGATTTGAAACAAAAACGTTATGACCAAAACAATGACAGGATGTCTAGTAGACAGCTAAGGAACAAAGTTGGGACAATCCATTTTTGGAGGCTTAAATGACTAGATTTTGGAAACCTGTTTGTATGATATATTCCTGTATGAATCTTGTTTTCAAAAAAATTTCAATCACTTTATTTTGATATCTTATGAGGAAGTTATGACCAAAATACAAACCGCTTATCGTAAATCAGCACGCTTGAAACTGTGTTTTCCCGGCTAGTCATTACTGTATTTGACCGATCAATTCTTCTTTCCTTAAAAACCTGTTTATATTGGAGATATATAAATGAATCTAATTTAATCTCCAATTTGAGTCATTTCAATTCGTCATCAAATGAAAACGTTATGCTTGAATTATCAACTGTTGTTCTGAGCTAGAAAATTGAAAATGATTCTGTTATGTAGGTTGTTCTAAGAAAATTGAACATACCATTGCATGGAATTTTTAAAACCTGTTTCTATCAGAGACACCTCTCTAAATTCATTTTCATTTGGCTTTGGAATCAGTCAAATTGGATGAAAAACAAAGAAGTTATCATTGAAACAATGTTGGTTAGTAGGTTGTCCACCACTCTCCCGCAGGTAATAAACTAATTTTACTTTGTTATTTTGTTTTCCCATGTATTTGTTTTATAGAGTAACTACTTGTTTTTTTTTGCATATTCCTTGGATTAGGATATCCCTATCACCTCTCTTCTTCCATGATTTCGTGTTTTATTGCAGGTACACACTCATTTGTTTGTAGGTCCAAGGAGAATAAATGAAGTCAATTTATGAACAAGTGATTCTTGAAATAAAAAAAAATTCAAAGACGTTCCTTCACACAGAGAAAAAAACATGAATAATTTTCATCAATTAATAGATTTATAACATGAGAGATGAGGAATTGATTTCTTTTGAAAGTACAAGTCATTTCTGAAAAAAAAAAATAAAAAATAAAAAAAAAAAAAAAAAAAAAAATCCATTTATTCACCATTCACAAACAACATTGCTGCAATAAATAAAAAAATCATAACCATTGTAACTTAAGATTTTTATTTATTTATTAATTTTCAATAAAGATTCATTTATTTTCTTATTTCTCTTATTTTTTCATGCTTCAGGTATTGTTTACTTCAAAGTCACATTTTCTTTGTTCTTAAAATAAAATGAGCGAGTTCTTAAGTTTCGTGATGCTGTTACTCTGGATGCTGCTACTCCTTGGTTGTTGTTACTCTAGATGCTGCTACTCAGGATGTTGTTACTCCTCGGATGCCGCTACTCCATGATGTTGTTACTTCGGATGCTGTTGCTCACACTGGTGTTACTCCAGATGTTGTTACTGCTTGGTTTCTGTTACTCCGGATGTTGCTACTCAGGATATTGTTACTCCTCGCACTGTTGTTACTCGCACTGTTGTTACTATGGATGCTATTACTTGCACTGTTGTTACTTTGGATACTGTTACTCACACTATTGTTACTCTGGATGCTATTAATCACATTGTTGTTACTCTGGATTCTATTACTCGCATTGATGTTACTCGCATTGTTGTTAATCTAGATGTTGTTATTCACATTGTTGTTACTCGCACTGTTTTTACTCTGGATGTTGTTACTCACACTATTGTTACTCTGGATGTTGTTACTCGCATTTTTGTTACTCTGGATGTTGTTACTCACACTACTATTACTCCGAATGCTGTTACTCCATCGGTGATGTGAATCTGTCACTGCTGTTACTCCATCCTTATTGTTAATCTGTCACTGTTGTTATTCCGTCAGTGTTGTGAATCCATCACTACTATTACTTCGTCGGTGTTGTGAATCCATCACTATTGTTAGTCCATTGGTGCTATGAATCCATCACTGTTGTTACTCTGGAAAAATTTTCTAAGTGTTGGATGTTGTTACTCCTAAAATTTTCGAAGTGTCCGGTGTTGTTACTCCTCTGATGTTGTTACTCCTCCCGTGATATTACTCGATGGTGATATTTTTCTAAGTAGTTGGTTTTGTTACTCCTCCAGTGTTTTTACTCTGCCAAGGTAAGTCGCCAGGTATGTCCTCGATCGACTCCGTGGATTTATTTGGTATTTTACTTATGACATGATCAACTATAACTGATGGTAGACATAATTTAATTGGGGGGGGGGTGGGGGTCTCATATTTAAAGGATGATTATTATGGTAAGTCTTGTCAGGAACGATTCACTCTTAATTCCTCATTATTTTGTAAAGTGACTAATCCTCCTTCATGTCACCTTCCTAACATCGTTCTTTTTCCCCTTTCCCTGTTATTACCTAAGTCATGGTTATTGTTACCTGAGTCACAAGTATTTTTGTTGGCAAATTTTCACATTGAATTCAACATATGTAGGTATTTCTGATTTGTTTTTCTCTTGGGTGAATGTGAAATACTTTTAATGATCTAGGCCCTCTTTGACATAATTATTGAGTAGTCAATTTATCTTCATTTATCTATAAACATAATCTTATTTCTAAGGAATAATTATCCAAAGATGATTTCATCATGCCAGTTTTCAACTTTCCTAATTGGTCAAGTCCCTGATCTTGTAAAATTTACGATGATGACCATAGAATTGTATTTAAATCTTTCTGAAATTATCTAATGAACTATTCCTCAACCCCAATCTCAATAATGAAAAATATATTTGTTGGAACAGGGCCCTCCAAAGGCTACGAATTGGGACAGTTTTGAGTATTTTTGTATATTTTTTACATATTTTAGTCTAGTGTAGGGGTTTTGGGGTGGGACAAAGCCCCGAAAGCATTGTAATGGGTTAAAGGGTAGACCTAGAGTCCGCAAACCATCGTTTACGGACCACAAGAAATATTAGGATAGATCGATATATATAGGACATTTTGAGTCAATAGGTAGGTAAGTATTAAGATTGGTTCGAATTAAGAATTAGAAGATCTGTTTGGGTTATTGGGGAAAGGACTCCTACTCGCTATGTGTGTGGAGATCCTCAGTCTATTGTGTACAGACCCTACTTTTATGTGCGCAGGTTTGGTTTTGGGTATTCTAAAAGGATCTGAAGGATTAATTAAAGCAGAAGATTGTTGGAATATATGAATCTGTTATTGCCAATATATGATATCTGTTATGCTATACATGGTTCTGTGTTAAGATACGAAAATAATTGTGTTATCTACTGATGTTGCGCTGACACCTAATCTGGATCTCTTTGTTATACTTTATATATATCTGTGATATTTGCGTTATTATTCTATGAATTTATGCTCTGTTTTTTACTATGATTATAATTGGTATTACACATGTGGATGCGAAGGGATCTATAGGTCTGGGTTTTGTGATATACGATCTGGTAATTTTGAAGTCAAACGCAGCTCTGCTTGACTTATCTACCCTTTTCCAGGGTGTGGAGACCTGGTTCCAGCACCCTCCCATATTGCTTCAGGTGAGACTTTGGCTTGTGCAAGCATGCCACTACTGAAAGGGCCAGCAGTATAGGGGTTTGTTGGAAAACCTTAACCTCTGAACCTAGGTCAGGACCCCTCGAGCCAAAAAAATGGTTCTGTTGCTAGGACCGGGAGCATTTTGAGAGAGGGATCGGGTAATGCCAAGGTTGTACTAGAAACTTGAAAGAAAATAAATTGATGAATGGTTCGAGAAACAAGTTTAGGAATTCGTAGTAAAATAAAACCACAGTAAGAGGTTGACCACTAAAGAGTGGAAGAATAAGTATATTTTCACAGATATATACGAGATCTTATTTGTAACAATTACGATCGAGTTCCAGGAGTGGCTCGCAAGGTTGGTCTAATTTCAGAAGTGTTGGAAGGATCAGCGGGTCACATAGTGGACCCTAGAATTGCTCCAACAGTTAGAAAATACTGATAACACCATCACTCACATGGTGGACCACTGGGTGGACAGTGTGCTAGGAGGATTCATGACAAAATTTTCCATTGACCAGTTCATCTCCTACTCTAAAGAAGAGCAAATATTCTTCAAGGGATTCCAGGGTAAGTTTCTGAAGACCTTACCATTGTTGATTAAGATATTGCTGTGCAAAAGGAGTATTTTGTGTAGCCACACTGAATGAATGACCTTTGATTTGGACAGGAGTATAACACAAAGTGGAAAATACTATCGGACTAACAAAGAAGGAGATAGATATGTTTACAGTTTGGTAAGGGAAGCAGCTGCGTAGAGTCCTCCAGCCACACCACTGTCAAACTAGCATAGGGGTAAGAATTCAACTACACCTTCGCCACCACCAGAAGACGACATGGCTGTGCACATGAAGTTTCCTACCTTTAAGGGTGTGGGAGACAAAGATATGAATAAATTCTGGTTTGTCGCAGAGTCGGTATGGACTGCGCAGAACGTGGCAAGCGATGCAATGAGGAGGGCACAGTTGTCCCTTGCCTTTGAAGGAAGAGTTTTGGATTGGTACATGGGATACATCATCCAACATGAGAACACAACCATTAAAGAGATTTAGAATGCCTTAAAGCAACATTTCAAGAAGCCTAAGTCCTACTCTCAAATAGTGGTCGATCTAAAGGATTTCAATCAAGGGCGTTTTGAGTCTGTGTGGGAGGCCAATCAGTGATTGAATAAGGTAATCAAAGAAGAAGGATTTCATTATAATGACATACATCACACGGAATGGTTCATTTCTATGCTGATACCTCACCTACGCGTACCTATGGGTCACCAAACTTTCAAATCGCAGGAAAAAACCCTGGAAGTCGCTATGAAGTTAGAAGTTGCGCCCAGAGATGATACTCAGCTAGGCGTCTAGCAGATCAAAGGACAACTAGAGGCGATGCACATGGATATACAAAATTTGTGAAAGGAGCGAGGAGCAGAGGCTAGCCCTGAAAGATGGTGCATATGATGCAGGACAAATGGTCACACCAAGGGTAACTGCCCTCTATTAGAAAAATATATGTTGGCTGGGGGATCTAGTCCATTGCGCCCTAGGGAATCTGTAGGATCATGTGGGTGGGTGATATCGTGCGATGATTATCGCGTTGCGGGGCTACACAAGACAAACCTCTTTCCCTACCCTGCTGCGTATGTCCCAAAAGTAAAGCAACAATGGTGTAGGTTCTGCAGGTCGGTAGGACACAATGAGCAGAACTGCCAAACATATGATTTGATGATCGATTGAGGGAACCTATATAGGGTACAGTAGGATCCATCCTCGCCAAGATCCCTCTCGAGCATAGGTGGTTCCCCAGCCAGGGGCAACGGAGGCGGAAGAGGTGGAAGCACAAGTCAGGGAAGAGGGAAAATAATTTGTTATAACTGTGAAGAAGTAGGACACTCTACCAGGGACTGTCCAAACCCTACAAGGCAGTCCTGCTGGTATTGCAGACAGCTGGACCATGTGATTGAAGAGTGTCCAATATTGATAGCAAAAATGCATGAGAAGCAGCTGACACCTACACAGAATGTGCAGATGGTTAAGTCTAAACTGCGAGACAAAGATCTAAGTGTAAATGTTGTAACACGCAGTGGGATGGCCACCGGAGGGCCTAGGGAGAAGACTGCAACTGAACCTCTGATCTGAAAAGTAGTTATCAAGAAATAAGGTTTGGTTCTACAAAAGGAGAAAGAAACATTTTTCGCAGCTCGCAAAGACTTTGTTGAGGTAGAGGCATCTACTTTGCAGCTGCTTGGAGACCTCAACGCTGATGAGGAGGTCAAACCCTTTCTACAGGCATGTATGAAGCTGCTACACAACCCAAAGGCTATGGAAAATCTTCATGCATTAATAGATAGTTGTGCAACATGACCTAGCCTCCCTCTGGAAATCAAGGATATACACAAACTTTATAGATATAAGAAACGCACTGGTAGGGAGATGCGGTTGACTGTGTAGATCAGTGATTATGAGATGGATCAGGTTATTTTGGACCTAGAGTCAGATGCGAATGTATTGCCTAAATAGACTTGGCAACGAATGGGGGAACCTATGTTGGTATGGTCCACTATCCAGCTGCATATGGCCAATCAACAGAAGATCATACCCTTGGGGCGACTATCAAAGATTGTGGTGGATATCGCAGGGGTCAAGGGCTGGGCTAATTTTGAAGTAATTCAGATTGTAGAAGATGAGGACCCCTACCCTGCACTCCTAGGCTTGGATTGGGCCATCGATATGGGAGGCATCACTAACCTAAAGAAGAGAAGTATGGTATTCAAAAATAATGGTACAATGGTAATAGTACCATTAGATCCTACAGAAGGTGAACGATACATAGAACCGGTGTGCGACAAAGAGGATGTGGATCATATCTATAAGTTGACTGCGTGGGATGAATATTGGATCAACCCCATGGCAGATGAAGTACTTTGTTGCGAAAAGGACAGTGAATGCTTCTTTGACTCCGATGGGGGGATAGAGAATTGGAAAAACTAGTTACATGATGTCTTTGCGCTACGATGTCTTCGGATCACAAAGAAATTTCGTTGCGTTTCCTCAGAGGTAAGAGATCTACCTTACTTTGAAGGTTCTAGTAATGTTAGGGACTTTCTACAAGCATTTGAAGCTGAGGTTCCCAAAGAATGAAGGTTATGGGCCTATAAGCTGCCCATGCGTGGAATACCTATGCGATGGTGGGAGACACATGAGGAGGCATTATAGGATTGGAAGGAGTGTCGGGATATGAGGATCCTACGATTTGAGGCCCCAGATGATATACGAATCAAAATGTTCCTTGGACCAGAAGACCCACGTGAATATCTGTTCACTTGGATAGAAAAGTGATGCGACAAGACTTCCCAAGAGTGGGTTCATCTACTTATTCATGCCCTGGGACCACTTCCCACTGCATGGTACTTAGATGTAGAGCTCCATCAGTGCACCTGCCACTAGGAGACTTTGAAGTATGAATTTCTGGGAACATTTGGGTTAGTGGGTAGGACAGAGGCGCTTGACGCAGCTCTGCAGGAAATTGACACTGTAGCATGGGGTGAATCAAACCTGTATGTCGCACCTGAAGTTCCCACTTGGGAACTATGGATACCAAGCATGGTCAAATGTTGCAGCCTAGCCCAAAAATGAGTTGCTGCAGCCGAGCCCCAAAATAAGGATGATCCACATGATGTTTCTGACTCAGGATTGGATGAGATGCGCACAGTTACAGGATCACTCAGGTTGCGGATGGGTAGCATTGCAACGCACCCCGTGTTGGCTAAGATTGGGGGTGCGGATACAGGAGGTAGAGTTATCATATATGCGGAAACTCCTACAACAAGGGGAAAACTGCATTTACTTCTCAGCCATGCAGGTTTTTATGGAAAGTTCGTTCGGAGGTATGCACTGATCACAGCACCTCTAAAAGACTTGCTTACGAAGGAGGCCCGATTCTGTTCAGATGACATATGTCGAGAAAACATGTCTTTGGCCTTAAACTACCTAGGGATCAAGCCTGTGTTGGGGGAGGATGTGTTGGAGGCACAGGTATTTAGCCCAAGCATAGCAGGTATGCCAAGTGCACAGGAGGTGCGAAAACTAGTCGTTGGCACAATAGCATCTGGTAAAAATCAAAAGTTACCGTTAAAAGGAGCGAGCCGCTCGCAACTAATGGGGTGGATTTTGGGGATTTTTTACCATTTACCTGATGGTAAGTTCCAGGTCAAGTTTACCCTACCATTGGATTCCCACAGGCACTATAAAAAGGGCACGGTAGCTCAAAAAAGGGTTCTGCCTCACTTGCATAGCTTGTACTTATCATCTTTATATCGAACGAACTTGAGCTTTAAGATTTTTTGGGTCTGCACTATCCCTTTCATTTATGATCAACCTACCCCTTCTGACAGTAGCCACCTAGAGTTGGAATTTATTTTCTGCACTAGAATGATAGCCACTAACTCTGCTGAGCCCTCAACACCTACTACCCCAAAAATTGAGGAAGTAATGGAGATTAGGTCTGAGAATGAAGAAGTGCTCTCGACGTTAGTCACAATGAAGGGAAAAGAGTAGGCATAGGGCTTAGGGAAGCCCAAAAAAGCTATGAAATGAGCTTCAGGGAAGCCTAGGACTTTCCCAAGGCATGCCAAGTCCCCCCAAGAAACGCCTCAGACTCAAGCTACGCAGGAGGAAGCCCTACCCGAAAATCCGTTTAAATGGTTACCTCCCTTCATCTGACCACGCAGGACCTTGAAACACACACCAAGGAACCTTGATGGCCTGATTACCTATATATAGATGCCTCTAACCCCGAGAGAGGTCCCTATCCTTAGTGACCCTTGCGGAAAGCTTCATGAGGTTAAATTCAAGGATCACGACTCGGTGAATTATGAATCCTTCCTTGAGTTGGCCCCCACATTGTACTTTGACATGATTTATGTGAATGATGGGGTAACTGTCATTCCTTAGCAATGGGTAAGTGGATTGGTCGGATCTAGGCTCTTGAACCTACTGTGGATGCCCCACTTTTGCCACTACAACAACATGGATGGCTAGCCTGACAGTTGCTCACCTTAATTCACGATGGCTGCCTATGGATTTGGGATAGAGTCCCCATTGATGCTGCGTTGCTTCACAGAATTACAGGCCTTCCCATGAATGGGCCGCACTCTCTGGAGCATGTGGGAAAGAAATATGAGGGGGAAACTACTGAATATGTGCATCAGAGCTAGCATGTGGAACAAAACATGCGGGGCTTCGTCATCAAATCTATCAGTGACCCTGCTACGCAGATGGGTACCATATTATTAGCATGCAAGCTAATGCGAAAGTGTCAAGTCACAACCGTCCCTCCTTATGTCATTCAGTTAGTAGGTCAGTGTACAAAGGGGGTCTGCCTCAGTTGGGCCCAAAACTTATGTGACGAGTTCTTGACCAACATCTGTGAATCTCAGGAGCAGGGAAAAGCCTTTTGCTATGTCTGGATACTGTTCCTTATAGCCCTAGTTTCCTCAGAGACCCCTGCAGATTTGGTCCTCCCCGAGCTCACCCCAGATATGTGAGAAGTGGCTCGATATGCCCATTTGTGGGATTCCAAGGACGCGCAGCGCATAGAGGATAACCAAGTCTTCTGTGTCCTCTTCCAGAGTAGCGTGGCCATAACCATCAATTCTCGACCTCGTCTGTCCCCAATAGTATATGAAAAATACAAAAGTATTGCAGCATTCCAGGTTGCTACGCACAACATATAGATCCATAGCCACAAGGATAAAACATGGACGTCACTTCCTTATATGGTAGCAGACGAGGAAATCAGAAATTTGATTGTGCTATCACCTCCTGCGTGGAAGATAGGCTTCAAAACCAGTGCAAGGGGCACCGCAGGTACTAGCACGATGCAGGTACTACCACCTGTTATCATCAAGGAGACTGGAGGCACAAGTAAGAGTACAGGGAAGGACTCAGGCGCAACTGAGAAAAATGACACGCATCGAAAGCAGACCACCATGAAGAACAGTGAGGCTGAAACCAAGGTCGATTCGCAGCTAGATCTGGGCACCGAGGAAGTAAAAATCAGAGGTACAAAGTGAACAAAAAAGATTGTCAAGGGGCCCCAAAAGAAGCAACGCGCCCAGCGAAAGGAACGAGATGAGATGGTTATGTTGACTGAAGGATATCTCGAACAAATTGTAGATGCAGTCACACTCACCACGGAAGAAAAATGGGTAGCTTTAGAGGAAAAACACAAGGCTACGATCAATGCCATCCAGGTCGAGCTTCACACCCTGCAGTTAAAGACAGATACACTATAGACCAGTGTGGTTTAGGGATGGATTCCCTTGTCATTTAGTGTTATAGCGTTAGCTACAGAAGAAATTCGTCTATGTTCCTTACCTATCGCCACCCTTGTGATCAGTTCGCGGGACCTGGGAATACAACTCCAAGTAGGTGCAAGGGTGCAATTGAATCTAGCCAAGCTACCTCACAAAGCATTCCAGGGTCTCCACACTATTGTGTTTTAGGAGATTCACCAACGGGACCAGAAAGTACACCAACAAGTCGGTGTGGCTGAGCAGACCATCGCACAACAGAACGCAAAAGTGCTCCTTATTGTCGTACAGCAAGCGGAGCTCGAAACCTTGATCCTTCAGCTCTACACAGAGGTTACGAAAGAGATCGAGGCCGCAGCCACCCCCCGGGCTAAGGTTGATGGATTGGTCGCAGCGTTGAAGGCTTCCAAGATAGACAGGTAGGTCATTAAGATGCAGCTAGAGCGGTAAATGACTGACTTACAGGCCAAATTGTAGCCCAAAACACCCCAAGAGGTATGAGCCCAATGCACTGCGCTGGTGACCATGGCTACAAACACCATTACAGGGCAGATTTCCCAAGGCACCCAGTTACTAGAGACCACCATGTAGCTATGGACCAAGGTCTAGCGTGATCTGACCTCTGACAAATAAATCAGGACTTGCAGCAGAAGGATGAAGCTTTCGAGCAGATCAAGGCTACATTATCCACCTTGGTTCCTGCACAATGCTTGTCACGATTGAGGACCAAAAACACCCTCCAAGATGAGATCGAGGAGCTCCGCCATAAGAAGCACGTCATCGGAGAATGCTTGAAGCCTTGGGCTGCCATAGCCCTCGAAATCTCATAGGATGTTGATGTTGCTATTAAGTGACAAAACTAGACACTGGAGAGTGTCACTACTGCGACAAAAGGACCGACATCATAGGAGCTCGTAGATATTGCGTAGAGTGTTGCTGCTCAGATTCAAGAGGTTCTACCTCTGCTGGTCGCAATTGTGAATGAATTATCCGCGTAGGTGGAGATTCCACCACCACAATGACTCGAGACAAGTCACAAGATTGTGTTAGGGGACTGTTGGAACAGGGTTCTCCAAAGGCTATGAACTGGGATAGTTATGAGTATTTTTGTATATTTTTGGCATATTTTAGTCTAGCACAGGGGTTTTGGGCTGGGTCAAAGCCCCAAAAGCATTGTAATTTGTCAAAGGGTAGACCCAGAGTCCACAAACCACGTTTTGCAGACCACAGGAAAGATTAGGCTAGATCGATATAAATAGAAGGAAATTTTGAGTCAATAAGTAGGTAATTATTAAGATTGGTGCTAATTATGAATTAGAAAATCTATTTGGGTTATTGTGGAAAGGACTCCTGCTGTCTGTGTTCGAGGAGATCCTCAGTCCTGCTATATGCAGACCCTGCTGCTGTGTGCGTAGGTTGGGTTTTGGGTATTGTAAAAGGATCTGAATCTATGATATCTGTTATGCTATGCATGGTTTTGTGTTAAGCTGCGAAGATAACTGTGTTATCTATTGATGCTGCATTGACACCTGATCTGGAACTGTCTGTTATACTTTTTTTATATCTGTGATAGTTGCATTATTATTTTGTGAATTTATCCTCTATTATTTATTGTGATTATAATTAGTATTGCGCATGTGGATGCGAAGGGATCTATAGGTCTGGGTTCTGTGATATACAATCTAGTAATTGTGAAGTCAGACGCAACCCTACTTGACTTACCTAGCCTCTCCCAGGGTGCAGAAACTTGGTTCCAGTACCCTCCCATACTTATTCGAGTGAGACTTTAGCCTGCGCAAGCAGGCCACTACCGAAAGGGCCAGTAGTATAGGGGTTTGTTGGCAGACCTTAACATCCGAACCTCGGGCAAGACCCCTCGAGCCACCAATATTTATCAATAGTCATTTGAAGGTTATTATTTTTTTAGAAGAAAAGGTATCAAATTTGAAAATAGTTACTACACAACATTTTATGCCATCCCTAGCTCTTAAGGAGCTAACCTGCCGCCCCATATATTAAGTAATGTTTATTGATTAACAATAACCATAGTTGAATATTAAACTCAAATGGTCAAATAGAGGATAGGAGGTCTCATCATGATCTGACCTACCATGATCATAGGTCCTAATAAAGTGACATTACCACTGCTGGTCACCAAGCCATGGTAATGGGCTTCAGTCATAAAAATAAAGGAAAAGAGGTCTCATCACAAGCCAACTTTTTCACTTTTATTAGCTCCTATGAATGGCATTGTTATTAACTCGTTAACATGCCAGAACAATGATCTTCAGCTGACATCTAAGTAAATTGAAAGGCTTGTTGCAACTATGTACTTATTTCTAATAGATGGGACACTAGCATCTCATTGGGTTAAAAAGGCATCCTTGTCGAGGCTATGGATGCCTGCTGGCAGCAGTGGCTATGCCTATGGTATAGAAGTTAATTTAATACTATAATCTACTTGTTACCTTGTTTTCTCAAAGCTAATTTCCGATAAAGCTAACTGTCGCATATACAAAGTTTTCCAGAACTCATGGTTCATGGGGTAATATTTAATAAGTTATTAGATGATGGTGGTTATGGTTTATATCTATTATTGAGTTATAAATATTTACTTTACATGCTAGGGATGAAACTATTAGGATATTTGATATTTGATATTTTGTATCATCTAATCTATTATTCATTCTTTCTACAAGTATCATACATTTAACCAAAGATAGTTTCTTGCCCAATAAATCACTATTTATTCATATCTTAACAACACCACTAAGAGTTCTGATTCTGATTTTGAATCCCATGTAATTGGATAGACCATGAGAAGCAAAGACTGAGATAACTAATTCTCATAATTTCTATGCTCATGACAACCAAATCTTATGGGTATAGGGAATGCACCTTTTCCCTTCTTATCCATTATTATCCCATTTCATTCACAATATGTTTGTCACTTTTATATGTAATGGGATAATTGAGGTGATGAAGTGCTGATTAATTATGCTCATGATATTTTTTATAGATGATAGGGAAAATATTCAGTTTGGTAGAAGGAAACCCTTCTACACTTTCTAATTACTTTTTTCAGCATGCATGGCTTCCACCTTCCGCATCACTTTTAGCATCATCTTGGCCTACATCAACTTCAAAAAAAACATGTCATTCATTCCACATTGTTTTTATGGAGGTAAAAATTGAGGTAAAATAGAATAAGGTTTTGATTTATTAAAATTCTAGGAGAATGTCATGAAAAACCATTGAGCATAATTCACTCATATTTTTCAACCATTATTTCCCTTTCTTTACCACTTCCCATTTTTCAGAGACAAAATATTTCAGTTTGGGGGAGTGTTACTTTAATTATCATGAACGTCTCATTAATATTCTTTATCATCCATCGATCTCATAATTCATTCTCAAAATCTCCCTTATTCCTTAATACACCAAACTAACATTTCAGCGATGATTGTAGAAACCACCCCAATTTGTTTTCAAGTGTAGCATGAGAGCATGCTAACTCTCTAGTTTGGGGGAAGGGTGGTTATGCATGATGAATGATTTCTCATTTCTTTCTCCTTTAAGGTATACAATCCTAAAATTTATTTGTGTATATCCTTAAAACTATCAACTGGATTCTTTTGATTTTTGGACAACAAAGATGTATCATTAAACCCATAATTTTCAAGATAAACCAATTTGTTAATTCCAGAAAAATAATTCATTATTAACTAAAACCATTTTGTTGATATATTGAAATCTGTTCATTTCATTGATTTGATTTTCAGATCGGAGAAGCTTTGATATAGTATAAATTTTCTTACAAAATTTCAACAAAATCTCGTTTGTAATGAAGTTTGTATTTACTTGTATCATACTTTGATGCAACTTCATATACATATGGTTAAAAATATACATCAATATTTTTTTAAGGAATCATTTGAAGAAAAAGTATTCTCTTCCATCAATATCATGCGCTAGGGTGAGCATTTTGATTATTGTATTATAACTTGGTTAATACTGAGACATTGGGCTGCATGAGAACATGCAACGTGTTAAGTTTGGGGGAGATGTTGGGCCAATAATTTGTATTATTATTATCACTTCTTAACATCCATCTCATCCATTTCTAATATTATTTTATAACATTATCTATCATAATTTATTATATAATTCCATTTCATAATTATTTATGCTCTTTTGGATAAATAATACTTGTTGTCCTTTATTTTAATAAATTAATGATTATTATGCATGATTTTGCAAATGATGGTTTATTAATGAATTCATTATATCATAACTCACTATTTTAGCCTCCAATATCTCTTCCAGGTTGCAGATTTGATCTTCAGCTGTTAATTAAATATTCCAACTCAGAAATTCGTTGGAATAACAAGAGACAATTTTTCATTCAACGTTTCGGCCACACGAAGAAGAATCTTGAAAATCCAAAACATGGGTTTTGTGCAGAACTGACCAAAATAGTATTTTGATGAGTGGTTTTCCAAAATTAAGTCTTGATTGAGAAATATGTAGGGTTCTTTGAACGACAAATTTGCAGATTTTTTGTTGTGGTTATTTTCCAAAATTGCCCCAATTGCAATTGCTAGATTCGACTTGTGCCAGCTGAATCATGACAGAAAGATCTTTCAGATCTCATTTTTCTTATTGATATTTTGTAATCAGATTATTTCCCCTCTATTTTTTGTATATTTAAAAGGGCACAAATCAGATAGAAAGGAAGGATAGAACGCATAGGAGAAGGCATACAGGGTTAAGAAAGAAGATACAGATTTGCAATAGAAGCATGTTCAATTAATTGAATGCATAGTTTTTTTTTGTTCCATTTGTAAGTTGTGATTTTTTCACAGTCTTGATCAGAGAGCTAGGCCCACTCTCCAATCAGGTGTTGTGTATTTCCTGTGTGTTGTTATTTCTATTTCATGTTTTTTATAATTTGCAATTGCTGTGACAGTAGATGTATTTGCTGATACTCTTATTGTTGTGAATGCATTGTAAGTTTTACGATTTAAATCTTCCATTCCTTTATTTGTTGTCAAAATTATTGTTGCTTTGTTTAAATTATCGAATCTATGATTAATATAGAATTATACTATTGTCATCTGCACGTATTGTGCACGTTAGCCTTGCAAGAGCCAAATGCACCAGGATTGATAATTAATGTGGGAAAGGGTTTGAATATTCACTCACACTTGGAAACCAACAATTATCTATTTAATAAATCAATGAATAGATAATCATGGTGTTTGTAAATATTAGTTATTTAATAAAACCATGGATAGATTACCATGGTGTTGGTAAAGATTAGTTATTTAATAAATCCATGGATAAAGGAACTATTCAGTTATATATTTCTTTAGAAGAAAAAACTATGTGATTACCTTTATGTTATCATGATTATGATGTTAGCTTATTTTGGAATAAGATCATGCATAGGCATGCAATATTTGTATTAACTTTCATTGGAAAAAATATATATATTTTTATGTGGGAAAGATAACATGTTGTGTTAAACTGCATTGGAAAGTATTTTTAGTATAATCTTTGAAAAATAATACATGTATTTGTATGCTTATTTAGATTAGTGTTACAGAAAGAAAACTTGCAGTTGCATGCCCTGTTGTGTTAAGAATTCCTTTGGGAAGACTCTTTTGGAAGCTACGTGCTCTTTTTTGTTAAGCATACCTTTGGGAAGGCTCTTTTGGAAGCTACGTACTCTGTTGTGTTCAGCATTCCTTTGGGAAGACTCATTTGGAATCTATATGCATTTGCATGCATGGGAACAATAATTATTATGTTAGTTTTCCTTTCATGCACCAAAAGTAATAGCTTGAGGGTTATTTATTTTTATTAAATTTATGTAAATCTCATGCACAAACATCATAATTGTTATATCAGCTCTTTTAGAGAAATGCTGGGGAGATGTAGCTATTGTTTTGTAGGAATGTGTGCTTAGGCGAGCGATACATTAGTTAATGTGATGACTTATAATTAGCACACATACAATATGTGCAGTTAAAGAAAGAAGGCCAAGATATTTTACTTTCATGTCATGAATATACATGAGTAGATGGAGAAGCTTCTCTAGCATAGATTTATGAAATAGTTGATTAATATTTTTATGAATCTTGACATCAATGTATGTTGGAGGCATCATCAGCAGGGAATGATGGTGACATGTACAAATGAAATATTATGCTTAACCTAGTGGTGGGTAAATTATTATGGTTCATGTAGATGAGTTCGAGTTTTAGTATGATCCAATGTACGATGGTCAATTGCAGGGCATCCATGCCACCAAGATATGAAGATATGAATATTAGTGGGTAAATGCTATAATAATTATTGTAATGACTTTAAGATAAATATTTGTATATTTCCTTGTAAGATTTATAAACGATGGTTAAGGGATGGTGTCCCTTATAATCCATTTAGTGAGGGTTGAACACCCTCACGAGCATTTAATAATAAAATTAAACGTTTGTTGGTTTCCACCCTACGAAGTTTCGAGAGTATATTGGTGTTCAATGATGTAATTGATTATTGTGTCAAATTGATGATGTTGATCCCTTTCTTGTTGTGATGTTCATAATGTCAAGTATGTGTTGAATACATGAGTAATTAAATAAATGAAACATGCATTTGTAAGCGTTGAGAAAAATAAGGTAAATAATATTTTGATAAATTCTCCTTGAGTTTATTGACTTTTAAATGATGTAATTTAATAAAAATAAATTTAGTCAGAATTCTATGTTTTCCAAAAATAAATTAAATAAATAGATATTTTGGAATTTAAAAAATTATGGCATTTTTCGGATTTGAATGGAATCCTTTCATAAAATTAAACAATTTAATTTTAATACTTTAAAAAAGAATTCATTAATTTTGGCAGTGATGTGGGTGATGCCTCACAATAATGCATAGTGAATACGAATGGGCCTTTGTAATGAGCTCCATTGCTGGTCGTCGTGAATAACAACTCCTCCACAAACAAGTAAGAAGCCAAGATAAACGCAAAACTCCTCCATAACTCGTCTCATCGTTGTGAATAACAAATCGCGACCAGGGTTTGGCCTACACGATCCTCCGATGCAAAGGATTCCCCAGAACTCGACTCTCACCTCTTCTCATTTCCATTGTTGTCGCTCAAACCCCGCGCTGAAATATTTCTAGATATTCATTTCAACTACCCTCATGATCCCCTCATATTTGAATTTCTTCGGTTACAAACTTAATGTGTCTCCTTCAAAGATTTTTTTGCAGGGATTTATGGTTGTTTGGGTTTTTTTTATAGTTTATTAGATTTGATTAGGGATTTATTTCTCGTTAGGGATTCGATTAGCTTATTCTGGAGTTTTCTCTAGTTTTAATTACATTCATCTAGTAGTTTATAGATCCTATAGTTTGAAGCTAGTTTGCTAAAATAAAGAGGCTTTTGTAATCAAAATCGAATTCACAGTGCTTTTTACTTTGTTCTTCAAGTGCATTTATTAAATCACCATTAAAAATATTTATTTTTGTGAATTTTCCTTGATTAATGGCTAAAGCAATAAATCTTACGCGGTAAACAGATTTATTTTATGTTGATTGGTTATTATTAACTTTGGTATTAGATGATGTGGTGTGCCTCACGAGTTTATTACTTAAGGTTTAATGACAACCTTTCCAGCAAGTAGAAATATAGATATTCTGGAGATTTCAGATATTCAAGGTTAGAGGAGTAAGTTGAGTTTTAGTTATATGAGATTCTTACATTTAAATTAACCATATGAATTCATAATCATCCACAAATGAAAGATAATATCTTTATTAGTAGGTCTCAAGTTTTAATTGAGTAATTTGAAACTATTTCATTTTTCGAAGTTTAATGAAAACTCAATCATATAACAAATACTAAGGGAATGAAGGAGTTAGACTATAGGAAAAAATGTTTAGAGTAGAAGATGGATTATAAAGGTTAACACTAAGGGAATGAAGGAGTTATATTATGGGAAAAAATGTTTAGAGTAGAAGATGGATTATAGAGGTTTTTGAGTACATTTTCTCTCCCTTTGCCATGATGTTATTTAAAAAATTTGAAATTGCATGTGTCAAATTCTCCACATGTTAATTCATTTGTGTAAGGGCACAATGGAATTAATATACTTGGGCCTCCAATCCCTTCTCATTTAATTTTAATATTGTTGAATTGATTTATTCAGTTAGGGTATTTTCAAGGAGTCACACATGGTATTGTCTTCCTTCTTTAACTCGTAGATTATATAGTGCCTCTAGGGACAAGGTTATCACGCCTTCTTTGACATTGGAAGTGCCTTGCCTGCACACTAATGTTGATCTCGTTAGGGGATTTTCATTCATTAGCATAAGGCTCGTATAAGAAAATGAAATAAAACTTAGATAAATTTTTTTCTTGAAGTAGAAGGGTGTTATTGGAAGAAGTGTTAATGAGTGATCCCACTTGTGCTATTGTCTGTGATAATATAAACCTGTAAAGGGACCACACCTCCCTCTGCATTAGTGGGGAGATGAATCGGGAAGTTGTTCGGTCCTAAATATAAATAATTCCTGGGATGTAGGGTGAGGTGGTGCACTTCTGAGGAAGCCCAAACTTGAGATCATCATGAAAGAGAAATTGTTACTTAGTTGCATTCAAATAGAGTCAAAATGGAAGAAATTCAAGTCATTTATGGAAACCAATAAACATAAATATGCTCTCATAGATCCTAAGCTAGAATCATTGCACACTTTGGTACAAAAAATGGTTAACTTTATTAATTTCTCCTTAAAGCCTACATATTATTCCAAACATTTACCAAATTTCTCTATGGACTCTTTTCATCCTATACATTCTATAATGCATGAGCATTTTCCAATGCCTCGATGACCCTATCACTTTTTACCAAATATTTCTTATAATAAATCAATGCATCGATTCCAACTGAGAAGGCACATCAATTTGATGTTATGGAAACAAAATACCGAGTTGATGTCATGGTGGAAGTCCCATGTGGACCTACATGTGTGTAATTTTCAGTAATTTTCATGTTTTTTAGAGTCTTTTCTTTGTTAAATCAATTTATCTAGCATTATTGTTTAGTAGGCATAGGTCAAGAAAAAATTCACAAATTTTGAATTATCATCTTGAAGTTTGGGTACATTTTGTATTGTTGATAGAGATCAATTTTTTATGCTATTTATATTTCATTGTATAGCTAGGCTACCACAAATCCTTTTAAATAAATCTTACTTGTTTACAAAAAAAAAAAAAAAAACAATATTAAATGAAGGTGAATGCAAATCATTTTGAATATATTGAAGGATTTGGCACCAACATCTTCACATTTGACATTTAAACATTAAATTAATCTCAATGTTTTCCAACTTTCATTTATTTGTTGATAATGTACTCCCTTCTTCCACATTAAATCTATCACATATCTCACACATGTATAATCCTATCACCATGTTGGTGTATCTACCATTTTTAAATATCACTTATTTCAAAAGATTCTTGGAGGGACATGGAATTAAACCTTCCACAACATTAAATACCTCAAAGATAATCATACCACTATATTGGTTATCCACCTTTTTTATTATCACTTGATGAATGTTTCTTGAGAAGATTGGACTCCTTATCTTTATGACTCCCTACTTAAATTCGAGTTTTATGAGCAATATTGAATCTATAATTTATGTCTTATCATCTATTATCCATACTTAATGTGTTCTACACCATTAATGTGTTATGTGCCCCCAATTTGCCTTAATGATATTCCTTTTCAAAACTCTGAAATAAATTTTTATGGCTTGCATGTCTAAATTGTAATGATATGACAATATATTTGCAATATTAATTGCAAATGTGGCTTAATGACAAGTTGAAGAGAAAAAATGAAGACATTGAAAAAAATTGAAATGAATAAATCATTTCTCTTTCTTCAAGTTCACATAATCACCTTTGTATTTAGGTATTTAACATATATATTCCTCACTCTTTTAAACTAGTAATAATATGTTTTTATATGTGTTAATGGCATTAACTTATTTAATATTTGATTAGTATTTGATAAATTCATATAAATCTATCGCTTGTTTAGTATGTTCTTCAATTTCATCGTATCCATATTTGAATATATGCCAATAGAAAAAACATAAAATCATACTTGAAATGTAAATTTGTCAACAATTCAATAATATTTTCAATAAGTGCTTTAAACAATCCAAGTAAGTTTTGAGGAGGTCTAGTCAAGCACATGGTATTTCAGATTTTTCCCACGGAAAAATCACCATTTTTATTCATAATGAAGAAATTTACATCTTGTAGATGCTAAAATCATATGCATAAAATCTCGGATCCTTATATCCAAGATCAATAATCACTCACGAGAGAGATAACACTAGTCTACTCTTTTCTACCTTTCTTTTTTTTTCCACCTTCCGCCAATCACTAGAGTTTGGAGTGGAAGATACAAGATTCATTTGACTCTCCTTTACATTTATAGGGAGTTCTTATCAAAATCTGAAATTTTTGAAGCATGAATTTTCTTGGTTCCAATTGCTTCTTAATTTTATGTTGTTGAACTGAAGGCATTGGAACTAATGAAGAATTTTGCTTGACCTTGATCTTCTATGTGGCATCCTAGGAGTTCTGGTCACTAATTTTTGAGGTATTTTCTGGTATTTATGCATCCTCTACTTCTACTTCTTGGGATTATGAAAACTGTCAACCTTTCTTTGTTGAGCTGGTCTCTTTTTTCTTTTAGGGTATTTTTTTTTCTTGAGGGCGCATGTTTTGAAGATGGAAAGTTTGTAGACATATACAACAACAAAAATATGTATTCTCATAGTCAAGAGGTTGGGACCATTGTAAATTATTGTGAATCATAATAATGCATTCAAGGAAGCTTTTAATACAGTATACCTCTAGAAAGAGTATGAAAAATGTGAAAATTCCTTTGGAGACTCTGTCTGCATCTACCTTGAGGAACTTCCCCAAATAATTCCTTATCCCTTCTAATACTTTTTGATACCAAAAATGAAGGGGTAGATTATGTAACTTGACCCACACTGGAATTTTTTAGACCACCATAGTATTTCCATCAAATCCTAGGAAGCATGGTATCATTAATAGACCCTCATTGCCCCAAAAACATGGTGCCTTGTTTAATACATAATCCATATCTTTTTTTGTGTCAAGTTTTACAACAAAAAATCCGCTAGAACATAGGTGGATATCACAATTTTTCGTCCAAGTAGAGGAAATCCATTGATGTAAAGTCTCTGGTTTGGGCCAAAATTAATTAAATATGCATATAAGTACTCTTGCATGGAAATATGAGTAGAGCCCATTAACCTCAGGAAGGTTGAATGTCAAAGCCAACGCCTTGTTCATCTACTCCACAATATAGGGAGCAAGAAGATTGGTAGGTTGTTTCGAAATTTTTTTGTGGATTAGTCTTCCATTTCAAAGTGCATCCTTGAAGGAGACATGACCTTTGGAACTAGATCTTGGACAACCAAGTCTCATATTAAGGATGATGGTTGAATCATGTACAAGGCTATAGTCCTGCAACTTATAATCCTTTTTCAATGATTTCCATGCCTAATTCATATTTTAGAGACTTTCTGGAATATCCATATGTTCTTGAATATTTTACATAAGACTTTGCACCCGATCCTAGATCCAGACCATCATACACACAAATATCCCTCTCAACGTTTTAATAAAAATTTGGAGCAGAGCTTCTTCAATAAGATCTATGGATTGACATCCAGGATCCGTCCTCTTATTGGTCTTGACTCGTAAATTCAAGGGCATATTGGGAATCGAAGGGAGGTTTACCAAACACTGGTAGAGAAAGGAGTTGAGAGCCTCCCCGTCATCAAAAGCACCAAAATTCGATTCCATATAGTTCCCAGAATCCCACATATCTAAAAAAAACTCTATGAGATATTGACCTAAAGAGGTCCTCCAGATTTATGACAGGAAGAGAATCCATGTTTTGTGACCCATATTCCTCAAATATCAAAAGTCTTTGACTGTGATCACGACCCAAATGTGGCCAAGGCTAGGCTCTCTTATACTGCAAAGTCCACCAATCGGTCTCATCATACCTAGTATGGCATCGCAAGATGTTGTTGATTAATAATTCAATTGTAGTCACATTCTCTTCATCATATTTCCAACAGATCCACGAGATCATGACAACAACACCTAGACCAAAATGGAAAAGTGGGAAAACAAATTTTTGAGAAGATTTTTTAGCTTGTGCTCAAGGTGACATGACCATATCCAACATAAAATATTGTATCTATCCATAGATCCACACTTTTGAATTCACTATCAATCCAAGGAATAACAAGGGCTTAAGTATTTAACAAGTTTCCCCACCGGATCTTCTTGATATCGACAATTCTCTTCTTGCCCAAACCCCAATACTTGAGTTTCCAATTTCAGCAGATCTACTTTTAAAAAATCTCTAATTCCATGATCAGATTCGCCTTACTTAGCTTCAATCCTCGTTCCATGCAAATTTTGCAGGGTGGAACGAGCTTCGAAAAAAGAATATGATCTAGCGTCCTCGCTTCTACAATGTACTCAAAATTTTATTTTATCAACAAGTTCTTGATACTTTGGAGCATGCTTTGGCTCGACAATATCGCTTTGGTGAGCTTCACATCGTACTTGTTTAAAAAATCCTTTTCTACAACAATAGATATGTCCAAGGGGGGGGTTTCCCATGCCCAAGAGCACAACCTTCGATACCATTTCCCTGTAGACGCAAATAATTTGAGCATAATTCCTTCAAGCCTAAGCCGAAATACCTAGGGTTTCTTCCTTCGCAACCGAAGAGTTATGTTTAACTAATAAATTAACTTTCACATGGTATTTAATATATCACAACATTTTTTTTATTTCACATATACATATATTAATGATTGTGTTTGGGATTTCCCACATGGGGTGGATATACATGTTAGAGCGGTGAGGGGGCAATGGTACCCTTGTCATCACCTCATGTAATTAATGAATGAGGCATGGCTACGACCCTCCCCCATAATTTTAACATGGGATTTCCTAACAACTTAGTCTGCTAATGAACTTGCATGCAAGGTATTGAATGTTTCCAAATAACCTAGTTTGGTGGTTCTCAAAGAAATTTTGTAGTGGAAAGTCATGAGATTTGGTGGTTGGCTCTCCGCTGAAGTTATAATAACATCGTGTTGTTTCCTCTTTTCTCATTTTTATCACAAATAGAGATGGAATTTTCACTTTAGTCTATATCTCCTTTCCTGTGAGTGTACTTTTCTTTTTGGGGAGGGACTATGGCCTCTTGGCATAACATTCCTCACCATTGATACACTTGGGATTGTTTGAAAAGTGTAACTAGCTTCGCTTTTCATAATGACACATGTAATTATGATTTTGTGTTATTGATTTAAACAAGGAGAAATAAAATTAATATTGTAATGCTTGTCTCATGGATTTTCATGAGCAAGGAATTTTATTTTTAGAAATGACTCCCATCATGAGCCATTAGGTTGTGTGATCAAGTCATATAAGTCTATTGATTCAATGTCATGTATGGAAGACCCTTCTTGGGCATGTTACATTCTTTTATAAGCCATTAAATGAGTAATAAATCCCTCCAAGACCAAGAAAATTTGTCTCCTTCAAGTCGGATTCAAAATGTAATAATGAAATTGCACCAAAGGACATGTCAGCTCACCCTCAACTCATGTTGGCTTATTTTATGAGAAAACCACTATAAATAGGGCATCTCACCCTCATTTCGCAGAGATTTTTTCGGCCAAGGTCCGAAGCTAGAAAGTAGTGCAAATTTCAGCAAGGAGAATCCTTATAACCAACTCGGAGAAGGGAAGGAAGAGCGAAGTATTTTGCGTTGTTTTGGGACTATTTCTTTTGCCAAGTAAAAATCCACACATGTGATATTGTATCCCCTGCTTATTGCAGAAGAAGGCTAAAATATTACAATCACAAAGAAGAAAGTATTTTGGGTGAAGATCAAGGAAGATATCAAGCCGAATTTTTAAGTAAGCACGATCCACCTAAAGCGAAGGGAATCAAGGTTCCAAAGCTAATAGTTCACATGTGTTAGGTTTTTTTGAAGGATTTCAGAAGTTTCACTCGAAGACAGTGAGAAAGGAAGTCAAAATATGAGGTATAACCGAGGTACAAAGGAAGGTAAGCGCTTGGACCAAGTGTTAACTTGGTCACGGAAGGGAAGGAGTGAATGGGAACTTGTGTCTTAGTCTTGGAGAGGGAAAATATGTCAATGGTATTCATATTGGTATTCATTAATTGAAGTCTCTATAAGAAGAAGAAAATTTTTCAAGTTTTTCCTCTCAAGTGGGATAGGTTTTGGCCCTTGTTGATCGCCTACATTCTCTGTCTCTTGTTTCTTTATGGTTTATGCATTGATAGGTATTTGATGAATAAGAACACCATAATAACATAAGTCAAAGAATATCCTAATCTAACAAGTAAAAATCATTCACAAGCAGTTAAATAATGAAGAGAAATCACCTAATCTTGATGCCCTAGATTTCTCAACATGGAATTAGAGCTAAGGTGACAATCTCAAGTAAGGACATCTTATCAAGGGACACTCAAGGATCAAATATCGAGGGAAGGAATCAAAGCAAATCAAAGGATATCAAAGTAAAGTCAATATCTACAACCAAGCATCAAAACCCTAGATTGAAGAAGAAGTATACACCAAAGAGAAGCATTCCCCGGGATTCATGTCATCTCAAATATTTGAGTTGAAGTAACTCGAATACTATTCATCAAAGAAAAGCTAGATAAATGGGCATTGCCATCATCTTCAAAATGAGTTAGAAGGAAATTTCCTCTCATTGAAGCTAGGTTCTTCTTATTGAAGGACACCATCAAGAAGTCATCATCAACTAAGTGATCCCCCCTCCCTTTAGGGGTCAAAGATCATTCTTGAAGAAATATATCTTCATAAAGGAGAAGGTTTCTATCACCTATATCATTATCAAATTCAAGGAAGAAACAAGCGTGAATAATCATCTTAACACATATCTATATGTCCACATCCGATTTTGTCAAAATGCATTTTTGCAAAGGAAAGCAACAAATTGGTCGAGGGCTTCAAACCATATTGCATGGAAGAAGTAGAAAGATCTAATATCATTGAAAATGAGTTCATGGATCATGTCAAAGGATCTATCACCAAGCCAGTAAAATAATATGCCCAAGAAATTTCAAAATTTTATTAAGGGGGAAGTTAGGGCTCAAAGGATTCTCATAGAATCCATCAAGGATCCCCCTCATTCCTTATGTATCTAAACTCAAAACTTAAAAAATAAATATATGAAAAAATGGTAGAGTTGTCATTATGTAATCAATGTAGGAGAAATTATCTCATTAAGGTAAGAACTCTACAAGTTGAATATGTCAAAAAGAAGAATGGATAGCCTCATACTTTATGAGGACATCTGAAATGATGGATCAATTTCAAGAATAATTACAACGTGGAGGAATTTATGAAAGGATGGTATGATGTCAATATGCAGGTCAAGGGATTGAAGTTCTTTCATTCATGGAAGCTCTTGAAGGAAGATGACCTAGAAGAAAGATGAGGTATGTATGCTTGTATTGAATTAATTGAAGTCATGTCATATAGTTGCAGGTAACATGGATAAATTATCTAACTTGAGAGCATGAACAAAAGAAAAGGATTTCCTCCGTTGAAAATATGCAGGAAGGCATGGCTCGCACATTGACTAGATGAAGTTAACATAATGAGTCCTCATCTAAAATATGAGGTGGCTAACAATAATTGGAAGTACTATGATCAAAATTTATTGGAAGAAAATGTGTGAAGGGAGAGATCATGGAATATGAAACTATGAAGGCAATCAACATCGAGAACTAAAATTTTTGACTATGATATCTCTTTGGGAAATATATGAAGACTCCGATGGAAGTATGAAAAAGGGGACCCTTAACAATGGATATATTTTGGAGATGTCTCAATATGTTTGAAGGATGTTGATGCAAAAGATGTCATGATGAAATACCATCACAAAGTTAATTTTGATTAAGTGTTCATTTCTTGTGTATGAAAAAATATATCGATGGGCTTATGCAGGGCTACCAAAGGGAATATTTGTGAATTTATTCCACCACTGATGACCATGTAGTAGAATGAAAGATCCTTAAGAAAACATAGCATTAAGAAGGAAACATGTCAAGAAGGAAGGCCAACTATGGATTGACGGGTCAGTTTTCGACAAAAGGAATGATGACATGGCTCAAGGATGAAAGTGATGGATGGTCTATGCCCTACGAAGAAGTCCCAATGGATGTAGACTCCGTGACAAAGAAGAAACTTGTGAAATCGAAGGAAGGAGTTCTACTGGCAGCTAGTTGGCCCATGATCTCCACCTTATGAGTTGTTGGAAGCAAGTACCTGGTCACAAGGGAGCTAGGTCAAGACCCTATTTAAGAGGGATATTGGGTACATTTCTTTTATAGAAATGGGTACATTCCTTCAATAGAATGGGTATGTCCTCTCTAAATTAAGAGGGAGAGATCGACACATCATTCTTGTCTTCACTTGTGATGACAAAATTTATTTTTTCTTGTGACATGATGAGTTATAATACGTTGATACATATTGTTATAATTTTATATTATCTTTAAACATTTATCAACTTTTAAGTGAATATACAACAACCTCACTTTAATCCTCAAAAACTAATTAGTTTTCTTAAAAAAAAAATCCCATAATCCCATATTACATAATACTCATTGTTTTCTCAATAAAACGTATGAATAATGGTAATTCTTACATTTGGAAATTAGATAATGAAAATTTTTAAATACAAATATGGTAACTCTTACCTACCGCCTCGAGCCTGATATTAGATAATGAAATTTTTTAAATACAAATATAGTAATGTAGCAATGGCTGAGATTCATTATTTTCCCAGAAAAATCATGGTAATTGTTAAATGAAACGTACACCGATACTTATAGCTTCTCCAGAATTAGTGCAATCATGTTAATTTTTAAATGGAACATGACTATTACTTCAGGTTCACCGAATATAATACAGCATTAATTACCTATATTTGTCATAATTTTTAGAAGTATGAGCAGAGTGCTTGAGGTTAACAGAAAGGTGAAGCCATCATCGAGTGCTTGAGGTTAACAGAAAGATGAAGCCATCATCCTCCTACTGAGTTTTGATAACAGAGAGAATAAGAAAATAAACCGTAGAGAAAAAGTTGTCTCGGTGTTCGAATCCACGTTTTGCCGGTCAGATTCCTGCTCAGGCACCCCTTCCAAACGTTCTTGGTTGGTTCCCCGAAAATATATTAAAATATTATCAAAAAGATAGATTTGAATTTTAAAATTTTAAAATATTAAATATTTAAAAAAAATGAAGATTTTAAATTTGTTTTTGCATATTAAATAATAAATTTAATATAATTAAGATAAAAATCAATTTATTGTGTAATGTGATGTTGATGAGATAAAATAATTTCTTACTTTTTGATATATAGTTTTAAAATATTTGTCGCATTACTTTTTTATTTTTAAATCAATAATCTTAAGACATTTTAAATAAATAATCTTGAAACACTTCTCTCTTACCTTTTAAACATAAAATAAAATAAAAATTTCATATTAACCTTTTCTATTAAATGATATATATCTTAATACATTTAAAAAGATCAAACAATATGACAAAATACCATTAGAAAATTAGTATAAATAAAAACGATAAAATAAAAAAAATCTTCCGGAGGACGATACTCTTTCCCTTCAAAAAGATATTTAAAACCGGTTTAAAAATTAAAATTAGAGGAACATATTTGCACTGACAAATAGAGAACTGTTGACTGGTAGTTGCCGTTCATTACTCCTGATTTCTTTCAAAGAACTCCAGTAAAGGTCTATTAAAAGAAAGTTTACACATTAAAAGAAATTCTTTCTGCGAACTCGAGTAAAATTAGAAGAGAATTTACTGGAAACTTACTTAAAAGTTGAGTAAAATTAAAAGAAAATTTACAGGAAACTTACTTAAAAGTTGAGTAGATTGAAAAAAACCAAAGAAATAGCGCATGCTCCATCATCGCTGGAGCAAAGCGAAAAATAACCAAAAACAAAAACGGCATCATTGGCCTGTGAAACCCTAGCCTTCGATACAGCAAACAGACTCGCCAAAGACTTGTTATCATGCAAGCTGCAATGCAAACCCATTCATATTTAAAAAAATTCAGAAAGTAGAGAATATTCTCTAAAACAGATGTTCTGGAAAACAATACAACCATTTTATTATGAGAGGGAGAAACATTTTATAAACCATGTAAATATTATCTTATTTTAATAATTACGAAATATATTAGAGAAAATCAATTACATTAGTAGATAAAACAACTATAAAAGGTTTCCATCTTTACTAGATTTTTGATGTTTCCTTCTTTTAAATATTGCCAAGAAAGAAACATGTTTCCATCTTTACTAGATTTTTTATGTTTCCTTCTTTCAAATATTGCCAAGAGGGAAATGTGTTTCTTCCTCTTTGCCCAATCAGTTAATGTTTCTGATTGGTGAACCTTTCTTGAATATTTCCCACCCATTTTGTCGCTGCCTATACGGCGAGCAAGGTTTTGAACAGCCGCATATATATATAGGTGTCTGGGAAGGGATGCCAAATGTATGGTATGGTAACCCATGCATCTCTTCTTCAGAATGTATTCTCTCGCAGACTTTGCAAATTTGCAGACCTGCCATCAAGAGCATAAATACCGTTCATAAAACCCCAATTGCAGTGCTTAAACATGCTTTATGGTGGCGGATGACAGCCTTCTGTAGAAAAAAAACCGTGATCAGGGCTTTATAATGCGCTATATTGCTTGTCAGGGTGAAGAAGCCGAGGTAAGCACTGTATTTCTCCATAACCCATCGTAGATAACGAAACCAATGCTTGCTTCAGACTAACCAGCAATGTGCTCATTACAAAGCCCTAATCGCTGGTTTTCAACATGCTCTCATTACAAAGCCCTAATAGTGTTGGAATTAATTTCCAACTGCCGAAAAGGCAAAGCGGCAGGTACAGTTCGAGGGGGTCCGGCAAGACTGGCCAAGGGAGCAGCATACCCCATCGGACTGGCCCCACAGTATACAGCCGCAATGGAAGTCCGCGGGGGTCATTGAAAGTTTGGAGCTGGAGTTGTAAAGCCCACCGGACTTGCTTACGTCAACAACTAATGGGGCCCACATATGTTATATACAGCCATATAACATATGTTATATGTTATATTATGATCGCCGGTTGAAATTTTAATCACGACATTTGTTTAACAGTTTTTTTTAATTAATTGTTATTTGTTTTTAATATATGTGAATATATATTAAAAAGGCCGTGAAGCATATGTTGTAATTACACAGCAGTGAAAATAAAAAGAAAGGAAAACACAGAAATGCGGGAAGGTGAAATATCACAGTGCCACCAAGTCAAGCTGTGATCAATGCGTTTCCAAGCGGTGCTGACAGAGTTAATGCAGCCATTAAGATTTCTGAAGCGGTGAAATTTAGTGGTTGGGTCATCTTAATGACACTGAGATATTTTGTGTGTTAGTAATATGGAGAAACAGAGCCATAATTTTATTATGAGAAATATGCACAGCAGTGCGTTTGTAATGTTTTTAATACACATCAACGTATTGTAAAACAGTGAGCAGAGTTTTATGCACAGCAGAGTGCATTTTGTAAAAGACAGAGTGATATTTCTGAACTGTGTTTGTAGCAGTCAGAATTTTGTTTGTAAATCCCTCTTTTGAGGAAGTCTGTAACAGCAGTTTTTTTTTTTTATATATTGAAATATAAATTTTTCTGAGTTGAACTCTGTCCATGAGTAATTTTTTTTTAAATATTTCTCTGTGTTGGGCAAGGCAGTTTTATTTTTTTTGGAATTCTGAAAATTCCAACATGGTATCAGAGCCAATCCAGGCTATTTGAAGGTCAAATAAGCTGAAGGAAACAAATTCTTTGTTGCAGCAGCTTCTCCAGCAGTGTGAAGACTCAGCCATAAAGAATTTAAGGTATTTCTCTATATAATTTGTTGTGTAAACTGTTGCAGAACAGTGAGCTATTTTATTACACAGTCAAGTGTTTTAAATCATAGTTAGAAGTGCAGAATGGCTGGTTCTAGCACAGGTATGAGTTTGGGAAGTGTCCATCTCCCACAATTCAATGGAAAGAATTATGATTACTGGTCAATAACTATGAGGGCTTTATTTACCTCACAAGAATTATGGGAATTAGTTGAGGATGGCTTTGAAGAGCCAGCAAATGAAGCAGAGTTTTTTCTTTTAACTCAAGCAGAAAGAGAGTCACTGAAGAACAATAGGAAGAAAGATGCTAAGGCTCTTTTCTTCTTGTATCAAGCAGTGCATGAGAGTGTGTTTCCAAGGATAGCAGCAGCCAAGAAATCCAGTGAAGCATGGAAAACTCTCAAGACAACTTATCAGGGAATGGAAAGAGTGAAGACAGCAAAACTTCAGTTGCTGAGGAGAGATTTTGAGACTCTCTGTATGAAGGAGTCAGATAACATTGACTCATTCTTCACTCATGTGATTGGAATGGTCACACAAATAAGATCTCATGGAGAGACTCTTGAGGACAAAAGGATTGTTGAAAAACTCTTGAGAAGTTTACCCTCAAGATTTGATGTGATTGTCACCACCATAGAAGAGACAAGGGATCTCACAAAGTTTTCAGTGGATGAATTACATGCATCACTGATTACCCATGAACAGAGATTGAGTAGGAGTGAGAACTCATCTCTTGAACATGCTTTTAAGTCCCAGATGTCTTTCGGAAGAGGAAGAGGGCAAGGCAAAGGAAGAGGAAGAGGCAGAAGCCAAAACAGAGGTGGAAGGAACAGTCCAGCAAATGCTCAAGGAAGGGGCAGCAATCCAAATCAGCATCAAGGCCAAGGCAGCCAGCAGAATGCACAAGGACAAAGGTATGATAAGTCCAATGTCCAATGTTATAATTGTAAGAAATATGGTCATTATGCTAATGAATGTAGAAAGAAGAAGCAGAATGATATGAGAAGTGAAACTAGTGCAAATTTCACAAAAGAAAACAACAGCCAAAGTAATTTGTTTTTAGTTTGTAACATGGCTGAAGAAAAAAATGAGGATATATGGTTTCTAGACTCCGGTTGTAGTAACCATATGACAGGAAACTTAGCAATGTTTTCTATGTTAAATGAAAGTGTGCAGTCACAAGTCACACTAGGAACTGATAGCAAAGTTTCTGTTATGGGAAAAGGAGATGTAAATGTTTTAACAAGATTAGGTGCAAAGAAAACCATAGCAGATGTTTATTATGTTCCAGGAATGAAGTGTAACCTCTTGAGTGTTGGACAGCTTGTCCATAAGGAGTATAATGTTTTCTTTGATAATGATGTTTGTACCATCATGGATAAACCACCCAGCAAAGTATGTATTGCTGAAGTGAAGATGACGAGGAACAGGATGTTCCCTCTCAGAATGAGAGCAGACTTGAAGAATGGTGAAGAGAAAGCAGCAGTTGCACAGGAGACTTTCCAAAGCGAACCAAAGGATGATAATTGGTTATGGCACTTGAGATTTGGTCATCTCAACTTTGGAGGTCTTAATTTGTTGAACAGAAAAGGAATGGTAAGTGGTTTACCATTGATAGAGAAACCGGACAGCCTTTGTGAAGGTTGTATTCTTGGGAAACAACACGGAGAAAGTTTTCCTTCCGGGAAAAGCATAAGGGCAAAAGCACCCTTAGAGATTGTCCACTCAGATGTGTGTGGACCGATGCAAACTCCATCGCTTGCAAGCAGCCACTATGTCTTAACATTTATAGATGATTTTACAAGAAAAACTTGGGTTTACTTTTTGAAAAACAAAAGTGAAGTGTTTGAAAAATTCCGCAATTTCAAAGCACTTGTTGAGAACCAGAGTGGGCTGCATATCAAAGTCTTAAGGACTGATAGAGGAGGTGAGTATATATCTAAAGATTTCCTACGTTTTTGTAGAGAAAATGGTATTCATAAACAGTTTACAACTAGATATACACCGCAGCAAAATGGAGTGGCCGAAAGGAAGAACCGAACCATAATGGACATGGCGAGGAGTATGTTAAAGGCAAAGCATTTGCCTAATGATTATTGGGCTGAAGCTGTACATTGTGCAGCGTATATTTTGAATAGGTGCCCTACAAAAGCAGTTATGAACAAAGTGCCAGAAGAGGCATGGAGTGGCACAAAGCAAAGTGTCACACATATGAAGGTTTTTGGATGTGTAGCCTATGCACACATTCCAGATCAGCTAAGGAAGAAGTTGGACAGCAAGGGGGAGAAATGTATTTTCATTGGATACAGTGAGGAATCCAAGGCATACAGGTTATATAACCCATCCAGCAAGAAGTTTCTTGTGAGCAGGGACGTTCAGTTCATTGAAGAGGAAGCTTGGGATGGAAGCATAGAGAAAACAGTGAATGTAAAACATTGTTTATCTCATGATGAGAATGATGATGAGTTGGCTGAAATACATCCCCAAACAGCAACACCAACAAGAGAGCAGCAAAGCACACCCTTGAGGAGAAATGACAGTGCTTCTCCAAGCACACCACAAGGAGGAAATTCAAGTGCTTCTTCAAGTACTTGTACACCTACTGAAAGAGGTAAGAAATTCAGAAGTTTGAAATATATTTATGAACAAGATTTAGCTAATGAAAGTATCAATTCTTTGTTTGCTTTATATTGTCATGTTGATGATCCTGTTCATTTCGAAGAAGCTATCAAGGATAGGAAATGGATAGAAGCTATGGATGAGGAACTTAATGCCATAGAGAGGAACAATACTTGGGATTTGGTTGAACTCCCAAAAGGTAAAGATGTCATTGGAGTTAAATGGGTCTACAAGACCAAGAGTAATGTTGAAGGCAAGATAGAGAGACACAAGGCACGGCTTGTTGTCAAAGGGTATAAGCAGAAGCATGACATTGATTGTGAGGAAAATTTCGCACCGGTTGCTAGAATGGAAACCGTGAGAGCAGTGTTGTCTATAGCAGCACAAAACAAGTGGAAAGTTTACCAAATGGACGTGAAGTCAGCATTCCTAAATGGAGTGTTAATGGAAGAGGTTTACATTGATCAACCTCTCGGCTATGAAAAGAAAGGCCAAGAGCACAAGGTATGCAAGCTGAAGAAAGCTCTTTATGGGCTGAAGCAAGCGCCAAGAGCGTGGTACAATAGGATAGATTCCTATCTACTAGAAAATGGTTTTGAGAAATGTGAGGGAGAACCCACCCTCTACATCAAAGAACAAGGCGGTAAAATTTTGATTGTAGTCTTGTATGTTGATGATGTTATTTTTACAGGTAATGATGATTGCCTTATTGAACATTTTAAATCAGTCATGAAGGAAGAATTTGAAATGACTGATATGTGTTTATTAAGATACTTCTTGGGAATAGAAGTAGAACAAGATGAAAATGGGATTTTCATCTCATAGGCAAAGTATGTTAATGAGGTACTTGAAAGATTTAACATGCAGGAAAGCAAAGCAGCAATCACTCCCACAGTGATGGGATTAAAACTCAGCAGAGAGGACAGCAGCAAGGATTTTGATCCTAGTCTGTACAAGAGCATAGTTGGCAGCCTTATGTACTTGACTGCAACTAGGTCGGACATAATGCATGCTGTTAGTTTGATTTCCAGATTTATGGAAAAGCCAAAAGAGGCACATTGGCAAGCAACAAAAAGAATTTTGAGGTATGTTAAAGGTACTAAAAGGTTTGATATTTTTTATACTACTTCAGAAAGTTCAGATTTAGTTGGATACACTGACAGTGATTGGGCTGGAAGTGTAGATGATCGGAAGAGCACTTCTGGTTATGTTTTTCATATGGGTTCAGGAGCCGTTTCATGGGCTTCTAAGAAACAGCCCATTGTAGCGTTGTCTACAGCAGAAGCAGAATATGTGGCAGCTACAGCAGCAGCGTGTCAAGCAGTTTGAATGCGGAAAATGTTGAGAAGCTTATGTCAAGAACAGGTAAAAGGGACAGTGATATTTTGTGACAATAGCTCAGCTATTGCATTGTCTAAAAATTCTGTTTTTCATAAAAGGACAAAACACATTGACACCAAGTTTCATTTCATACGAGAATTGGTTAGCAATGGCGAGATTGTTTTGCAGCATTGTAGAACGGAGGATCAGTTTGCAGATATCCTCACAAAGCCACTTGCGCAGAAAAGCTTTGAACATTTCAGGAAATGCATGGGTATGCAGGAAAACCCAACAGTTGAAATTAAGGGGGAGTGTTGGAATTAATTTCCAACTGCCGAAAAGGCAAAGCAGCAGGTACAGTTCGAGGGGGTTCAGCAAGACTGGCCAAGGGAGCAGCATACCCCATCGGACTGGCCCCACAGTATACAGCCGCAATGGAAGTCCGCGGGGGTCATTGAAAGTTTGGAGCTGGAGTTGTAAAGCCCACCGGACTTGCTTACGTCAACAACTAATGGGGCCCACATATGTTATATACAGCCATATAACATATGTTATATGTTATATTATGATCGCCGGTTGAAATTTTAATCACGGCATTTGTTTAACAATTTTTTTTAATTAATTGTTATTTGTTTTTAATATATGTGAATATATATTAAAAAGACCGTGAAGCATATGTTGTAATTACACAGCAGTGAAAATAAAAAGAAAGGAAAACACAGAAATGCGGGAAGGTGAAATATCACAGTGCCACCAAGTCAAGCTGTGATCAATGCGTTTCCAAGCGGTGCTGACAGAGTTAATGCAGCCATTAAGATTTCTGAAGCGGTGAAATTTAGTGGTTGGGTCATCTTAATGACACTGAGATATTTTGTGTGTTAGTAATATGGAGAAACAGAGCCATAATTTTATTATGAGAAATATGCACAGCAGTGCGTTTGTAATGTTTTTAATACACAGCAGCGTATTGTAAAACAGTGAGCAGAGTTTTATGCACAGCAGAGTGCATTTTGTAAAAGATAGAGTGATATTTCTGAACTGTGTTTGTAGCAGTTAGAATTTTGTTTGTAAATCCCTCTTTTGAGGAAGTCTGTAACAGCAGTTTTTTTTTTTTATATATTGAAATATAAATTTTTCTGAGTTGAACTCTGTCCATGAGTAATTTTTTTTTAAATATTTCTCTGTGTTGGGCAAGGCAGTTTTATTTTTTTTGGAATTCTGAAAATTCCAACAAATAGCTGGTCTTCAACGTGCCTCTCGCCCGCGCCTTCATTGGACATTTATCCACCATGTAACAGTTCCTGTGCTCTTTTTGCCCATACAATAATTACTATATTATCAGCGCATTCAATTGAAGTTGTGTTCTTTCAGTTATCATTTTGCCCATACAACAATTAATATTGTATCAGCGGATTCAATTGGAATAGTTTTTTTTCATAACATTGACTGTGGGTTGTGTAGGTGAAGGTTAAGTGGAATGTGCGCAGACCCTCGCTGAAGAGGTACTGCAACAGAGTTCGACAACTGGCTTCACTGTTTGCAAGCTTTAAATTGGAGCGTATCGATTCTCAAGATAATTCTGACGCGCCGCGCAGGGTTTTAGAGTACATTTGTGGACCGAAGTAATCGTGCAGAGTGAGAGATTTTGCAGAGCTGCGGCGATCGAGAGTCTGCGAAGAATTATGTTGTGGAGCAGAGCTGCGACGGTTACAATAAGATGAAATACATTATGGACAGCATTGAATGTCGGTTCCCTGAATCTTACGCGCCAGTTCGATATAAAGAAGATGATGGGTTTCTATTTGCTGCCAAATAACAGAACCAGGGCGTCTTTGTTAGGTATTATATTGTATTAAATCGCTGTTCAGAAGCAGATGCCGTGTGATGTTACTAGGTCACACAGTAACGTCTTAAATGGTCTTTTAATCGTATTGTACTTTACTGTAGGGTTTTGGAGGCACCAATGTGCCTTCACTGAGATATTTAAAGAAAAAAGCCATGAGGAATTGTACTCCAAATTACTTTTTGCCTCTTAAAGATTTTTTTTAACAATTTTTCTCTATTGTAAAATATTTTTGTGTTGAAAAGATTATGTAAATATTTTTCATGGATTTTTTTAAATGTAAATGAATATTTTGAGAAATTATATTTTAATTGAATTTAAAACCCATCATTTTAGTTTATATTTTGTGTTGGTAAGCGTTGAGAAAAATAAGGTAAGTAAATATTTTTATAAATTCTCCTTAAGACAGATTATAGTTAACAAATTTGAATTTTAAATGATGTAATTTAATAAAAATAAATTAATCAGAATGCGATGTTTTCCAAAAATAAGTTTAAACTAGCTATTTTGAATTTAAAAAAATTTATAGCATTTTTCGGATTTAAATGTGAGCTTTTCCATAAAATTAAACAATCTAGTTTTAATAATTTAACTTCAGTTGCTGAGGAGACTCTCGATCGAGAGTCTGCGAAGAATTATGTTGTGGATCCATTACAAGCTTAAATGTTGGAAATTAATTCCAACTGCGCACGTAGTTCAGCAGACGACATAATTAATTGAGAAGGGAATGAAGAGACAGAAGAACGGCGGAGTTAAAGCAGATGCGAAGTTAAACAACTGTGATTTGAATGCAAAAGCAGTGGAAGAACTCCATCTTATTTGCAGCAACAATCACATTAAAAACCCACCAAACATAGTTAATATAACAGAGTTGAGGCGGCAAGCCTTTCCGCGGGGGTTAGAAAAGCCAAGCAGCTAAAGGAGTGGAGACCCACGGAAAGTTGATACCCACAAAAAGTTGATGTCATCCTCAGCTGGGCCCACACTTCACCAAGCCAAAGGATTTCGGGGGAGTATGAGAGCTCACGTGAAAGTCCTTCACGAAGCCCCCGGAATATATAAACGAAAATAAACAAAAGGGAAATAATGTTTTGACATTATGTTATAGTTTTTTTATTTAATTGTTTTATTTCATGGCAATGTTGTTTTAACTTTTACGCTGGGTAAATGTTTTATTACCGCAGTACATTTTAGTTTTAACTTTGGTTAAATATATATTATAAATATATGATATTTATAATATATATATTATGTAATGTTTCATATAAAAGGGAATGCCGTGAGCATTAAAAAAGAGATTTGTACATTGTATTAGATAGACAGCAGTGTGAAATATTTGTATACACAGCAGTGTATGTTTTTAGAGAGACAGAGTGTGTTATTTTGGCACTGTGCTTAGAAGCAATCCAATAGTTGTAATCCCTCCATGTTGAAGAAGAATTTGTAACAGTTTTTTATGGAATAGAAGTTTGTTTTCAAGTGGAAACTCTGTCACTGTGAATGAAATTTTAATATTTTCTCTGTGTGAAAGAAGGGAGTTTTATTCTGCATTTGTTGTTCTGGAATTTTCAAATATTCCAACATGGTATCAGAGCTAGTCCAGGCTCTTTGAAGATCAAAGAAGCTGAAGGAAAGGAGTTCTTTGTTGTAACATCTTCTCCAGCAGTGTGAAGACTCAGCCAAAAAGAATCAAAAGGTATTTCTCTATACAGTTTAGTGTGTTACTGTTGCAGAATGGTCAATCATTTTATATACACAGTCAAGTGTTTTTGAATCATAGTTAAGGGTGCAGAATGGCTGGAGCCAACACTGGTATGGGTATGGAAAATATCCATCTCCCAATATTTAATGGGAAGAATTATGACTGCTAGTCAATAACTATGAGAGATTTATTTGTCTCCCAATACTTATGAGAATTTGTTGAGGATGGCTTTGAAGAGCCAGCAAATGAAGAAGAGTTTGAAGATTTAACTCAAGCAGAGAAAGAGTTGTTGAAAAGCATTAGAAAGAAAGACTCCAAGGCTCTCTTCTTATTGTATCAAGTAATGCATGAGAGTGTGTTTCCTAGGATAGCAGCAGTCAAGAAATCCAAATAAGCATGGGAAACTCTATCAAGGCATGGAAAAAGTGAAGACACCAAAACTTCAGTTGCTGAGGAGAGATTTTGAAACTCTCTGTATGAAAGAGTCAGATACTATTGACTCATTCTTCACTCACGTGATTGGAATGGTCACAGAAATAAGATCTCATGGAGAGACTCTTGAGGACAAGAGGATTGTGGAAAAACTCTTGAGGAGTCTACCCTCAAGATTCGATGTGATTGTCACCACCATAGAGGAGACTAAGGATCTCACAAAGTTCATAGTGGATGAGCCATGTGCATTACTAATGACTCATGAGCAGAGATTGGGTAGGAGTGAACTCATCTCTGGAACATGCCTTTAAGACCCAGATGTCTTTCGGAAGTGGAAGAGGGCAAGGAAGAGGAAGAGGAAGAGGCAGAAGTCAAAGCAGAGGTGGAAGGGACAACCCTTCACATTCACATGGAAGGTGCAACAGTCAAAATCATAGCCACAGCCAAGGTAGCAGCCAGCAGAATGGTCAGCAGAATGCTCAAAGACAAAGGTATGATAAATCCAATGTCCAATGTCACTATTGTAAAAAATATGGTCATTATGCTAATGAATGTAGAAAGAAGCAGCAAGATATGGGAAGTAGAACTACTGCAAATTTCACTTGAGAAAATATCAGCCAAGATAATTTGTTTTTAGCTTGTAATATGGCTGAAGAAAAGAATGAGGATTTACGGTTTCTAGACTCCAGTTGTAGTAACCATATGAGAGGAAATATAGCAATTTTTTCTATGTTAGATGAGAGTGTGAAGTCACAAGTCACACTAGAAACTGATAGCAAAGTTTCTGTTATGGGAAAAGGAAATGTAAATGTTTTAACAAGGAAAGGTGCAAAGAAATCCATAGCAGATGTTTATTATGTTCCAGGAATGAAGTGTAACCTCTTAAGTATTGGACAGCTTGTTCAAAAGGGGTACAATGTATTTTTTGAGGATGATGTTTGTACCATCATGGACAAACCACCCAGCAAACAATGTATTGCTGAAGTAAAAATGACAAGGAACAGGATGTTCCCTCTTAGAATGAGAGCATATTTGAAGAATGAAGAAAAGATAGCAGCAGTGGCAAAAGAGGCTATCCAAAGCGAACCAAAAGATGAAAATTGGTTGTGGCACTTGAGATTTGGACATCTCAACTTTGGAGGTCTTAACTTGTTGAATAGAAAAGGAATGGTAAGAGGTTTACCATTTATAGAGAAACCAGACAGCCTTTGTGAAGGTTTTATCTTGGGGAAACAACACAGAGAAAGTTTTAATTCGGGAAAATCATAAGGGCAAAGGCACCCTTAAAGATTGTCCACTCAGATCTGTGTGGACCGATGCAAACTCCATCACTTACTAGCAACCACTACATGTTAACATTCATAGATTATTTTACAAGAAAAACAAAAGTGAAGTGTTTGAAAGGTTCTGCAATTTCAAAGCACTTGTTGAGAACCAAAGTGGGTTGCACATCAAAGTCCTAAAGACTGATAGAGGAGGTGATTATATCTCTAAATATTTCCTACGTTTTTGTATAGAAAATGGTATTCATAAGGAGTTTACAACTAGATATACTCCGTAGCAAAATGGAGTAGCCGAAAGGAAGAATAGAACCATAATGGACATGGCAAGGAGCATGTTAAAGGCAAAGCATTTGCCTAATGATTATTAGGCTGAAGCTATACATTGTGCAGCGTACATTCTAAATAGATGCCCTACAAAATCAGTTATGAAAAAAGTGCCGGAAGAGGCATGGAGTGGCACAAAGCAAGGTGTCACACACATGAAGGTATTCAGATGTGTGGCTTATGCACACATACCGGATCAGCTAAGGAAGAAGTTGGACAGCAAGGGAGAGAAATGTATTTTCATTGGATACAGTGAGGAATCCAAGGCTTATAGGTTATACAACCCATCCACCAAGAATTTTATTGTGAGCAGAGATGTTCAATTCATTAAAGAGGAAGCTTGGGATGGAAGCATAGAGAAAACAGTGAATGTTAAACACTGTTTATCTCATGATGAAAATGATGATGAATTGGCTGAAAATACATCCCCAAACAGCAGCACCAACACAAGAGCAGCAATGCATACCCTTGAGGAGAAATGAAAGTGCTTCTCCAAGCACACCACACGGAGGAAATTCAAGTGCTTCTTCAAGCATTTGTACACCAAATGAAAGAAGTAAGAAGTTCAGAAATTTGAATGACATTCATGCACAAGAGGCAGCAAATTAAGGTATCAATTCTTTGTTTGCTTTATATTGTCATGTTGAAGACCCTATCCACTTTGAAGAAGCTATCAAGGATAAGAAATGGATAGAATTTATGGATGAGGAGATTAATGCCATAGAAAGAAACAAGACTCGGGATTTGGTTGAACTCCCAAAAGGTAAAGATGTCATTGGAGTTAAATGGGTCTACAAGACCAAGAGTAATGCTGAATGAAAAATAGAGAGACACAAGGCCAGACTTGTTGTCAAGGGATATAATCAGAAGCATGGGATAGATTATGAGGAAACATTCGCACCGATTTCTAGAATGGAAACCATGAGAGCAATGTTGTCCATAGCAACACAAAACAAGTGGAAAGTTTACCAAATGGACGTGAAGTCAACATTTCTAAATGGAGTGTTAATGGAAGAGGTTTACATTGAAAAACCTCTTGGATATGAAAAAGAAGGCCAAGAGCACAAAGTGTGCAAGTTGAAGAAAGCTCTTTATGCGCTGAAGCAAGCACCAAGAGCGTGGTACAGTAGAATAGACTCCTATCTACTGGAAAATGGATTTGAAAAGTGTGAGGGAGAGGCCACCCTCTACATCAAAGAAAAGGATGGTAAATTGTTGATTGTAGTTTTATATGTTGATGATGTTATTTTCACAGGTAATGATAATTACCTTATTGAAAATTTTAAAACAGTCATGAAAGAATAATTTGAAATGACTGACATGGGTTTGTTTAAATACTTCTTAGGAATAGAAGTAGAACAAGATGAAAATGGGATTTTATCTCACAGGAAAAATATTTTAATGAAGTGCCGGAAATATTTAATATGCAAGAGAGCAAAACAGCAATCACTCCCACAGTGATGGGATTAAAACTCAACAGAGAGGACAGCAGCAAGGATTTTGATCCTAGCTTGTACAACAGAATAGTTGTTAGCCTCATGTATTTTATTGCAACGAGGCTCGATATAATGCATGCTGTTAGTTTGATTTCCAGATTCATGGAAAAGCCAAAAGATGCACATTGGCAGTCAGCAAAAAGAATTCTGAGGTATGTAAAAGGAACTAAGAGGTATGGTATTTTGTATACTACTTCAGAAAATTCAGAATTAATTGGTTATACTAACAGTGATTGGGCTGGAAGCATTGATGACCAGAAAAGTACTTCTGGTTATGTTTTTCATATGGGTTCAAGAGCCATTTCATGGGCTTCTAAGAAACAACCCATTGTAGCATTATCTACAGTAGAGGCAGAGTATGTGGCAGCTACAGCATCAGCGTGTCAAGCAGTTTGGATGAGAAGAATGTTGAAAATTTTATGCCAAGAAGAGATAAAAGGGACATTGATTTACTGTGATAATAGCTCAGCGATATCTTTATCTAAAAATTATGTTTTTCATAAAAGGACAAAGCACATAGACACCAAGTTTCACTTCATACAGGAATTGGTTAACAATGGTGAGATTGTTTTGCAGCACTGTAGAACAGAGGATCAATTTGCTGATATCCTCACAAAACCATTAGCTCATAACGGTTTTAATTATTTCAGGAAATGTCTGTGTATGCAGGAAAACCCAGCAGTTGAAATTAAGGGGGAGTGTTGGAAATTAATTCCAACTGCCCACATAGTTCAGTAGACGACAGAATTAATTGAGAAGGGAATGAAGAGACAGAAGAACGGTAGAGTTAAGGAAAATGTGAAGTTAAACAGCTGCGATTTGAATGCAGAAGCGGTGGAAGAACTCCATCTTATCTGCAGCAAAAACCACATTAAAAACCCACCAAACACAGTTAATACAACAGAGTTGAGGTGGAAAGCCTTTCCACATGGATTAGAAAAGCCAAGCAGCTTGAGGAGTGGAGACCCATGGAAAGCTAATGTCATCCTCAGTTGGGCCCACACTTCACCAAGCCAAAGGATTTCTGGGGAGTATGAGAGCTCACGTGAAAGTCCTTCACGAAGCCCCCGAAATATATAAACGAAAAGAAAAAAAAGGGAAATAATGTTTTGACATTATGTTATAGTTTTTTGACTTAATTGTTTTATTTCATGGCAATGTTGTTTTAACTTTTACGCTGGGTAAATGTTTTATTACCACAATACATTTTAGTTTTAACTTTGGTTAAATATATATTATAAATATATGATATTTATAATATATATATTATGTAATTTTTCATATAAAAGGGAATGCCGTGAGCACTAAAAAAGAGAGTTGTACATTGTATTAGACAGACAACAGTGTGCAATATTTGTATACACAGCAGTGTATGTTTTTAGAGAGACAAAGTGTGTTATTTTAGCACTGTGCTTAGAAGCAGTCCAACAGTTGTAATCCCTCCATGTTGAGGAAAATTTTGTAACATTTTTTTATGGAATAGAAGTTTGTTTTCAAGTGGAAACTCTATCACTGTGAATGAAATTTCAATATTTTCTATATGTGAAAGAAGGGAGTTTTATTCTCCATTTGTTGTTCTGGAATTTTCAAATATTCCAACATTAAACATGTCTCTTTAAAAGCTTTATTCAATTTTGTTGCAGGGTTTTATGGTTGTTTATTAGATTCAACTAGGGATTTAATGCTTGTTAGGCTTTTATGCTTAGCTTATTTACAGGGTTTTTCTCATAGTTTAGTCCATTCATCCAATGGTTTTATGGTCACTAGCATTTGAAGCTATTTTATTAACATTGGAGGCTTTGGTAATCCAAATGGAATGTATCCTCATGGTTTTAACCCGTTTTTGAAGTGCATTTCCAAAATCACCCTTAAAAAAATTATTCTGTGAATTTCCTTCTCATTTATCAAAGAATAAAAAAAACAAAAGACTTACATTGTTAACATTTATGTTGAATGGTTATTATAACTTTCGTTTTATATGATGTGGTGTGCACTCACGAGTATAGTATTAAAGTTTCCTTTGAACAATTGTTGAAATTTATGATAATTCCAAACGCACGGGGATAATAGAGATTCTCCTCTTCAACACAGAGAAATGCAAAAAAAAAATATGCTTCTGATAGACAGAGATGGCACAAAAAATACTTTCTATTCCAAAAACATAAAACAATATTACAAAATTCATTCTTCCTCTTCCTGAGGGATTTACAAAATGACCTGGACTACTACAAACGCAGTTCTCACAAACAGAAAAATAAAACTCTCTCCCTGTCAATCAAAATGCACATACAGTGCTTTTCAAATCTTCTCTCTGTTTTTGTTTTCGGACACACAGTCTCACTCTCTACTGTTTAGCCTGCATGATTTTACAAATTTACAAAACGCCTCTCTGTCTCAGTCCTTTATCTGTGTTCACTGTCTGTTTTTTTTTTAAACTCTCTGTCTGTGCAACTTACACTGTCTTTTTCCCTTTTCACATTATATATGAGTCACGGATTTTTCTTTCAAAATAAAAACAAAAAACATAAAAAATACAATGGCCGCATATAAAACATAAAACCAAAGTTAAAAAAAACCTTTCGGTCGCGGCAATTAACAAAACATAACATGAAACAAAAATCAAATGTGCGAATGCCGATGGTGGAGCCCACGGCGTATATCGCATCGCGGCTAAACTTCAAAACTTGACATTGCGTTGGGGCATTGACATATGGTCGTTGCGATGTGCAATGTGCGATATCGCACCATCGCATCGCAACCAAACTTCACATCAACAAGACACTTTGGCTAGGTGATAAAACATCGGATCATTGCATCGATAATAAACAGCGGAATGTGGAAATGAATTGAAACAACAACTCTGCGATGCGATTGCAAGACTTCAAAATAGAAAGTTCGAGCTCAAGTCAAAACAAAATGTTACTGTTGTTGACAGTTTCAAACAGCGCGGTGGTTGGGGATATAAACACACGGTATGATGGCTTTAAAACCTGATATGACTGTCATTGAATCCTCTGTATGCTACGTGGTTTGACCAGGGAAACATCACTTCTGCTGCGGTAGTATGGCTGCGGTCGTTCATCAAATTAAATCCTCCATGCTTCTGTTTAATGTCCCTCTTGAATGCACAGACCCGTGCACGAAAGTTCTCTACCTCTGCTGTACATTTCTTCCTCTGTAGAGGGTAGCGGGGGAATTTAATATTTCCAACACTCCCCCTTAAAATCACCTTCTGGGTTTTCTGTCATACCCATGCATTCTCCTCATCCATACTGCTTGACACGCTGCTATTGTAGCTGTCACATATTCTGCCTCTGCTGTAGATAATGCTACAATCGGCTGTTTCTTAGAAGACTATGAAATGGCTCTTGAACCCATATGAAAAAAATAACGAGCAGTACTTTTCCAGTCATCAATACTTCTAGTCCAATCACTGTCAGTATATCCAATTAATTCTTAATTTTCTGAAGTAGTATATAAAATCCCATACCTTTTAGTTCCTTTTACATAGCTCAGAATTTTTTTTGCTGCTTGCCAATGTGCCTCTTTTGGCCTCTCCATAAATCTGGAAATCGAACTAATGACATGCATAATATCAGGCCTAGTTGTAGTCAAATATATGAGGTTGCCAACTATGCTCTTGTATAAAATAGTATCAAAATCCTTGCTGCTATCATCTTTGCTAAGTTTCAATCCCATTACTATGGGAGTAATTGCTGCCTTGCACTCTTGCATATTAAATCTTTCTAAAACTTCATTAACATATTTTTCTTGTGAGATAAAATCCCATTTTCATTTTTTTCTACTTCTATTTCTAAGAAGTATCTCAACAATCCCATGTCAGTCATTTCAAATTCTTCTTTCATGACTGTTTTAAAATTTTCAATAAGGTAATTATCATTACCTGTGAATATTACATCATCAACATATAAAACCACAATCAACATCTTACCATATTTTTCTTTGATGTATAATGTGGGTTCTCTTTCACATTTTTCAAACCTATTTTCTAGTAGATAGGAATCTATCCTACTGTACCATGCTCTTGGTGCTTGCTTTAGCCCATAAAGAGCTTTCTTCAATCTACAAACCTTATGCTCTTGACCATTTTTCTCATAGCCTAGAGGTTGTTCAACATAAACCTCTTCCATTAACACTCCATTTTAGAATGATGATTTTACATCCATTTGGTATACCTTCCATTTGTTTTGTGCTGCTATGGACAACACTACTCTCACTATTTCCATTCTTCCAACTGGTGCAAAATTTTCTTCATAGTCTCTTCCATGCTTCTGCTTATATCCCTTGCCAAAAAGTTTGGCCTTGTGTCTTTCTATCTTACCTTCAGCATTACTTTTGGTCTTGTAGACCCATTTTACTCCAATGACTTCTTTCTCTTCTGGGAGATAAACTAAATCCCATGTTTTGTTCTTTTCTATTGCATTAATTTCTTCATCCATTGCTTCTATCCATTTCCTATCTTTTATGGCTTCTTCAAAATGAATAAGATCATCAACATGACAATACAAAGAAAATAAGGAGTTCATACCTTCATTTGTTGCTTCTTGTTCATAAATTTCATTTAAATTTCTGAATTTTGTTCCTTTTTCATTTAGTGTAGTTGTGCTTGAAGTAGCACTCAAATTTGCTCCGTGTGGTGTGCTTGGAGAAGCACTCTCATTTCTTCTTAGGGGTGTTCTTACACCTGCTTGAGGTGTCCCTCGCTATCCTTGTGTTGGTGGATGTTGTGCTATCGATGAGGTATTATTTTCAGCCACATTTTCCTCATCTTCATCATTAGACAAACAACTTTTGACATTGACTATTTTCACAATGCTTCCATCCCATGCTTCCTTTTCAATGAATTGCACATCTCTGCCTATAACAAACTTCTTAGTGGGTGGGTTATACAATCTATATCCATTGGAATGTTAACAATATCCAAGGAAGATGCACTTCTCCCCCTTACTGTCCAACTTCTTTCTCAGCTAATCTGGTATGTATGCATAAGCCACACACCCAAAAACTCTCATGTGGGTGACTCCTTGTTTTCTGCCACTCCATGCTTCTTCTGGAACTCTGCTCATTATAGCTTTTTTTTGGCATCTATTTAAAATATACACATCGCGATTTGTTGCTTCTGCCCAATACTCATTTAGAAAATGTTTTGCCTTTAGCATACTTCTCACCATTTCCATTATGGTTCGATTCTTCCTTTCAGCAACACCATTTCACTGCGGTGTGTACCTTGTGGTAAACTGTTTTTGTATGCCATTTTCTCTACAAAAATGCAGAAATTCTTTTGAGATGTACTCACCTCCTATATTAGTTCTAAGAACTTTGATATGCTGCCCAATTTTTTTCTCTACAAGAGCTTTAAAGTGGCAAAAATTTTCAAAGACTTCACTTTTATATTTCAAGAAATAAACACATACTTTCCTTGTGAAATCATCAATGAAGGTTAGCATGTAATTTCTACCTGAAACTGATGTTGTTTGCATCGGCCCACATAAATATGAATGAATAATTTCTAAGGGATCTTTTGCCCTTATGCTCTTTCCTGATGGAAAGTTTTCTCTGTGTTGTTTTCCCAAGATCCAACCTTCACATAGGCTCTCTGGTTTCTCAATCAATGGTATTCCTCTTACCATTCCTTTTCTGTGCATCAAATTCAGATCTCCGAAATTGAGATGTCCAAATCTCAAGTGCCATAACTAATTCTCATCTTTCACTTCGTTTTGAAAGACCTCTTGAGTTACAGCTGCTACATTCTTTCTTTTTCTCTTCAAGTTAGTATTGAGCTTGAGTGGAAAAATTCTATTGTTGGTCATTTGTATTTTAGCAATAATCTTCTTGCTTGGAGGTATGTCCATTATTTTGCACACATCATTTTTAAAAACTACATTTTAACCTTTTTTTATGAGCTTCCCAACGCTCAAAAGATTACACTTCAATCCAGGAACGTAGTATACATCTGGCACAAATTTTTGCTCTCCATTTCTTGCACGGATACTTACTCTTCCTTTTCCCTTAACAGAAATCTTAGTATCAGTTCCTGTTGTTACTTCTGATTTAACTTCTTCATCAAGATTGGCAAACACTGCTATGTTTCCAGTCATGTGATTACTACAGCCTGAATCTAAGAACCATACATCATCCTGTCTATATTTCTCTACATTACATGTTAACAACACATTCTTTGGGCTCTTTTCTTCTCTTGCTACATTAGCATTCTGCCTATTATTCATGTCGTTTTGATTTTTCCTACACTCATTGGCATAGTGTCCATATTTTTTGCAATAATGACATTGGACATTGGATTTTTCATACCTTTTTCCTTGAGCATGTTGGTGTCCACCTTGTTGGTTGTTGCTTTGGCCGTGGCTTTGATTCTGACTGTTGCTCCTTCCATGTGAATGTGAAGGGTTGTTCCTTCCTCCTCTATTTTGGCTTCTGCCTCTTCCTCTTCCTCCGCCTTGACCTCTTCCTCTTCCAAAAGGGTCTTGAAGGCATGCTCTAGAGATGGGTTTACTGATCTTCCCAATCTCTGTTCATGAGTCAGCAGTGATGCATGAAGTTCATCTACAGTGAACTTTGAGAGATCTTTTTTCTCTTCAATAGTGGTTACAATAACATCAAACCTTGAGGGTAGGCTCCTCAATAGTTTCTCCACAATCCTTATTTCTTCAAGTGTTTCTCCATGGGACCTTATCTGATTTACCATCCCAATCACATGTGTGAATAATGAGTCTATTTTATCAGACTCTTTCATACATAGAGTTTCAAAATCTTTCCTCAGCAATTGTAGTTTTTTTGTCTTCAATTTCTCCATACCTTGATAGGCTATCTTCAGAGTATCCCATGCATCCTTGGATTTCTTAGCTGCAGATATCCTTGGAAACACACTCTCATGTATTGCTTGATAGAGATAAAAGAGGGCTTTAGAGTCCTTTATATTTCTCTTCAACAGATCCTTCTCTTCCCGTGTCAAGGCATTAAACTCTTATTCACTTATTGGTTCTTCAAAACCATCTTCAGCAAATTCCCATAGATCCAGGGAGGCAAACAGGGCTCTCATTGTAATGGCCCAAAAATCATAATTCTTCCCATTAAATTGTGGAAGCTGAGTATTTCCAATACACGTACTGGTGCTTGGTCCAACCATTACTTATAGCCTGAAATAAACTTGACTGTGTTTTTCTTAAACAAACTGTCTTTCCTTCTTTTAAAAGACAAAATATGTCTCTGAGGACTGGTATTTTAATCAAAACAACAACTCTTTTTTTTTGAAAAATACTTGTACTTAATCTTCTGTTGAGCCTTCACATTGTTGGAGAACTGCTGCAAAAAATTTCCTTCTTCCTTCAACTTCTTTGACACCTTCAAAGAGCCTGGATAAGCTCCGATACCATGTTGAAATTTCTAATAATTCCAAACACACAGGGAGAATAGAGATTCTCCTCTTCAACACAGAGAAATGCAAAAAAAAATTCTTCTGATAGATAGAGATGGCACACAAAATACTTTCTATTCCAAAAACATAAAACAATATTACAAAATTCGTTCTTCCTCTTCCTGAGGGATTTACAAAATGAGCTGGACTTCTACAAACATAGTGCTCACAAACAGAAAAATAAAACTCTCTCTCTGTCAATCAAAACGCACATACAATGCTTTTCAAATCTTCTCTCTATTTTTTGTTTGCGGACACACAGTCTCACTCTCTGCTGTTTAGCTTGCAGGCTTTTACAAATTCACAAAACGCCTCTCTGTCTCAGTCCTCTATCTGTGTTCACTGTCTGTTTTTTTTTTTAAACTCTCTGTCTGTGCAGCTTACACTGTATTTTTCCTTTTTCACATTATATATGAGTCATGACTTTTTCTTTCAAAATAAAAACAAAAAACATAAAAAATACAATGGCTCCATATAAAACATAAAACCAAAGTTAAAAAAAAAACATTCGGCCGCGGCAATTAAAAAAACATAACATGAAACAAAAATCAAATGTGTGAATGCGGATGGTGGATCCCACAGCGTATATCGCATCGCGGCTAAACTTCAGGACTTGACATTGCATTGGGGCATTGACATATGGTCATTGCGATGTGCAATGTGTGATATCGCACCATTGCATCACAACTAAACTTCACATCAACAAGACACTTCGGCTAGGTGATAAAACATCGGATCATCACATCGGTAATAAACAACGAAATGTGGAAATCAATTGAAACAACTCTGCGATGCGATTGCAAGACTTCAAAACAGAAAATTCGAGCTCAAGTCAAAAAAAAATGTTACTGTTGTTGACAGTTTCAAATGACGCAGTGTTTGGGGATATAAACACACGGTATGATGGCTTTAAAACCTGATATGACTGTCATTGAATCCTCTGTATGTTTTGTGGTTTGACCATGGAAACATCACTTCTGCTACGGCAGTATGGCTGTGGTCGTTCCTCAAATTAAATCCTCCATGTTTCTGTTTAATGTCCCTCTTGAATGCACAGACCCATGCATGCAAGTTCTCTACCTCTGCTGTACATTTCTTCCTCTGCACAGGGCAGTGGGGGAATTTAATATTTCTAACAACAATGAAACACATAGATTGACGTTATATTAAAGATTTTAAATAGTCAAGATTAGAGGAGTAAGTTGAGTTTTAATTATAAGAGACTCGTACATTGACATTAACCATATGTTCAAAGATAATTGTTAAAGCCAAAATATAATCCCCTCTAAGAATTATTAGTAGATCTCAAGTTTTAATTAAGTAATTTAAAACTATTTCATTTTTTCAAGTGTTATGTAAACTCAATCATTTAGCAAACACTAAGGAAATCAAGGAGTTAGATTATGGGAAATAATTTTTAGAGTATAAGGGGGATTATAGAGGTTGTTGGGTATATTTTTTCTCCCTTTCCCATGTTGTTATTTAAAAAATTTGAAATTTTATGTCTCAAATTCTCCACATGTTAATTCATTTGTGTAATGGCACAATTAAATTAATATACTTTGGCCTCACAATATCTTCTCATCTAATTTCAATATTGTTGAACTGATTTATTCAGTTAGGATATTTTTAGGGAATCACACATGGTATTCTCTTCCTTTGTTAACTCATAGGCTATTCAGTGCTCTTAGGGACAAGGTTATCAAGCCTACTTGACATTGTAAATGGCTTGCACACTATTATTAGGGTCATTGAGGGATTTCCATTTAGTGTAACAAGGCTCATATAGAAAAAATAGAGGCAAGCAAACTTAGATTACTTTCTTCTTGAAACTCAAGGAATTGTTTGAATGGAAGGGTCTTAATGTGATCCTAGATGATGTATTTATTGTGTAATAATAGAAACCATAAAGGGACTTAGGAGATAGATTTATTAGGTGAGGGAGATGAAGGTGTAAGTTGTTCAAGTCCTAAAATGAGATGATCTAGGATGTAAGATGAGTGAGAGTGCACAACCTCTAAGGAAGCCCAAACTTTAGATCATCGTGAAAGAGAAATTACTACTTAGTTGCATTCAACTAGAGTCAAAACGGAAGAAATTCAAGTCATTTGTGGAAACCCATAAACATAAATATGTTCTCATAGATCCTTATATGTACATCATTTTGAATTGACTATGATTATTCTTGTAATATGTACATATTTTTATTTCTGCAAAGTTGTTTTCCCATATTAAAAAAAATGTAAAGAGGGTAAAAGTACTAAAAGAAAAATCAAAGGACTAAAAAGAAAAAGATAAAAAAAGAATATAAAAAATGAACCCCAGCAAAAAAAAGATAAAAATGGATCACGAAAGTGATGCAAATTCAAATGGCACTACTTTTTACTTTACTTTGCAAAATAATATTGTGTGAAGCTTGTCAAAAATGCCACAATCCATGATATTCAAAGAGCTTAATATTGATTATTCATGCTGATAGATAGAGAATAAAGATCTAGCCAAACTATTTAATCTTGGCAGATCAGTAGTTAGGTAGAGATTAATAAATGAGCTCGACAGTTTAATCTGAGCCATTGGAAGTAATAAGGTTAGAATTAAATAGTTTGATGTTAAAAGAAAAATAAAAAGGGTCTGTAAGCTCAAATGCACCCAAAGAAATGAAGAAAAAATGTTAGGGTAGATGATGGGTAGGTAGTAATAGTTTTCACAAGGCATGGATAGTAGAAATTGGTCATTTCATATTACTAACTCCCTTCTAAACTCATCTCCCTTGTAAAAATACCCCTTCCCCTTCATTTTAACCCTTTCCCCTTACTTCACTCTTTTTCCCTTACAAAAACCCTTTTCCTAGATAAAAAAGCATATTATCTTTGGAAAAGTAAAAATCCCTTTACTCATCTCCCTTTTTCAAAATATCCCCTAAAATACACTTATCCTTAGTCTAAATTTAAATTAATATATCTAGTTCCACATTGATAAATCCTTCCCGATATTAGTTATAACACTATCCTTAGTGCATTTTAAAATCACGCACTTATTAACATTTCACTATATATTATTAACCCCCATATATGTTAATCCCTGCATACATATATTAAACTCATGCCTATACTTTGTTAACCATTATTATATTAACTCCCGAATATATTACATTTAAACCCATCTAAAATATATAGTTAAACTCATTCATATGTTTAACTAAACCCCATTGTTATAAAGTCTCGACCCTTTATAAATTAATTCATTTCTTATGTCACATTAAACACATCGCATAACGTTATCCCGGGCCCCACGACCTATCAAGTCCCTGATTCATCCTTTCCATTCGCCCAACCGTTCGATTGTAATTGATCCGATCTGATGGCCAATATCTTTTATCACATTCCCGAAAGCTTGAACTTTAACAACTTCGATACCTTGCGAAAAGAGTTTTTTTCACAACCTCGCTCCCTATTACGTGGCAAAATTTGATTGTATTGCATCCTCTGAAATAATACCGCATACCACCTTTTGCCGATGCGAAAACCACAAGCTTTTTTTCCGCCCATTATCAATACCACACTGTCATTTGAATTTAACCCTACGCATTAAAGTTAACCACTGATTGGTTAAATAACATAAGACCACCCTTTCAAGACTTTTCACCATTTCAGTTACAGATTAGCGCAAATACTATTTTGCCGACCTATTTTCCAGCCAAAGAACTGATGTCAACCTGTTATCAAGCTAATTCAACCAGAATTGAAGCTTTTACCCTCACAATCATTGCAGAACTAGTTGAAATCCCTATAAATACCATTTTGAAGTATATTTCATTGCTAGAAAGCCTCTGTTGCTTCCAAAACTCATTCCACAAACCAAAATCTTCATTTTATCAAGGTATTCCTCAATGCAAAGTCTTGTATTTTAATCTAAAAGAAAGTAACAAGTAATTGAACCAATCTAGGAGCTTTGCAGACTAAAGGAAAACCCTTGATTCTTCCCAAACCTTTTTCTGCAGACCTTAGTCATCTTTTCACAAAATTCCTAAGGTCCTGAGACTATTTTTTATCACAAAGAGTAATTATTTGATCAATTGAAGCGTTTTAGACCAAAGGAAAAGCCAATATTTCATCCCAAAATCCCCTGTAGACTATAACAATCTTTCAGAGGTGCTCCTAAAGGCCTGAGAGTTTTTGATAAGCCAAGAGAGTAATCAATTGATTAAAATTAACAAAAAAATGTCTTCTCAAATAATCCTAATGGTAAATCCCCTGCAACCTCCAGTTGTGGATGTGGAACACAGTCCCTGAGCAGACATAGACTTAAAATTAGTTACCCTGTCACCGAGTTTAACCTTCTTGACCTCCACTGCTAGAGTTATGATAAGTCAATTGAACAAGCTGCTGAATTTTTCCTTTGGGAGTCCAATTTTCCCAAATATATTGTCCCATAGACCTTCCAGTGTCCAAAGGTTATTATACTTTGTTAAAATTGTTATTTCCCTGATCAAAGAACCAGTATAACCCCTAGAAAATAGATATTGTTCACCATCATAGCTGAATCAATAAATCAGATGCTGCAAATCCAGCCTAGGCCTGATGAAACCCCACTTTCCATTGAGATCCTTACTGAGTTATATCTGAAGCTGGACTTGCCCAAGAGGTTTCAGATATTCCAAACATTCATTCCCTCATCAGTAGAGACTCTCAAAACCAACCCTCTTTATCCAACAACTATATTCTCTGAGAGAACAAGGCATATTATTAGCATGATGTCTTTTATTCTAGGTTATTTCAGCAATGAGCATGTTGATTCTTCATTCCTAGGGTTTCTATCTATTTTTTCCCTTGGTCAGCCTCTTGCTACCATATTCAATTTTTCCTAGTACCTTGATGATACAATTCATAAGCAGCTTGTTAAAATGCCTGAAGAAGGTGTCTTCAAGTATTCATCGGTTCTATTTCACATGTTTCTATATTTTCAACCTAAAATATTTGCTATCAACCTTCAGAAACTGGATGTTGAAGGTAATCCACAGTCAATTATCTTTTGAAATTCCTTAATAAGGAAAGATTCCACAAATTTCACATATATAGACTTCATTCACTCATTCATCCATCCTATTGTCAACATGCTGAACAGCAACATTCAACCAAGAGTCAATGATGAGATTAAAAAGGTCCTGCATTTATCAGAACACAGTAGGACACAATATTGTTACATTTATAAGAACCAGACGGATATTAGGTTATATGGATCTAATCTCTTTCCATATAAGATGCCCAAATACCTCCCAATGAGGTTATTTTCACTTGAATATATCAGGAAGATCCTTCACTCTGATGAAGAAAATTTCTTGTTAGCCAAAAAGAAGACACATTTTAAGATAAAGGATCAGATTGGTCTTTTTATTTGCAACAATAGAAGTGCAGGTCTACAAGAAAAAAAATATTTTTAGGAATTTAAGTTCAATCAAAGTTTCTAATGGTATTATGATCCTTTAAGAGTTATAAGCAAGTTAAGAGTCAAATGTAAATTAAATCCTTATGTACATGAATCTAAGCCATAAATTGAGAAGTACTCCAATCAGTCTGAATGGTTGGAGAACAGTTTGAAAGAGGTAGAGAAGTAAGGTGATACTAGTTCCATCTTGCAGAATCCAGCCCCACCGGATAGGAACTCTAAAAGAGTCAGAGAAGAAGGATCATACTCAGTTGAAACTACAACTGAAACAAAATTCAAACTGATGTACAGGAAGAAGCCCAAATTAATTCCTATAATTGAACAAGTGGAAACTATTGACATCATTGATACAAATACAATGGTCAAAGACAATGCTCCTCCAGCAGTTTCAAAAGAAATTCACCAACCTTCAACATCTAACTCTCATATTATTCAAAAGCAACATAGTGTTGAAGTGTCTTCATCTAGTAAACCAACAGAAAAAAAAAAATAGGATATCATGCAGAAGTATAAAGAGATCAAGATCAGGAATGAGGCATTAAAGGCTGATACATATACCCAATACTGGAAGCAGTCACCTAGTGACCAAAGCAGATTTCTTTTTGCATCTGACTACAAGACTAGGAAGATGCATATGACTGACTTTCTTACATCCCACAGTGAACCATCCCAAGTCATCATTAGATTATAAGAAAACATCATATGAAATTCAAGAAAAAGATCTTCATCCTATAGACCAGATAAAATTTCACAAGCAAGCTAGTGAAATATTGTATTATATCATAACAAACAAATCCATGAGTGTACAGAAGCTACAAAACACTCCTTAAAACATCAAAGGCCAGCTAAAGTTAGAAAATCATCCTCACAAGCTAAAGATAACATAATAAAATCTCTAGAAGATTTGGTTATTGAAGTAGGATATGATCCCAAGAATGTCAAACCTACAGAAGAACTCATAAAGAAAAAGAATGCAGACATTGTTGCATTAAAAAAAAAAACTCAAATTGCCTCCTACTGAATATCCACAGGCCAAAGAAGTATTAGAGGATGCAAGCCAAAAAGATGAGATGATGAAGCTCATTATTCAGTTAACTTCCCAATTAAAAGAAATGGAAAATGAAATGGATAAGTTAGTACGGGAGAAAAAATCTAGCTCAGAAGCAGTCCCTGTCACTGTTATTCCTACAGTCACTACAACTGTTCCTTCTACATTAGCAGAATCATTGGCTCCATCAATTCCAATAGCTACAACACTTCCTGTTACATCAACAACTACTTCAACTACAAATTCATCTACATCAGTAGCACAGTTTAGTGATGCAGTAGGAAAACTAGTAAAAACAATGTAGGAAATGTCAATCTAGAAAAAATGAAATAAATAGACTTAAAGAATAGTTGAAAAGTCTGGAGGACGAGAAAAAACTGGTGCAGACTATGCACAAGATTGAAGTACAAAAGACAAATAGATTGAATGAGAAATTGTAAAAGTTAGAAAATGAACTGGCATTGAAAGAACCAATGGCACAAGCCCAACAATAGTTGTGGGCCAATATAATTGAATCTGTCAATGATATTTGGCCATCCATTCAAGTCATTTACGAGGCAAAAGATCTCATCAAATCAGCAAGTGAAGCCATTCAAAAAATCAAGGAAGAACTTTTTAAGAAGCCAGAAGAGACTAATGAAATCATAAAGTTTCTTAATTCCAAGGATAAGCAAGAATTGGAAGAAATTGGAATTAGTGACAGGACATAAACAATCCTAGAAGCTATAAGGTGATTTCTAAGAGAAACTTAATGGTTCAACTTGAAGAAAAGTGTCAGAGCATGGAGATTGTCATAACCATATTCATGATGAAGTTTGATGATTTGAGGCAGAAAGGCCTTCCAAATCCATTGGTTATTAATGAAATATTGATGAAACAAGAAGATTATGATAAGAAAATCAGAGAAGTGGCAAAGGAGCAAGCCAATAACTCAGTCATGCAAGGAATTCCAACAAGTCAAAGTAAACAAAGCATCCATGATAAAAGTTAAAAACAACAATCAAAGGTCAAAGAGTATTAGCGTTTAAAAAACATCAAATGAAAGATAAGTTTAAATTCAAAAGAACAGGTAAAAGCAATCAACTTAAAGGACACTCAAACAACGTCAAAGACAGCTTTCGTTGAGCAACAGTCACAAACAAATCATCAAAAGATCAAAGACAACAGAAAACAAAATCAATAAAAGCAAAAGATCAAAGACAACAAACAATAAAATCAATAAAAGTAGGGACAACTTGCATTAATTAGATAGTTGTCTCTATCTTCTTACATGAAGGTATTTATTTTTCCTTGAATAATTCCTAAAACATTTTTGGATATTTTGTATTAATTTTTTTGTATAAATACTTCACATTTCGAGAGATTATATATATATATATGATTTATTTTAAATGGTTAAGTAAAATTATTGTAAATTTATTTTATTGTGATATGAGAGCTGGATAAAAAAAAATTGTAATGTTATATTGACTTCGAATATTTATAAATTCTTAAATGAATATACTTATCAAATGCGCTTATACCAATAACATTTTTTTAATTCTCAAAAACATAGAGTAATGTAGCAATGGCTGAGAATCATTTTTTTTCGAGAATAAAATCATGGTAATTGTTAAATGAAACATTGACTGATATTTATTGCTTCTCCAAAATTAATGCTGCGCCAAAATCACGTTAATTTTTAAATATTACTGGATGTTCACCCAATATAGAACAGCATTGATTACCTATAATTATCTTAATTTTTAACACCGAATGTAGAATAATTGGTTGGCTTGCCCATTTGGGAAAATATATTTCAATATTACCAAAAAGATAGATTTGAATTTTAAATTTCTTAAATGTTAAATATTTCAAAAAATTAAATATTTTTTTAAATTTATTTATGCCTATTAAATAATGACATGAATATAATTAAGATAAAATTAATTTATAGCGTAGTTGGCTGTTGATGGAAGAATTTGTTATTTTCGATATATAGTTTTTAAAATATTTATTACATTATCGATTTTCTTTATTTTTTAAATCAGTGACTTTAAGACCTTTTAAATAAACGATCTAAAAACATTTCTTCCCAGTCTTTTTGAAAATTTCCTATTAATCTCTTTTATTAAACCATATATATCTTAATAATACAGTTAAAAAGAACAAACAATATAACAAAATAGCTTTAGAAAATTATTATAAATAATAAAATAAAAAAATCTTCAAGAGGACAATACTCTTTCCCTTCAAAAATATTAAAAACCGGTATATAAATAAAAATTAGTCATTAGAGGAACCTATTTGCACGAGAATTGTTGACTGGAAGTTGCCGTTCATTACTCCTGATTTCTTTCAGAGAACTCCCAGTAAAGGCATATTAAAAGAAACTTTACATATTAAAAAATAAATTGTTTCAGCGAAATCAGAGTAAAATTAAAAGAAAATTTACAGATTAGAAGTTAACTTTCTTTAAAAGTTGAGTAGCTTGAAAAACCAAAGGAATAGCGCATGTTCCATCATCGCTGGTGCAAAAGAAGAAAATAACCAAAAACAAAATCGGCCTGTGAAACCCTAGCGTACGATACGGTAAACAGACTCGCCAAAGGCTTGTTATCATGCAAACCCATTGATATTTAGAAAGATTGAAAAAATTCAGAAAGTAGAGAATATTCTCTAACACAGATGTTGTGGAAAACAATACAACCATTTTATTATGAGAGAGATGAACATTTTATAACTATGTATTCTCTCGCAGACTTTGCATATTCCCGTGCTTCAGGACTCCGATCTACAAATGCGTCGTTGAACCCTCGGCGTGCTAGCGAATTTTTGTTAGAGATGTTTTTATTTTATTTTGGGATGGTTTAGGTTTCGCTATATGAACTGCATGATGCATCTTTAATTTTGTTGTTGTTGTTAATTTAATGGTAATAACAAATCTCACTTGATTGTTCATGTTTGGTTATTCATTTTCGTTAGGGTTGTTTTTTGGGATAGTTTGATGTATTTTTAATTTCTTTGTTAATTTAATGATAAATACAATATTATATCATCATTTAATAATAAATACAATATCACATTAATTTAATAATAAATACAATATCACAGTATGATATAATAGAAGTGAAATAGAAGTAGAATGGTTAAAGTTTTTTAGATTGTTGAATTTTTTAAAATTTTCTTTATGATATATTTTTCAGATTATTTTATTACGAAACATTACTTTAATTATGTATAAGTATTTTCATTTTTTTCCTTTTAAGATTGAATTTGATTTTTACTACTCTCTTTACTTTATGATTTAATTTTTCCAAGTTCTAATGTTTTAATTTGCTCACCTTTTTGTGTTGTGAAACTAAAGATCCAGAGGGTCACATGTTTCTAGAAATAACATCCCTTTTGATAGTTAGATGTTGATCTTAAAAATGGACAAGACCAAAACAACTACTAACTATTGCAACAAAGTTACGGATAAATTTTTTTACTTGAGCCTAAAAAAAGAGTTAATGTCACCCTCACTTATGATTAACCAACCTAGATCCATCTTAGCTCTGGACCTATTAAGCACCTAGAGAGATCAAATCTCTCGTGATGCAAGACTCTTTTGAGTGCAAAACGTGACAAAATGTTTGCACCTCGAGAGGTTTGATTCCTCTCGGTGATTAATAGATCCAAAGTTAAGATGGATCTAGGAAGAATGATACCTAAAACCAAGGGGATGCCATGGTCATGATCACCACATGAAGATGGTAAGCTAAAATGTATTTCAAATACTCGTTGATGTTTAGTTAGGACCAATTTCATATTAGGGTGAAGCTCTTGTTAGGGGGTATCTACTACTTGTATTGCGTTGAATCATTTATAATGCATAAATGGCCCCACTTCAACAAATAATTCATATGGTTAGAGCTAAAAAATTTAAATGAAATAGATATAAGCCCCTTGAGGGTGTGTTTTTCCCCTTCCTTTGTAAAGAGCATATATAACCCCTTGAGGGTGTGTTTTTCCCCTTCCTTTGTAAAGAGCATATATAACGCCTTGAAATCCATGGTGTTGGGTCCCAAAGTATGTAACCATTCTATTGTACAAAATACTTTAGAACTGTCCATTTCAATAGAAATACATGTGATATTTGAGATGTTACTTTCCTATTTGAAGTTTCACATCACCCTCCACATTTCACCATACAACCATTGACTATCATCATACTTTTGAATTTAGGGATGACATGGACATAACCATGGGTTTATTTAACAACTCTCTCATGGATAAATTTGTGGTTGTTTCCATTTTGGTGAAAATAATTACCTTGTGTTTCTTTATGTAAGCAATAGACCTTATATTTTAGGTTCATAATAGAGAGACAAGCATACAAAGGAATTTGTGTTTCCTTACATCGAGCTTGTAAGGTTAGTTCTTAGATTTTAGGTGCATAATAGAGGTACAAGCATACAAAGGAATTTGGGTTTCCTTACATCAAGCTTGTAAGGTTAGTTCTTCTTGAGGACAAGGGGTTGCTTATTCAAATTTAGGTTAGTAGTGTCTTCAATAGAGATGTCCTCAAAGTGTTCTTTGGGAGATACACCCATTTAACTTAATTTTTGGCCTTTTCATTTGTTCCCTTTCAAATACCTTCGCATCACAGTTATAACATAGGATTACTTATTGTGATTCTCCCATCCTTTTTAGGAACAAATTTTGGATTTGTGAGGTTTGATTAGTGGAGTGGCTTGAACGATGAGGAAAGAAGTGAATAATGGTCTTTTTCCTCGTGCATTTATTACTATTTTGACTTCATTAGCTTCATTGTATTGAAGAGAAAAAGGTCAATGGAATTATAGAAAAAGAGGTCAACAATGAAGTGAAGAGAAAGAATGTGCTTGCATTGAAAGAAATGTTAAGAAGAAGCATTGTGATAAGACTTCAACCAAGAAAGGTAGAAATAATAAAACTTATCATTATTGCAAGAAATTAGGACAATAAAATCAAGAACCTATAGGAGAAAGTGAAGAATCTTGAAGGAGGTATAGTTGTTGGAATAATCATTAAAATATGGCATTGAATGTAAGAGTGATTGGATTATTAACTCAAGTTGCACCCACCATATGCCTAAGATGGTTCTATCTTAAAATAGTTAGTAACATGATGATAAATGTGACCTCAAAATGAGAACTCCAACTCTAAAAACCCATATTTTTAGGTCAAAAACAATAAAATGAACATATATTTTGAAAAGTGGTGCCAGCAGCATTTTTTACAGGAGTTAAAATCACAACGTTTTGTAACTATGGTTTTAACAACCTCGTAATGCTTACAGAATAATGAAATTAGTGGTTGTCGAAAAGTGGCACCAAAGGTAACACTCATTTTTTAATGTAAGGAAGGCCAAAATTACAATTTAGTTGAAACCATGGACATAATAATTTGTCCAGTTGCAACTAAAACTAAAGTCAACTATGGAATCAAAAAGTGGTGTTGCCTATGAAACCCTTCATTTTTTGCTTGGAAGGATTTAAGTACAAAATTGCAACACCTTTGAAACCCATAACCTTAACAAGTGGTATCCTTCTCACCAAAATCTTAAAATCATCTCTCAAATAAAAACTAGATGCTGCTAATAACCACTCAACAATTTTTTCAAGTTCCAAATTATAGTAGTTTGAAACCATGACATAAGAGGCTAATGTGATTGAAAAAAAAAAAAGGGGGAAGGAAAAACCCTCAAACATAAAAAAATAGAAAAGATGAAAAAGAGAAAAAACCCCAAGAGAGGAAACATATTTCCTCTTAGTAATATTTTTTAATAGATTAATAAATGCATACATACATATAGTCAGATTCTTTTTCATTTTTTTCAATTATTTAAAATAATAATAATAATAATATAAAATACAATTAAAAAATTGAAACAGACAAACAATATAGATTTGAATTTTAAATTTAAATTTATTTATGCCTCTTAAATAACAAAATTAATATAATTAAGATAAAAATTAATTTATAGCGTAATTAGATAAAAAACATTTCTTATTTTTGCTATATAATTCTAAAATATTCGTTATATTATCAATTTTTTTTATTTTTTAAATCAATAATATTAAGACTTTTTAAATAAATGATCTTCAAACATTTCTTTCCCAACCTTTTTAAACATTAAGTACTGAAAATTTCCTATTAATATTTTCTATTAAACCATATATCTTTAAATATAAATATATATATATATATATATATATATAAAAAAGAAAATAACATTCGAAAATTACTATAAAGAATATCTATAAAATAAAAAATCTTCGAGAGGACAATACTCTTTCCCTTCAAAAATATTAAAAACCGGTTTATAAATAAAAACTAGTCATTGGAGTAACCTATTTGCAAGAGAATTGTTGATTGGAAGTTGCGGTGCATTACTCCTGATTTCTTTCAGAGAACTACCAGTAAGAAAGTTTACGTATTAAAAACAAATCTGTCAGCGAAATCAGAGTAAAATTAAAAGAAAAATTACAGATTAGAAGGAAACTTAAAACGTTGAGTAGCTTGAAAACCAAAGAAATAGTGCATGTTTACAGATTAGAAGGAAACTGGAAACTTACTAAAAATGTTGAGTAGCTTGAAAACCAAAGAAATAGTGCATGTTTACAGATTAGAAGGAAACTTAAAATGTTGAGTAGGTTGAAAATCCAAAGAAATAGCCCAGGTTCCATCATCCCTGGTGCAAAAGCGAAAAATAACCAAAAACAAAAACGGCATCATTGGCGTCTGAAACCCTAGGGTACGATACGGCAAATTGACTCACCAAAGACTTGTTGTCTGAAGTGAAGCCTTAATGTACTCAACAAAGACTTGCTATCAAGTTTCTATGTATTAATTGGGTCCAGTATGACTCTGTGTGTCTGTCATGTTTTTTTAAAAAATAATAAATTTTATTTTTGCTAATGTGAGACAAAGCATTAATCTAATCTTTAATTTTATATCACTTTAATATTTAGATTATATAGAATTTTTTTAACTTATTAATGGGCTGTGATTAATTATTAAAATACACCTATGTATTATTTATATAATTTGAATGGATAGTAAATTATCTCACTCATTTAATAATTGCTTTATTATATACAAGAATTTGAATGGATCATAAATTTACCTTTAACAAAAAAAATTACCACATTGAATTTCCAAATTAAGTAAAATTTTAAACATCTTTACTCTTTGCTAAAGTCAATTCCATTTCCTAAATCAAAGGAAAAGAATTAATTTAGTACAAACAATCAAAATCCAAAATATTTTAATATTTTTTTTAATTAAATATTTGTAAAATGGATCTTTAAAAAGAAAACCCATGTTGTATGGATAAATTAAAACCTTTAAAGATATAAATATTCCCCCATCAAAATTGCAATATTTCAAAATTTAAGTAAATAAAAATCTAAATAAACCCAAGATATGGGAAATAAATAAAACCTATTTTTATACTTACTCCAGAGTTATGGTAAATAAATAAATAAAAAAACTCAAAAAGCCAGGTTTTATTTAGATGAAGTCTATGGGACGAATACCATGGGACAAATTAATATTGATACCATGGGCTAAATACCATGGGCCAAATACCATATTTATAAAAGAAGTATGGCAAATAAATAAATACAAAAAGGTATAAAGAGATATGATAAATAAATAAATATAAAATAGGTATAAAGAGGTATGGTAAATAAATAAATATAAAAGAGGTATAAAGAGGTAAGGTAAATAAATAAAAATATATCAAATATGATTATAAATAAAAAACTAATTATATAACAAGCCTATGGACAAAATACCATAGTAAATAATAGAGGTATGGTAAATAAATAAAAACATAAATAAACTAGAGGTATGGTAAGTAAATGAAACCTCTTTTCATATTTACTCCATAATCTGCTTTATATTTAAGAACACTCAAAAAATACATTTTATTTAGATGAAGCACATGGTGGGTGAAGAGAGAGAGAGAGAGAGAGAGAGAGAGAGAGAGATATGGGAGAGAAAGGGAAAGTCCGGAAACAAGAGAAGGGATGTGAGAGAGTAGAGTGAGGGAGGGAAAGAGAGATGGACTTGAGGGGGAGAGAGAGTGAGGTAAGAAGAAAGACATAGAGAGATAAAGGTGGAGAGAGAGAGAGAGAGAGAGAGAGAGAGAGAGAGAGAGAGATAAGGAAGATGGAGAGAGAGGGAGAGAGGACAGAAGGAGGAAAGAGAGATATGGGGAGAGGGATAGAGTGACAAAGAGATTGATAGATATGGAGTGTGAGAGCCTGTGTGTTTAGGGGGGTGAGATAGAGAGACAAAAAAGAAGAGATGGAGAGGGATATAGATATGGATGGAGGGTGGAGAGAGGGAAGAATATTTCATGCACTAGATGGATTGATTTAAGTGGAGATGGTGATTTCTACTTCTGTTTGATTGTTTGCACTAGATTCATAGATTTTAGTGTAGATATGTTTTTCTAATGATATTTGATTACTTGCACTAGATGCATTGATTTCAGTATAGGTGGTGATTTCTAATACTCTTTGATTGCTTGCACTGGATGTGTTGATTGCAATGTAGATGTTGATTTATAATTATATTTTATTGCTTGCACTAGATGCATTGATTTCAATATAGATGATTCATAATCCTATTTGATTGTTTTAACTAAATGCATTGATTTCAGTGTAGAAGTTATTTTATAATTTTATTTGATTGCTTGCATTAAATGCATTGAGCATTGATTTTAGTGTAACCACAAAATGGTATTGACAATGCACATTGATTTTTGTCTTATAGTAAGTTAACCTATTAATATTGGAGAGCAAGAGAGACAAGGTATCTTGTTTACTACAACAGCTAGAGCTAAAGATTTAAATGATTTATGATTTAAATTTTATTTTTCATATAATCTATATGAAAAGATGACAAAACTAACAAGGGTGACAATAAGAATAGTAGAACAGAATAGTTTGAGATTGATCACAATGAAGACTATTTGTAACATGAGTACATTCTTACTATTCACATTTTCTATCTTTCAACATTATTATTGTCACTTTGCATTCAAAAAAATTATTTCATCATTTTTCATCATTAAAGTTATTAACAATATCTATCATCTCAACAAACTGAGGTAACTAAGAAAATTTAAAATTAAAATGACCAAGTTAATCTCAAAAATATTTAGCATATTTAAAATGATTATATTAATATTTGATATATTTACATATTATTGATAAAATTAATCAAATCTTCGACAGATTTTCCTTGGCAACACATGACTGAAACCAGCCTAGATCCATCTTAACTCCGGATCTATCAAGCACCAAGAGGGATCAAATCTCTCTAGGTGCAAACCTTTCCTCAATTTTTGCACTAAAAAAAGAGGTTTGCACCTTGAGATATTTGATCCCTCTTGCTGCTTGATAGATCCAGAGCTAAGATGGATCTAGGTTGGTGTTATCCTCACTTATGATTAATTAATTTAAAACTATTTTAACTCTGGATCTATTAAACATCTAAACCTCTTTTTTTAGAGTAAAAATTGTTTGCACCTCGAAAGGTTTGAACCCTCTCAGTGCTTAATAAATTTGAACTTAAGATGGATGAATGACACCTAAAACCAAGGGGATGTCATGGTCATGATCACCACATGAAGATGGTAGGCTAAAGGGAATTTCAAATACCGGTTGATGTTTAGTTAGGCTATGCACTCTCATTTGTAAGATTCATTGTATTATTAACTCAAGTTGCACCCACCAGATGCCTAAAATGGTTCTCTCCTAAAATAGTTAGTAACATCATGATAAATGTGACCTCAAAATCAGAACTCCAACTCTAAAAACTCGTATTTTTAGGTTAAAATGTTGGAAGTAATGGAGAAACCTAAACTTAGATTGTTGTTATGATGAGGATAGGTTAGAGAATATAATCTTAGACCTCATATCCTAATATATAGGGAGTGGTTGAAACCATCCCTTTAGTGTGAAAGTCTATATATCTGGGGCTCATCTAACTCAATAGTCAGTGATTTTATGAGTGTGTGTACACTCTCCAGGTTCTCACCTGGAGAGCCATTTAGTTTATAGTTAATATAATCCAGTTTTTAACATGGTATTAGAGTTTCAGATCGAAGCTAAGTCAACCTGTGCTGTGTAGGGATATGAGGATCTGTGGATGATCACTGCGGTTTCATGTTGTGAGGTGATCTGCATAAAAAATTTCAGTGGTAAAGTCCGTAGTTTGGAGTTGTGATCTCAGTTCTGCAAAGTCAAGTGTGAATCTACTGCACAGGCGATTCTGGAAAACAACGACCTTTGGGATGTGATCTCCAGCTAGGTCGCATGCCAGGTGTTCATTTTTTTTTTTTTTTTTTATAATCTAACAACATGTCTGTTGGCGTGGACGTCTGGAGGCGGATAATCGACTACATGGACTGCACTTCCTGGTGAGGAGAGAAATTGCATTTGCTGCATACATGAAAAATGATCTTTTGAAAATTAAAAAACTATCCCGCGTGGTTGTGTTTCATGGTCCACTGCTACAACAAATGGAAGAAGGGAGGAATGCTGACATGTGGTAGTTGACTGATGGTGCTGATGGTTGTGTGTTGAGCCTACGTGGAGACCGTAGAACTATTTGATGAGGCTATTGAAGGGCATAAAGAAGGGGTCGTGGATTTAAAGATCCACTACTTCTGAAACACCATTTCCATATTTGTGACTCGACCTGTGCGTGGAGAGGCGCAGATAAAGTTTTGAGTAAAGATGTGGCATGGGACTAAGAATGTTGACTAGCAGCAATGTTTAATGGCATTTTGAAGGCCAAGTTTAGTCGTTGAGATTCCGAGTGCCCGACACCACAATATTTTGATGCGTAGTTGCATCGACATTTTTTTTAGGGATCTTATTCACTGGCAACATTTGGCTATTCTTGCATAATTATATGCGGAGGCCTAATTCCGTAGTCCGGTTGGGTGGAAAGCATTTATTAAAAATAATATTAATTGATTTGCTGCGTTCTTTCAGAAATATGTGTCATATGAGAAATTTCTAATTACATGCATCTAAATTGGATATCAATAACATTTCCAGCTTGTTAAGAGGTCATTTGTTGCTCGTCGCAAGAGCCGAGGGAACTGAGACTTGTGTGGAATAGAAGCCGTAGTCTACAAGGTTCTATAGTTGAAGAGCTTCCCAAGCGAGAAGTTTCCCACCTACATGGTAACGAGGTTGTTGGAGCTCATTAGAGGACCGAGTGGAGTCAAAATATCGAAGCAAGATAAATCTAGATAAGCTGGACTTTAAGAACATGTCTATATTTTTAGATATTTTTTTATTCTGATGATGATAATTTTCTCATGTGGACATTTGGAGGTGTTAGCATGGGCAGTGTTTTTGAGTATGAAGAAATTTCAGAAAAAAAAAATGTGGTTCTATTGATGACCACGAAAATCAAGAGGCATAATCTATTGTGCAAGATCTTGAGATTTAAGAGTCACGAGTTGATCTTCACGAAGGATGTAAAGACGAAGAAAGTGTTGAAGATCAATTGGACAAGCCACATGAAGCTGATTGCAAAGACATGATAGAAGAATACAAAGCTGGAGAGAATTTTTATTTTGATGATCTCATGAATATTTCTGTGTGTGCAGATGTTAGCAACAGCAACAAAGTTTGAAGAGGAATTGAAGTTTCTTGAAGAATGGCTTGAAATTCCATGTCTCTATGAAATAAACACAGAAGTTGCATCAATAAATGATGAAGAAATTATCGTTGACGTTTATATGGTTGACACCAGAAATAGTAAGAGGGAAAATTCTCCTATCCAACCTGTCATAATTTTGAGAAGGGTGAGAATAAGAATTCAATATTTCAATCACTAGGGAAGAAATAAGGTGAAAATACATCACTACCTCACGGCGAGGAAAGTGAAGATGAAGCCTCACCTCGGAATGAACAAGTATGGAGTCACAAGCATAAAGACCAAAATGAAAACCTATGTCACAAAGTTTTTTATGTTTTTTATTGTAAGCCCAGCTGAGACTAGACCAGCAGGCGTATGTTATTGGTTAGTACCCTTTCTCCATTAAGGGGGAGTGTTGGAAGTAATGGAGAAACCTAAACTTATATTGTTGTTATGATGAGGATAGGTTTGAGAATCTAATCTTAGGTTTTCATGTCATGCTCTGGGAGTGGTTGAAACCATCTAGTTGGTGTGAAAACATGTATATTTGGGAGGCTCATTTGACTCAGCCAGTGTAAATTCTTGTATGGTGTGTGTACACTCTCTATAGTTCTCACTGAGCATTTGTTGTTTGTTGCTATAGTTAATAAGTCCGATTTTTAACATAAAAACAATAAAATCAACAAGTGGTGCCCCTATGGAACAACCATTTTTTTCTTGACGAAGGAGAGGCTGGCTCCTTTGCTTGGGTACAAAATTTCAACACCTTTGAAAACCCATGGCCTTAACAAGTGGTATCATTAACCAATCCCCAAAATCATCTCTCAAATAAAAAATAGTCTCAATAATGGCTTAGAGCCATTTTTCAAGTTCCAAAATTGTATTAGTTTAAAATATGGCATAGAAGCATAATGTGATTGAAAAAAAGCCAATAAAATTGAGAAAAATCTAAAATGCTGGAAAAATAAATAAAAATGAAGAAAGAAGAAAAAGAGAAAAAAACCCCAAAATGAGGGGGAAAACATATTTCCTTTTAGTAACTTTTTTTTAATACATTAATACATGCACACATACATATAATCACATTCTTTTTCAGTTATTTTTTAAATTATTTAAAAGAAAAAGAAAAGAAAAATAATATAAAATTCAATTCAAAAAATTGAAAAACACACAAACAAACCCATACACACACATATGTGTCAATTTGGCTTGTATAGGGTGGTTAGGAGGAATGAATGATATCCTCTCTACCCAAGTTTTATTGTCACGAGTTAAATGAAGAGCTTTGTTGTAATGGATTTGATCGTTATTATTGAGTCCGAGTAATACTTTGAAGACCAAAATGTGTATTTTTAAACCCTAAAAAAAGGATTGTGTAGAAATTATCTTGTATATTTGCAATTTCTCATGAAGTTTAATCAAAATCACAAGACACAAAGCTACTCTACTGGTTTTCATCTTTGCATAATTTAATTCACAATTTAGAACATCAACCACAAACATGCAATGAGAAATAACACACATGCACATAATATTTTTCCAAGGGAAAGCTATCTGCTAAAAACCCCAATGTTTTCTTCTATTAATCTGCTCACTGAGAGCTCTAACCCATACTTAGTCAATCTCTACCAATGTTTGAGCCATTATTTCCTTATACAATTCCTTAAGGAATTAGGCCCCTATTATTGAGGAATTTCTCCAAAATGGATTGCACAATTCCCAAGGTTGATCATTTGAGTGCATGCAACACTTGTACACTCAAGACTATTATACAACTATTTTTACACTTCCTTGGAATCTCAACCACAACTAGGGAAATCAAATTCTTTGCATGCACTAACTATTTTGGGTTGATTGATCAATTAACTCGATGATCACTGATTTTGACTGAAGTCCCACTGCACAACTAACCTTCCACTAGTTCCTCCAATAGTTGGAACTATTTTAAATGAACAAAACTTGAGATAACTGACCTTGATTGCTACAAATTAGCAATCGCACATGCTTTACTGAAATCTAACTCCTCCAACTCAAATTTACCGAGTAAATTGGGTGACATAATCCATGTCACACAAGTTAACCACGATCAAATTGGCTGCTAATGTGGAAATTCAAATTTTCTCAATTTAACCAAGGAAATTTTTTTTTTAGAATTTCTTGCTGCATTTTTCAACATAGTGGTACGAGTAGCACCAATTTTTAAAATTGGAGTAAAAATGGCTACTAAATGTGATGTCTAGAAAAATTAGAACTCTCAATGGTTCTATTCATGCTAGTAATTATGTTTATTTTCTTCATTAAATGAGGCTACATAACATGAAAAAATTGTAGTAGATGAATACACACTCACTGTTGTTGGTTGTGGAAATATATGTCAAAGTCGTGTGATTATTTATGTGTATCATGTACTTAGCTTGAGTCCAGTTTATTTTCTAAACTCAAACTAACTCAAATTACAAGAAGGTGGATTTTTGTAACAAATTATTTTCAGATACTATTGATGTTTGTGTAAATATTGAAATTTGAAATGGTGATTTTATTGATGTGTATCATGTACTTAGCCTAAGTGCCAACATTAGAGAAATTTTGAGGTAAAAAATGGACCTCAAAACAAAAAAAACTATCAACATTAACGTTAACATAACCAACGGGATTTAAGATGATGATGTCAACTATACGGGTAAATATCTTTGGATGGAAGGAACAAGAAGGAACTACTTTAATTGCATATAACTACTCAAACGAATCCATATAACCATGAAAAAATATATTAACTATTTGTAGACTATCCATTTATTACCTTTTATTTTAGTTCATATCCAGAATGGTTTTCCTGTACTTATGGCTGAGCATTTAATATGTTGGGAGACCATACTCTACATTTCAGGGTGATAGTCTCCTTTCCTTTGAACAAGGTTAGATTCCTATCAAATCAAACCCCCTAATCTATGTCTCTAGGAAGGGATTTGATGTTCTTTGTATCATTTTGGAAGTACAAATATTTGAAGGCTTCTTTTCTACCTCCTCATTCCCAGACACTGTTAGCCATACCATTAATTCCAATTCCTTCCAAACCAATTTAGTAAACGAAAGTAATGTAGTTAGATGCTCCATGGTTTCATATGACTGTTTTTGTAAACTACAACATCCCTGTTTTTGAAATACTTGTTTTTGAAATACCCAAGTAGGATCCTTATTATTTAAAATAATCCACATGAAATATTTATTTTTGGAGTGACACTTTAATTTCTACATTTAATTCTCGACCACCAACTATACTATCCCTCTAAACCTCCCTTGGAAATTACTTCGTAGCCTATATTAGGCACATATGTTCCAAATCGATCAAGGGACCAAATCACTTTGTCCTCATATTCTCAATTTTTATTTTATTATACTTAATGGGCGGAAACGTGAATCTGGGTTACACTTTTGTGAGAATCGGGGCTCGAAACTTTTTTCCAACAATAGTTCGACCGAACATTTTCACAAGTTCGGCCGAACTATTAAAAAGTTCGGCCGAACTTTATTAGAAAGTTCGGCCGAACTCTAGATTCCGTTAACAATGACGGCACATTGACGGCGCAGGCAAACAGAATTTTTGCCGGAGTTTGGAAAACCGTAAATTAGATTTCGGCCTAACTACTAAAGAACTTCGACCGAACTATGAGTTCGGCTGAAATTTTACTTTTAAAATAGTTCGGCCGAACTATTTGCTATAAATAAATCGCCCGCGATTTTTCATGGTTTACCGTTTCATTTTTTGCGCGTTGTTGTTGCTGCTGCCGACGTTGTTGCTGCTGCCGACGCCCTGTTGCTGCTGCCGACGCCCTGGTGCTGCTGTCGCCGCCCTGTTGCTCCTGCCGTCCGCGCGGGTAAGGCTCGAACAGAAAATCATGGTTTAGATTTATTCATAGCTGGCTTATGGTTTAGATCGCGCGAGTTTTTATGGTTTATGGTTTAGATTTATTCCCAGATGAATTTTGAAATGGTGAAAAATCATATCATAAATTAGGTGTCTGTTACATTTAAATCTTTACTACCATTTAAACTTGTAACTCTAGTTTTTTGGGGACAAATTTCTGCTCCTTCAATGGACGAATGTTTGTAACTCACAGATTGTGGAATTGAACAAATATTAATGCCATATTGTAGTAAGGATATATTGAAAATTACAGTAGTCAAGAAATCTACTGCCTGTTGGCATTATAAATATTTCAGGATCAACACAGATAAGCCATTTTGTTACAACAAAAAGGAATTTATAACATAATTAGACGTAGCCATTTGTCGAAGAAGAATAGAATATAGAAGATAAATATATCTATGTATTCCAAAGAGGCTGCTATTAGATGTCACGGTCTCTGGTGCACTCTGGAGACATTGTAGGATACCTCACTCTGTGAGTGCAGTAGTTGTGTATGGTGTACCTGTCACGAACCCAGATTAGAACCATTGAACACTCTAATATGATAATGCTAAATAACTGAGAGCCATGACTAAGAACACGAAACATTAAAATATATATCAGCAGAATATATCTTCCCATTCATGGCTACACTTGCATCTATCACAGTATTTATATGTGCATATGTTATTAGAATAAGTACCCAAAAGAGAAATGCTTTTGACAATATTAGAATCTAACTCCACACAACAGATTTCAATGTAGAGGCAATGGCCTAAAAGCTTATTTTATAATGATCAGAACCCTATAAAGTAATTAATGAATGGCCACAAACTTCTGCAAACAGTGACAGCATCTCCATCTCACACTGGCATTGTAAATTTCCTTTTCATAATAACGGGTTTTTGGGTACATTCTGAACCCGAAAATACAGCGAAAAAAAGCTCAGAAGAAAGCCCACTAGAGTTATGGCAACAAATATCCTTTGTCTCATAGCAAACTGTCATAAATAGAGCCTGAAAGGGAGAAAATTAACTGTACTTAAAAGCTTATACCTTTCCATATGCACCCAACAAGTCTGTGCCAACAAATGGTCTGGTAAAGCCTGAAGAATCAGGAGTGTCCAAGAAGCCTTTTGTAATGGTTGGCAGGCAGTTGGATATGGATAAAATATTGATCTATCTAGAAATTGGTATGCTGAATGAGCTAGCATGAGCACATGCAATTTTTCCCTTGGCCTTTTCATTCCTGCTGAGATACAGCTATGTTTATATTATTATTGGTCCACTTTAGGTCATGATACTGCCAATAAATAATTTCATTTTAGTTTACCTAGGATCATTGAGATTGTGACACTACCCTTTATTGTTACTTTTCATGGACACCTAAGTAGTCATATTCCTCTTCTAGGCTTCTCTATAGGGAGAATAGCGATTCTAAATATATAGAAGAATACCAATCTCTACTACATTCTATGCTTGAACTTGCAATGAATTGAGTTTTTACCATTTGTACACAAATAATCCAAAGGTTTCACCCTGCATCATTAAGAGGGTCCACACTCTCTGATAGGGTTCAGTCATACCCCACCAACCCAGCTATGAGCTGTTTTGGAAGGCTTGCTAACATTTATATGAAAATATTGTATTTAATCATGGCACTTTTTATGTCGGTTGGGATATGGTGGAAGTTTAACAGTAGGTCCCTTTCCACACATGGTTTCCCTAAAATTCCTCAAAGCCACACATTCCAAAAGTATGTTCCTCACTCCACAAAAAAGAATTGGTTTTATCAAAAGAAAAACCTTACCATATAAATCTTAATTTTTAACTGATTTGTTTGAAAGCTAGCATTGGCCAAATGTATTCAACAAGCATCACCATCACTTCATAGAACCAAGGGAAGGTTTTCCATTTAAAGTAATGTGTTTGCCACATGCCATAGCTAATCACTAATCACATTGATAAGCAATATATTGTCTTAATAATTTGATCTAAATATAGTATTTTGGGATATACAAAGAATACTTTTATGGAAACTTCTCATATAAATATAAAAAAAATATATCATATAGCTCATCACATTGATAGGCAATATATTGTCTTAATAATTTTATCTAAATATAGTATTTTGGGATATACACAGAATACTTTTACGAAAACTTCTCATATAAATATAAAATAAATATATCATATATCATAATCAAGATAATGTTTTAATCATTGATCTAAGTCTAGTTTTTTAAGATATATAAAAAAAAATACTTTTAAAGAAACTTTTCATTTGGCATTAAGATAAATATAAAACAAATAAAAAATACACATCCATGATTAATTTTAATTGGAATGATTAAATAATTGCTGAAATTTTATTAGAATATTAAATATTTAAAATTATATATTAGTAAAATAATTTTTGTTTAAGAATGTTGGAGATGTATTATTTTAATGTAAATTTATGTGACATAATGTATTATATGACATAATTTTCCTGTGTGGAAAAACATAGTTACTGAGAGTTCAAAACTCATGCATTTGAATAGAAAGTGGGTATACGAATGAGCAAGTAGATATTTTCTAGAAATGATTAAGTGAAGGTTGATAGAGAGCCACACAAAATTGCAAATTCATACCTTACCAAAATTGTTAGATCCTTTTAAAGAAAACATATTTAATCAACTTTCATTGAAATATATGATAAACTCAACCCAATTTTATGAAAAGTAGTATACCATTTTTTACATAATTTCACATAATACAAATAGATATAAATTTTAATTAAGTATTGTTATAAAGATTTAACTACCCATCAAGAGATGTCCAAGTGATTGAGACAGGGCATCATCACAATAAAAAACCAAGTACAAATTGTAGTAATCCTAGAATCATGCTTTACATGAGGTAAAATTGGGGAACTCATGACTTGTACTATAGATAAAAAACATTTACCCCTAGTGGCCAAGTATTCAACATAGCGTGATAGCCAACTAGGTGTAAGATTTGAATTCGTTAACCATTAATGGGGTTTGTGATTTTAGACCTTTTAGAGTCTTGTTAAAATTCCACATGTAGCTAGCTTGCCATGCATGATTAATGGGGCGAAAATGTCATTCTCTCGTACCATGGTCGTCAACATGATAGGTCAACTTACTAAAGGCATAAATTTTGAATGAACTTCATTTGATGTTTTTCTTGTAGCATTGGATATATATGTCTTTAAGTGTAGAATAATGGTCAAGATTTCGGCACAAGGGATAATTGTTTGACCCCCAGAAATGTCATTTAATACCTCAAAATGACTCCAAAAGGTTTTAGACCCGAATTCTCCACCCCCCATTAAAATGACCCTACAAGTTGATTCTTTCAGTTTTTTAACTCTATAAGCATCAAAATATATGACAAATAATATAATTATCCAGTCTAGATCATTATTTAATAATTTTTTAAAATTATGAGTAAGATATACATCATGGAATTTAAATAAATAGCGTTAATTCATTGAACACCCTTGTACATTCCTTGGTGATACTTTGAAAGTAATACGTTTTGAAAAATAATTTTTTTATGGATTCTATTTTCCACATTCTCTCAACGATATCAAAAACCTTCTTGTAATATTTGAAACCTAAGGTCTTTCCCATACTAAAGTATGTTCTTTTAAAAAATGTTTTCTTGGTGATATAGGTGATTTAGAAATGATTGGGAGAGCAAAAATCGTCATTTAATATGTACAATATGTTTGGTTGAATCCACATGAAAAACAAGACTCCCAACCGTGAGAAGAGGAAATTACGTCCTATTTCTCCCCCCTAGCACAATTACCAGTACAGTTAGAATTTAACAGCCCCAAATTGGATTTTACTCTCAGGTACTGGAACCTCTACAAAGGTTCGACCTGGAAACATAGTTTTTCCGTAGGTTTCTCCACTGGTTCTATGTCCAACTTGGATAACCAACAACAAAATCCTTCTTTTCATTTTTTATAGCCCCTCTTGGATAACCATAATATCTTGAAATGGAGCTAGCCAACTCAAATATAGTATTGCAAATCCCTGGCGAAGTTAGATGAGGATTACTTATGGTCTTGAATGAGCATTTGGAATCTTTAGATATATATCTAAAGAGTCCAAAATCTCATTCAAGACCATATGTAATACATAGCCTCCTCATCTAATATATATAAAACTTTAATCCATGTCCTTAACCTTAAAATTGACACAAATGGAATACAATTTTACTCTCTGCTTTATGATAGAAAAATATGCAGATGAATATTGCCCACATATCCAAAGTCAAAAGGGATAGATTAAAAAGGGATGCTCTCGTCATCTATAAAAGATAAATTAAAGAAGTATGAAAAATTAGATATGCATACCAATTATGTTCATATAACACAACAAATAGATGATTCAATACAAATGTCACATAGAAGTCATTTATCTCATGGGCCTTCAACTTAAATTATATATCTAGCATAATACATTAAGCTATAGGAGATAAATAAAAGAAGCATTTGTTCATGTAAATTAAACATGTGTAATAATTATGTCCTCATTTAATATGTACAATATGTTTGGTTGAATCCACATGAAAAACAAGACTCCCAACCGTGAGAAGAGGAAATTACATCCTATTTCTCCCCCCTAGAACAATTACCAGTACAGTTAGAATTTAACAGCCCCAAACTAGATTTTAGTCTCAGGTACTGGAACCTCTACAAAGGTTCGACCTGGAAACATAGTTTTTCCTTAGGTTTCTCCACTGGTTCTATGTCCAACTTGGATAACCTACAACAACATCCTTCTTTTCATTTTTTATATCCCCTCTTGGATAACCATAGTATCTTGAAATGGAGCTAGCCAACTCAAATATAGTATTGCAAATCCCTGGCTAAGTTAGATGAGGATTACATATGGTCTTGAATGAACATTTGGACTCTTTAGATATATATCTAAAGAGTCCAAAAGCTCATTCAAGACCATATGTAATACATAGCCTCCTCATCTAATATATAAAACTTTAATCCATGTGCTTAACCTTAACATTGACACAAATGGAATACAATTTTACTCACTTCTTTATGATAGAAATATATGCAGATGAATATTGCCCACATATCCGAAGTCAAAAGGGATAGATTAAAAAGGGATGCTCCGGTCATCTATAAAAGATAAATTAAAGAAGCATGACATATTAAAGTAATGTAAATTAGATATGCGTACCAATTATGTTCATATAACACAACAAATAGATGATTCAATACAAATGTCACATACAAGTAATATTTATCTCATGGGCCTTCAACTTAAATTATATGTCTAGCATAATACATTAAGCTATAGGAGATCAATCAAAGAATCATTTGAATGTAAATTAAAAATGTGTAATAATTATGTCCTCATTTAATATGTACAATATGTTTTGTTGAATCCACATGAAAAACAAGACTCCCAACCGTGAGAAGAGGAAATTACATCCTATTTCTCCCCCCTAGCACAATTACCAGTACAGTTAGAATTTAACAGCCCCAAACTAGATTTTAGTCTCAAGTACTGGAACCTCTACAAAGGTTCGACCTGGAAACATAGGTTTTCCTTAGGTTTCTCCACTGCTCCTATGTCCGACTTGGATAACCTACAACAACATCCTTCTTTTCATTTTTTATATCCCCTCTTGGATAACCATAATATCTTGAAATGGAGCTAGCCAACTCAAATATAGTATTGCAAATCCCTGGCTAAGTTAGATGAGGATTACATATGGTCTTGAATGAGAATTTGGAATCTTTAGATATGTGCACCAATTATGTTCATATAACACAACAAATAGATGATTCAATACAAATGTCACATAGAAGTCATATTTATCTCATGGGCCTTCAACTTAAATTATATATCTAGCATTACGTTAAGCTATAGGAGATAAATCAATGAAGCATTTGAATGTAAATTAAACATGTGTAATAATTATATGTCCTTTCTAGTTCAATAAATAGATAATAATTTGGCTCAACTATGCCTTGTAGTCAACTATGCCTTGTACATGTTTTCCTTTAAACCTTTACTTTCATAGCACATTTTCATCAAAAATTTTATTTCTCAATTTTTTATTATATATTATGTTTTTTAATTAATTAATAACGGCCATTATTACCGAAAGGGATTTTACAAATTTATCTTTTATAAAATGAATTATGGGGGGCATATTGAGATGGTTATCTCACTTTTTACTAATTCTTCTAATATTCCTAGAATTTTATGAAAGAAAATATGAATTTGAAATGTTTGTATAAATTTAATGAGGATACATGAGTTGATTTGGAGAATACCATCATCACTTATGCCTAGATTGAGATAGGGCATCATCACAATAAAAAACCAAGTACAAATTGTAGTAATCCTAGAATCATGCTTTACATATAAGGTAAAATTGGGGAACTCATGACTTGTACTATAGATAAAAAACCATTTACCCTTACCAAAAAATATATGATAAAAATTGACAAACTACATAAGTTTAAGCTTAAGGGTATATAATCCTTCTTGCCTTCCATATAGATAATGAAAATGATTGTTCCAAGTCTCATGTTGCTTCTCATGTTATTTTATAAACCTTGATTGGAAAGAAAAAAGGGGGGCAGAAATGTAAGAAATATAAAACATAATGAAACACAACGTAAGAAATAGAGAACATAATGAAACAAAAACATACAATTATTTTCCTATGAATCCTTATGGGAGATAAGCAACCCTAAAGAGTAATGATGCTCTAGACTCCTTTTTCCCTAGGAAATCCTTATGGGAGAAAAACAACACTAAAATGTAAACATGCTCTAGAGTTAGCTACTGAATTTTAGCGTGTAAGGTTGCTATAAAAACTTAACTTCATACATTTTTCTCTCTAACTTCACACTCCTAGTTGTATTTTCAACTATGGAACAAAATACAATAACACAAAATGGAACTCTTATTCCTCCTAGTGGCAAAGTATTTAACATGGCGTGATAGCCAATTAGGTGTAAGATTTGACTATGTCAACCATTAACGAGGTTTGTGATTTTAGACCTTTTAGAGTCTTGTTAAAATTCCACATGTAGCGAGCTTGCCATGCATGAGTAATGGGGCTAAAATGTCATTCTCTCGTACCATGACCTGGTCAACATGATAGGTCAACTTACTAAAGGCATAAATTTTGAATGAACTTCATTTGATGTTTTTCTTGTACCATTGGATATGTCTTTAAGTGTAGAATAATGGTCAAGATTTCGGCACAAAGGATAATCGTTTGACCCCCAGAAATGTCATTTAATACCTCAAAATGACTCCAAAAGGTTTTAGACCCCAATTCTCCACCCACCATTAAAATGACCCTACAAGTTTATTCTTTCAGTTTTTTCACTCTATAAGCATCAAAATATAATATGACAAATAAGTTTTTTCAGTTTTTTCAGTTGATCCATTTATGGTAAAGAAATCAAATAGTTCTATCAATTCCACCTCGCAACTCTAAGAGACATTGAATTAAATTTCAGCTCAAGACAGGGCTTTGAGAGGACACTCTCAAAGCCAACCTTCGTTATGGCTTTGAAACACATGGTAAGTAGATCAAGACTTAGCAACTTTATTTGCATAATTTTTTCTAGCATGGACCTTAATGTCATAGCCTTCTTTTGCCTAAATGAATGCAAATTTCCTTGCCATTTGGCTTGTGACATTCATAATTCATGCTCATGGAACATGATTGTGTTGCAATTGTGATAACATTTGTTGTATGCAGAAGCTAATAAAAAATGTTCGAAAATGACATTTTTGCTCTGTTGTTTTGAATATTTAAGGAAAAATACACTAAGTAGCTTCCAACCTAATATGACCATCATGTCAAACTCATCTTAGGATATTGTCCAAGTAAGAGCCACTTAAGCAAGCAATCTAGTATACATGACTCCAATTTCAATTAGCAGCAATGACAGTTCTAAGTATGGTGCAAACATTGCTCTAGATCCTCAATGGGGCATGTTTGATGACAATAATTTAGGGAGTGAGAGAGGGATATGGTAGGAGAAAAAAATTAAGGAATCCTCGGGAAATTGAAAAATATATAACTAATATATGCTAGTAAGTGTTATTCACTAGCATGTATTTTGTAAGGCCTTTCAACCTAGTTCCCATTCAACTCCATCCACCAGGTTGTAGAGGATTCCAAGCCTAATTTCATAAAAATTAAGTTGGGGATGATCACATTGACTTGATTGATGACATGTCTATGAAGATTAACTACCTTGAACTATTTTTTTGCGTAGGGAAATAGACACATTCCCATGTCTAAGCATGAAAACGTTCTTTGATATTGTTAATACCTCTAGTGTTTACTTCTACAAGTTCTATAGGCAGAGTCTGTAAAGGGCCAGGTAGCCTCTGGATCTCATCTTTTATGAAAGGTGACATATCTAGTAAATGCCCCTACAGTCAATCTCTGGAATGGATCTAAATAGAAGTTCTTCATTTTAATATCTGTAAAACACAACTACTTTAAGGTAAACTATGTACATGTGTCATTTCTTCCACAAACTAAAGTGTATAAGTAGGAAATTTTATACCAAGTGTGCTCCCACCATGTAAAGTGCAATTTGGTGAACTTATCATTTTTATAATATCTTTTTTGATTAAATTTAGTTTCACACATGATCAATTATTGCTTTGAAAGTTGTGTTCTACATAATTTGTGTACACTAAATTACAAATTGATTTTTTGAAATCTATTTTGTGAATGTCAACCAATAGATATATATCATGGAGGATGAAAGACGAATATCAGCCGAATCCCATATGGAGGTTCAGGGATCGGAGGATGTTCACGGTATTTAAATATAATATTAAATCTCCATACATGTGTGTACATATGGAATTGATTTTTTTATTAACTTTGTGAGTGAAATTAGTTTTTAATAAGTTTCATATTTTAATTTTTAGGAGGCAAGAGGAGAAGGGTTTCTACTCCATCCATGGAGCGTGGCCAAGGTTCAACCGGTCGAGGTATGAGTGGTAGTAGGTTGCGGGAAGGGGGTGATATTTATTCCCCCGAAGGCCAATCAACAGCTGCTGGTTCTCAACAGCGTCATTCTGGGGTTGGTTCTTAGCAGGGTCATGTTGGAGATGATGTTAACCAACAACATCAAGGTTGACATCAATTTCAATATTTTTTCATTAAATTTGTACAACTTTTTTTACACGTGTTTTTTCTAATATACGAAATTTTATATATATTGATGCAGAGGCTGAAAATGTTCGAGCCAGTGGTAAAAATAGACGCAGGGTAGCGCGCTACATTCAAGAAGAAGGTTGTCAACCCAGCACAACTTATTCGGCTGAGATTACTGATATACCATGGGAAACGAACATGGCAGAATGCACCTTACAAAGGTGTCAAAGCCTTCATGCAAAATTGCAAAGAGATCTCGAGGCTTTGTCTCTACCTGTTGAGAATAGACAAAGCCTCGAAATAGTTACACATTCATTGGGTGAAATGGTAAATGTGTACAGAAATTTGGGGCCAACGACTGATTCATTTGTAGAACTGATGAGAAAGAGAAAAGAAACAGTGATAGGTCCCGATAAATGGCAGGACATAAAACAAAGAGTTACAAGAGCAGATGCCAAGTCAATGTTTAATTATAAGGAAGGGCCAAAAAGAAAAATGTTGAAGGTGTAGTATTTCAAGCACCCAGACAAAGCTGCTTATTTGTATGATCGACATCTTGCGGCCTTTGGAAGGCTTCCATGGAACGATGAGGTTCTTGTTTATTTTGCACAAATGTTTTATGCAGAATTTTTTTTGGGTATGAAACCCGACTACAATGACCTTCCTTCAGAATTTTTTGGCCCGGGGAGAGGTCGATTATATCAACGTAAGGGCGCTAAGTGAGATGTGGAGTTGCCTCACCCTGAGCCGCCATTGGTGAGTCGACCGTTTCGAGTTGAAACCCTGCGATCAGAGATGGATGCGACTTCTCAAATAAGTCGTGAAGCAAGAGATGTTATGATCGACAATGTTCATAACGGATTGAGTGGAGTCGATCTTTGTTTAAATCGACAAAGAGCACGTGAAAATGCACGTGCCAATTTTGTTTATCGTACAGATGAGGAGATTTACAACATGAATGTTGAAGATCTCCGAACATATGCAATAAATTGTCACAATGGTCTGCAAGACCTAATTTTTCGTGAGGAAGAGGGCACCGGAATGGTATGTGTTAGTGACCTTAGGGTTTGAAATTATATTTACATATACATGTGTACAATTTGTAATAAATACATGTGTATGTACATGTATACATTTATTTGTATGTGTACATTAATCTAACAAAAATGTTTGATTATATGTTAAAACACCATTTGCAGTTCTCAGGCATGATGCGTGATGAAAATGTTAATATTACGTTCGGGACCTCTGGCTCAAACGATGCAGATGGGTCTGACCATCAGGATATGTTGGCACATGTATGTTAGTGTTTTTTAAGTGACTCTAAAATAAATAATTGTTTCCACACATGTACATGTATGTATATATATAATTTGATAAAATGTTTTAACAGGTACCGATTCCGTCTGATGTTTTTGGGATGGCAGTACCTTCTTCTTCCTTAGGAGATATACCTTCTACTTCATTGGGAGATGAGCCACAAGTATGGACAATTTTTCACAAGTTTAAAATTTATTTTTAAAAGTTATATATATATATATATATATATATATATTCTACCTCAAAAAGTTCCATTAAAAATTGAGATATATATATATATATATATAGAGAGAGAGAGAGAGAGAGAGATCTATATTTTGAGTTATTTAAATTTTTTTGAATTTAGGTTCCTATAGAAGATTTCTTTAATCCGAGGACTCTAGCGACGGAGATAGGAACATCCACAACATTTGAACAAGTTGTCTTTAGTTCCTTTTTTTAATATTATTGAAAATAAGTTTATATATGTACACGTGCATTTTCATTTGAATGTTTTTAATATATATATATATATATATATATATATATATATATATTTAACTGTACATGTATATTGTACACCTTACCACTACAGATGTTTCTATGGCAGAACCTATTCATCAAATGGAGAGGGAACCTTACGAGGTATTGCATGATTTTTTTGTTATATTTTTTTTTTACATGAAGTTCTAGATATATATATTCTCATTCATTTTTAAAACTTGAAATTTTAATGTTCAAGTACATGTGCATTGTGTATGTAGGTTTCCTATTTACAGGATAGGGCGCAGACTGAGACCCAGACGCTAGATCCTTCATTTGATGGACAAGATTTACAGTAGATTTGATTTCAAAATTTAGACGGTTTTAAAATTTGTTAAACTTGATACAGTTTGATACTCAAGTGAGATTTACAATTTTTGGACATATTTTATTACAGTGTTATTATATAATTTGTTTTATTTAATGTTTGGATGGTTTTAGTACTTTTGGCATGTGAATGTGAAGTAATGTTGTCATCTGAATTACATTTGGCATGTGATATTTAATGTTAAATGTTTTTGTTGGATAGTTGAATTATAATTGGCATGGCATGTGAAGTTTTTAAAACTAAATGAATGATAGAATGTGAACCTACATTTGCACATGTGGTAAATTGAAACGTTACTTGTAACAAGACAATCCCCATTGATTTCATTATAGTATATGTTGATTTCTGATTTGATATAATTGCATGTATGATGGTACATTACTTGTAAAGTCATTGGATTAATAGTGTTCATTGATTTCAGTGTAAGCGCAAAAAATTATTAACAATGTAGAACGATTTTTGTGTTATAATAATTAAACCTAATAATATTGGAGAGAAAGAGAGACTTGAGGTATGGTGTTTACTACAAGAGTTCGAGCTAAATATTTAAATGGTTTACCTATGTGTTGATTTCTGATTTGATATAATTGCATGTATGATGGTACATTACTTATAAAGTCATTGGATTAATAGTGTTCATTGATTTCAGTGTAAGCGCAAAAAATTATTGACAATGTAGAACGATTTTTGTGTTATAATAATTAAACCTACTAATATTGGAGAGCAAGAGAGACTTGAGGTATGGTGTTTACTACAAGAGTTTGAGCTAAATATTTAAATGGTTTATGATTTATGATTTTTACTTTCTTTTTAATATAATCGATACGGAAAGATGACAAAACTAATAAGGGTGACAATAAGAATAGAAGAAGAAAATAGTTTAAGATTGATCACAATAAATGCTATTTGTAATTGATTACATTCTAATTACTATTTGTAATTGATTACATTCTAATTATTCACATTCTATCATTCAATATTATTACATTATTACTTTGCATTCAAAAATTTTATTTGATCATTTTCCATTATTAAAGTTATTCTTCAATATTTATCATCTCAACAAATTGAGGTAACTAAGAAAATTTAAAATTAAAATGACTTGATAAATCTCAAACATATTTAGCATATATAAAATGGTTATATTAATATTAGATGTATTTACATATTATTGATAAAATTAATCATATGTTTCTCATATTATCGATAGTTTTTCCTTAGTTGCACACGACTGAAACCAACTTAGATCCATCTTAACTACGGATCTATCAAGCACCGAGAGGGATCAAATCTCTTGAGGTGCAAACCTTTCTTCAAGTTTTGCATTCAAAAAAGAGGTTTGCACCTCTAGATATTTGATCCCTCTCAGCGCTTGATAGATCCATAGTTATGATGGATCTAGGAAAATAAATTTCTAAAAATAAGTAAGGGAAAAGCAGCATAGGGAACAATTAGGAGTAGATTTAGGGCATAGGGAACAATTAGGAGTAGATTTAGGGCATAGGGAACAATTAGGAGTAAATTTAGGAACATGTGATAGTTGGGTGAGATAAAATCATATATTTTAATAAAATAATGGGAATTTGTAGGAGAGACAAATAGTGGATATGACATGTATTTTGGTGAATAATCAAATTTATGGAATTAAACAATTAATTATTTTTGTTTGTGAAAACAAGATTCACACCTAATCCTCATCTAAAAGACTAAATTAAACACATTATTATTAAAGGGACGAGGAGCTTTCTAGGTTTTGAGCTCCCCATTGTTAGATGAGTGTCGTAATGGCATTCCATGTATTTTGTAAGAACTTATGATATTGTGATATTCTAATTACGGAATAGTGATCTTGAGTACATGCTGGATAATGTAGTAGATAGGAACTTTTTGATAAGGGGAGATAAGGGATGTGACCAAATTCCTATCAGTGAAATTTTTTTTCTTCACCTTCCTATAATTCCATTGTAGCTTTGGGGGCCAAAGGTAAGAAGAGTACCTTGGAATTTCTTGGGTGAAAAACCAAGTGGGTCACCAACTTTGGTCTACTGCATTGGAATTCATTAAAGAATTGTTCATTGGAGCTGCTTCAAGCTAGGAGTGAGCATCGTCACCAACCTACATTGAATATTTTACACTCCCTAGGGTGAATGATACTTTAAATTGATTGACAGTCTAAGACTTTCAAATTTTTCCGAATGCCAAATGATCTTACAAAGCTAGTATTTATAATATCCTAGTAGGTCATTCGGTGACAAATTTTACCGGAAAATTGAAACAAAGAGAATCTATCCTTGGCTAGGACATCATGTAAGATTCCTGCCACAAATAGTAAAATTTTACTTAAAAGCTGAGATTCGGGCAAGTGGGGACAACCAATTTTTATCTCGTCCCTTGGAGGCTAGGCCATATGGGGACCGAATCTGACCTTACAAAATAAAGTGAAATAATTTGTACCATACAGTCGGAAAACATATACAAGAACAATTAATATACAAGAATGATTAATTTCATTCTATAATATGTATATATATATATATATATCCAATACATATAACATTTTTCATCAATGCACATGTATAGAAAAACTACTTTCAGTTGATACTAGAGCACGTGCTTGTACCCAAACAATTTGTAACATGTGAAAACCACAAATAACATAAGAAGCTCAATTTTTAGTTGAGTACTGGAAGTTCTAAAACATATTTAATCCAAAGATAATAAATTGTTGTACACTTCACTCAAAAAAATTCTAATGGAATTCCATCCTCAATAATCCGTTCATGATCGGATTTTGACATTTTCCATTTCTTAATTTTTGATTTTTTCTTTAATTGAACTTCTATCAACTTTATGCGTGCTGCACACACCAAGTGACTATATTGACAACTTATGGAATCGGGTTCATAGTCTTCAAAGTAAACAAAGTCTCCACTTTGATGAGTTTGTCTGAAAAAATAACCTTTCAGTATAATAGACCCTCTGTCATATTGAAATCCGTGATCATTATAGTTTTGTAATAATTTCATTTTTTGTTCAGTGCAACGCATCAAATAATACTTCACATTTTCATCGTTGTCAATAGGTGAAATTACAGCAAAAACATCTCCTGCACAATAAAATAAATTTAACAAAATTATGCATATTTAAATTTATTTCTAGATCTTTAAATCATTAGAAAGTAATTCAAATGTTACCTTCTCTAACAAGATCAGAAACTCGATCACCATCGGATGATATTGTAGTTTCTTGTGATTGCATTTCTTCAAACATTGCAACAGACATTTTGCCCTTTGTATTTAGCTCTGTATGTTTCCAATCGTTCACATACATTTTGTTTTCACAAACGTCATTGGATTTTTTGTTGTCTATGCAAACATCACAAAAACAAGAATATTTTCTTTTATCCAATGCAAACACATTTGTGGACAACTTTGTTTGAATTGAATGCAATTTTCGAGTCCCTTTTATTGTTTCAACGTCATTTCCAATTGATCTATCTACGTCTTCGATTCCAATATTCCAAAAACCTTTATATGGAAAATTAGAAAAAGAATTTGTAAATATGATATCAAAATACAATTAAAAATAATCATTGCATGATAAATGTACAATGTTTAAAATTAGATTTTCAATATAAATTAAATTGAATGTACCTTCGCACTTCTCTTGATGGGTTAATTTCATGGCTTAGAGCAGTGATGCACCATTGAACAACTTCTTCAGCGTTCACAAGTCGGCGTGCAGAGTGGTTCATTTGATATCTTCGAAGTACTCGTTTTATGCATGCTCCTGCACCGTCATGTTCTCCTTTTCCATGGCCAGTCTCAAATAAATTCCAACAATGTTTAATGCGGGTTTTCTTATGAAGACAACACAACCAAAAAAATGATCGTGCAGATTTGAATTGACCTGCGCATCCGTCTGACCATATCCAATGTTCATTGAATGTTATTCCACGATTTTTCAATGAATCATAAATTCTTCCAAAACAATGTTGTACAAAACATGTATCATGTGTATGATCGTCATTGATATAAAAGTGATATTCTTTAATGATATGTCGATTTTCACTCGTGCTTTCTATATGATCGACCTTTTGTTCAGCATGTCTATATAGAATATGGACGAGCATGGAGACTTGGTTAGAATGATAGTATTCACTCTGAATTTCTTTTTGTGGAACAAATGTGTAGTTTTCTGCAAATCAATCACTGACAAAATGGTCCCTGGTGGAAAAACTTGACGAGATTTTTTGAATTGCAAGTCTTGCCATCCAGCTCTATGGGAATGTTTGGTGTATTGGTAAATTTCTGCCTCAAACTTTCTCAAAAAGTCTATCAGAAAAATTTCATCTTCTCATAATTCGATTCTTTTAACACTATTTGCACCTTGAATCGATGTACCGATATATTCATATCTCTTCCATTTCACTTTCATGTTGTAAAATGATTGATCATTTATATCAATATGATACTTGTTTTGAAATTTATTCAAATTTCCACTATCATTGAATTTTTTACCACCAACACATCTCTTTTTGTAAAATAGTTCATCTCTTTCTCTTTCACATAGAGTTTGAGATATGAATTCATGGATAGTGGAAGGAGGAGGTGAATCCTTCCATAATGTTCTACCAAAATCAAGGAATGTGTCATAATATAACTCAAATTCCACATGATAACAGCAACAACAAGTGTCGCGTACGGTGATAGGTTTTATATACCATGGTTTTTGTTGAACAAAAGCACTGAGTGAAACATGAATTTGACGATTCTCTTTGAAATTGTTGAATAACTCTATCTGAGTGGTTTCTAGGAGATATTTTTCATGTTCTTCGTATTGATTTCGTGCTATTCTTCTTCACATCACATGTCTTGCAGTTGGTGAAACACACGAATTGTTCTTCCAATATTCATATATTAATTTTTTAACATTTTCTCCAAGTCTATCTTTGTATGGTTTCCTACAAATAGTTCTCCAACAAGTGAGTTCATCATTTACATCTATTTGCAGTCGAAATTTTCGATGTTTGTGCAGATTTTTTCGCGAGGTTCCCAGTGCTCGTGCCATAGATGTTATCAAACGATTCTCTTGAGTACTTGGTGAAACCATTGTCATCTGTATTCCTCTACGTATATTTGAAACATCTTTATCTCTAGATCTCTTAATTGACTTTATAGCACTACTCACATTTTTTATCACTTCTTCCTTCATTTTTTTATCTTTGGTTGATTTTCGAATACCCAATAGTGTCGTCGCTTCTTTTAATTTCTTTGATGATAGGAGACCTTTCAACATTTTAGCTTGAACTGTCAATCGCTCATTTAAGAAATAATCTTTAAAAATGCAGTTGACACGATATCGTATAACATGGTCAGGTTTTTTATCTCCATGTGTGTGAGTGTGAACATTTTCTAACATCTCATTATCGATAGTGATTTCATCTATACATATTCGAAAAAATAGTACATATTAAATAAATCACTAAATTAATAAATATGTCAATAAATATTAGGAAAATTTTAAATATATCAATAGATCATAATATTTACATTTACATACCCGCTTCAATTTCTGCTTGAGGTTGATTTTATTCTTCAATATTTTGAGGAGTATCTCTGTCTGTTTACATTAAACCAAATATTTTTCAAATTAGTTCATCAAATAAAAATTAAGTTTCACCTTTTACATTAGAAAAATTTTAAATATATCAATAGATCATAATATTTACATTTACATACCTTCTTCAATTTCTGCTTGAGGTTGATTTTTTTCTTCAATATTTTGAGGAATATCTCTGTCTATTTACATTAAACAAAATATTTTTCAAACTAGTTCATCAAATAAAAATTAAGCATCACATTTTACATTAGGAAAATTTTAAATATATATCAATAGATCATAATAGTTACATTTATATACCTGCCTCAATTTCTGCTCGAGGTTAATTTTCCTCTTGAGGTTGATTTTCCTCCTTAATATTTGAGAGGGCTTCTAATTTTCTTTTGCGAGATTGTCTTGTTTCTTATCTACGTGTCTTAGGGTCTCTTTTTCAATCATATTTTCTCGCACAAGTTCTTCGATTTCCCATGATAATAGGGTATGAAGTTCAAAAAGTTTCCTTCAAAAAATTAGACAATAACTCAATTACAAAAAATATCACAAAAGATTTAATTTAAAAAAATTCAGTGTAAATTTTTTGTAAAAAATACATACTCCAATCCAAAACACAGACTTTAAAAAATTCGAGAGAAAAATGTCTGATAAAAATGAAACGAAATTCAAAAGATTTACTTTAACTCAAAACACGTACATACCTCCAAGAAATTTTTTACAATTTTTGCCAAAATCACGTCGCCTCCAAGAAATGTCCTCCAAAAAAATTCTGTAAACCCAAAATTGTAAAATCAATTTGCTTCCAAGAAATGCTCTTAAACCCAAACCTTGAAGAAAAGCTTTTGAACCAAAACCAAGATTTTGTAAAATCAATTTGCTTCCAAGAAATGCTCTTTTCCCAAACCTTGAAGAAAAGCTTTTGAACCCAAACCAAGATCTTTGTAAAATGAGATGAAGTGTGTAAAATGTGCGAAAATTGTGAATCATTTCACGGAAATTTATATTGACGCGAAATGTGTTTTTAGTAGGGGGATCCACAAAAATTTCCGGCCGACGGAGAGTTACACAATAGTTCGACCGAAATTTTGTTAAAAAGTTCGACCGAACTATTGCAACATTAGAGTTAACGACCCTTAAGCTGAAAACATAGTTTGGCCGAACTCATGCGTCACCAATTACGCAAAACCAGGCTCTGAAAATGGTTCTGCAACTTTGGACTGATTAAACTCCATGAAAAGTTGTAAATTAACTGTCGGAACCAAGACAAGCATTTTCAGAATTGAATCTACTTTTAGGAAATATAACTTTTATGGAATTTCATAAACGTTTATTAATTTTAATTATTTTTCTAATAAAATAGGTGCAAACAATTTTTTAGGGTCGTCATGATTCAGTGAAATCAAAATTTTGTATCTCCCAAAATACATTGTAAAAAAAATTGAAAAAATTATGTGGCATTAGATTGGTCCGTCGTCTCGAATGGGTAGCTTTTAGATTTTTAGTTTATAACTTATATGTTAATAAATTTCTTGCGACACAAAACATATCCAAAATACGCAGTTTTTCGTATTGGACCAGTTCAAAAAATTCTAGTAATTATGATATGCATCCATTGGCTTTGTAAATATGACAAAAACAAAATAGACTCTGTCTAGATTGTTGTAACACATTTTTTTTTCAAAAACACAAATTTTCAATGAATACAACATTGCGTCATAACATGACTTCTTATGAATCCTTTGATTGTTAAGAAACACACACTCAAAGAAACGCTAAGTTGACATATCAAATCTGCATAAAAAAATTTCAAAAAATAAGTAATATAAAGCTAACAAAATTTCTCACAACTTTTATTTTTATCGCAAAATCAAATTGTACACAGAAAAATTGTTATAGTTTGCAGAAAGTTGAAGAACCAAAAAAAATGAAAATTTTTTCTCAAAAAAGGGTAAAAAGTGTAACCCAGCTTCACATTTTCACAATTGGATACATAGACCTTTTCCATGTAAAATCCTCTAAACAATTTTTTCAATGAGAAATTTTGAGAATAAAACAGGAGTTTTGAGACTTCATCTTGCACTCGCCTCTGAACTGAATAATTTTTTCCCCCAAGCCAAAACATTTCCTTTCTTTTTTTGGTTTCCTAACCATATAAATTTGTAGCATGCTTTCCAAAAGGTATTGAACACACCTTTCAAAACCCAATTTATGGAAATCCAATATATTGGTATTTCTTTCAATATAACCTTTACAAGAACTAGTCTACCCCCTCGGTAAATCCATTGATTGCACCAAGTAGTTAGTCTCTTTCCCACCTTGGAAAGCATCCATTTCCAATAATTTTTTTAATAAAGGTTTTGCTTTATTTGCAATCCCAAATATTTTAATCCTTGGTCTAAATCAACCACTTGATAGGAGAACAAATGAGAGAAATATCCATATCCATGTTCAATTATGTCCTACATGGAGATAGTCGATTTGTAGATATTTATAATAGAACCAGTAGATTTTTAAAATAACTTCAAAAATATTTTAAATTGCTCAATGACCCTTCTAGTACCTTCATTGAAAAATTGAATATCATCCACAAATAAGAATCAATGTGTGATGTTGCATGTTGGTCTAATTCATATCCCTTCAAATCTACCATGATTTATAACCTCTTTTATTAATCTACTCATATCTCCAACTATTCAAAGGAAAATGAGAAAGGGTAGGGTATGCTTCCTTAAAGACCTACTTAGGTATGAAGAAAAGTGATGAAACTTCATTTATTAATATTGTAAAAGACATTGATGTGGTCGACCTCATCACCACAATAAATTGATGATAGAAACCCAAATGAATAAGCATCAATCTCAGGTAAAGCCAACTTACTCTGTCATAGTATTTATAGAGGTCCACTTTCATGACCATTATTCCTTAAATTATCACATTTCTTGTGTAGGATTTCTTTTTTTGTCTTTACTACATTGTGAGTTTGTCTCCACTCTGAGAAACCAAAATTATCTTTGATTTTTTTTTTATAACGCCTATTTGATTCTTTTTAAAAATGGCCTCTGAGATAATTTTGTAATATAGTTATAAAATAGGGTGAATACATGAATATGGGATACACTTTTGGCCCAAATGTGGCAATGAAATTTCAATTTTTTTTCTCTTTTATAGAATTGAAGCCCTCAAAATTCATATAAGCACTATGAATTTTGATTCACAGTAAAAAGAAAATTTTTCGAGAATTATGTTGTTGTACTAATGAAATGTTTTGCAAAAAAATTTAGCGTTGTATAATTTATCAATTTTTCATTAAATTAAATCTTGTCCTTGCAAATTTTCCCACATCTTAAGAGGTATGCATTTTTTTTTGTAACATAACTTAGTCTAAAATGTGCAATTTAGAATATATATATATATATATATATATATATGATTTTTCGAAGTTGGCAATGTAATATTTAAATTGCATTTTCCACACATATATGTTCTTGTAATATTTTTTCTAACTATTTAAATAAATTGAAAAACCAAGAGTACCCTTTTGAAGAGGACTCGTAAACAAAGATAGTGGTATTTTTTGAATTTTTTTTCTTATGTATTTTTTATGTTATTTATTTTTTTCAACCCCTTTGAAACTATCCGAAAAAAATTTGAAGCATTATGTTTAGAAGAAATTAGATGAAAAATATCATAGAAATTTGAAAGTGTCAAACTCGTATGCCATTGGATAGAGGATTCTTTCATGAATCCAACATGATCAACTCTGCCACTTAAGGAAATATTCTGCCCTAAATGTGCTACGGTACAAAATGGTGTTGCAGAGAAAATTTGTAGAAGCGGAGCCAAAACTTTATTTTTTAGGCCCTCAACAAATTTATTGAGCACTTAAAATGCTAGATATAACCCTTCTGCTAAAATTTAAAATAAGTCAATCAAGGGTTTAATAAACCCTCGATCGAGCCCTTAACATGGTTTAACAGAGCCTTGATCTAGCTTTAAGGCTCGATCTAGCCATAACTCTATCTAGCTTTAAGGCTTGATACAACCTATAGCTCGATGTAGTTTTAAGGCTCAATCTAGCCTACAACTCGATATAGCTTTAAGGCTTGATCCATCCTATAGCTCAATCAAACTTGAAGGCTTAATCGATAAAGAAATGCGTAGATAAAGAAACTTCTTGCCACATTTATGGAAGTTGAGTGGGGTTGTGGAGTACTCTCAGAATCAGTTAGGAACATGAGACGAGTGCCCATCTTGAAATTCAAGGGTTAACACACAAATGGTGTGGCATAAGGGTGAAACATGGAGATGATACATGCACTAGTTCATTTACACCATATATAAAGAGATTAGGGAGAAATGTGTGACAAGAGTAGTGATTTTGATGAGTAAAGAGTTGTTATTTTCAAGTGGAAAGTTTTCTAGACTATTTTTCATGTTTATACAGAGTATTGGGTGCCCAAATAGATGTAGAAAAGTGCCAACCATTGATTGGAACATTTTTGCTGTATTTTACTCTTTAAATTTTTTTTTTTCATGTTTGTTACTCATCAGAGGTCTTTGGAACTAAGTTGTATAGTGTGGTTGTGAATTAATGCATACTAGGCTAGTATGATAAGTAATGGGAAAGTAAATATTCGAGGTACCGTAGAGAAATGAAGGGAATATTTTATTGCTAGGATGTTCAACTAAGATACATCTGTGATTTGTGGAGACCCCAAGGTTAACATAGAAATGAGTTCTTTAAGATTTTTTTTGTGAAGGAGAGTTTCTTTCACATACCCAAAATATTTAAGTACTAATAGCCTCTCCTTGTGGTATCATAGTATAGCTAGAGTCTAGCGAACTCTAGAGAGCATTGGTGCAACTAACCCTATGGTTGGGTGTAAATGACTCATTCCAATTTAATGGAAAACTTGAAATTTCAAATAAGTGTTCCCTCTTATTCCTATGATTATTGTTTATTTACTCTGAATTTTTTTGGTAAAAGTAGAGATGAAGAATTTATGTCTTCTCTTGTATGGAATTTATAATGTGGTATATTTTTTAAAATTGTTGTACAAATCAATATGGTGTTTTGAAGGTGTTAAGGTCTGTCACTTGATGCCTATCATGTTTCCATAGTTATAGGGGTAATATCTAGCTCTTTTATAATGTGAATTATCACGATTGTATGAAGAGTAGGCCTCTCTTGTTATAAATATAAATAAAACCCATATAAGTGTAAGTAGCTAGCTAAAGTAGGCATATACTAATGCACGACCCAAATATTTGATATAAACCAATGGATAGTATAAGCCATAGAGCCATGAAAATTTTGGTAGAATTCTTTGTTGTAAGGTTTAGTTTTTGAAAGTAAAAATATGATTATGTCATGTGGGTGTGTGTGCAAATATGGATATTTATGTTTCACTTAATGTATATTAATATAAGCTCAAAATATCTTGTAGGAGCATTTTAATGTTTGAAGTAGAAGAATTAATTTTATAACTTTTCTTAATTTAATAACTCTCTTTCCTAAATTTATGCAAGGAATGACATATGTTTTTTTGGGAAGTAGCATTTGGTAACTTGTGCACTTTTAATCCATTATTCTTAATTATGTTAAGAAATACATAAATTCTGGCAGACCATTGCTCTTGGAAATTATGTTCACTTACATCTAATTCATGCCTATTTTGATGCAAAGACTTGCCTAAATTATAGTGGGCAGTAACTCTTGGTAATTACGTTTATTTAACTCAATACATAGAATATTAGAAATTTACTTATTCCTAATATTTGAATTTGATGCTTCATCTCTATAAACCATGTTTGCACAAATTTAAGGGTTAGAAGATGCTAGTAAATGTGATAAGTTATGGAAGCAATGTCTGCATAAATGTAGGTTTAAAGATGCCACTAAGAATCGTGTTTTGATAGATTTCAGTAATAATTTTTTCTACGAGAGAACCTTTTTTATGAGAATATTTATTTTACCTTTATGATTTTTTTCTATATGAATAAGAAAAGAATTTCTTGCAATAATTTTATCTAAAAAAAGATAATTTTCACTTTGATAAACATCATGATACTTATTTTTTATATAATGTACCAACACATATCTCAAAATATAAAGTCAATAAACATGTCATCTACCATACCTCTCTGTAGAATGGATTCTACCATTATTTCTACAAAGAATGTATGAGTCAAAAACTATAAAAAATATCCATGAATGTAAACATTACAAAATAGTAAAAATTGCATCATCATAAATGTTTTTTTCATGATAGAGAAAGGTTTTTAGAGCAAGTAATTTATGGAAGATTAGTGTGTCCTACTTATTTGATTTTATTATATTCCATATATGTGAAAAACATGTGGTTTGGTGCATGTTCTAGTCCCTTCTTCAATAAAGTATCTACTAAAGTATTGGCCTCCCTAAAAATATGATGGGAGGTGGTATGGCAGAAGGTCTGTCTAAGCACACAGATGTGGGAAATCCAACCATATAGATGAGGAGGTGTTAAGGTGGTGTTTGTTGTGATCCCATCAATAAGTGATTTTGAGTCACTATATATATGTATGTTAGTAATGTTAGCAATGGCATTTCTTCTGGAGAACCAAAGTAACCCCCATAGAGCCAATACCTTTTCCCATGTATTCGTTCTAGCACCTGCAAACCATGAAATTTTATAATGCAACTTGTGCTCCATCCTTAGCCATGCTCCATAGCCCTTCTCTGTGCCACTCCATCAAAATAACCTTCATGAAAAATAACCCGTGGAAGAAATTTTCAGATTGCAAGGTCCTTAATTCTTTGTGTGTCAGCTCCAATTGTTTCTAGCCATGTACCAAACTTATATGTGATTATGTAGATGTCAATATTATAATTCTAAAAAACAAGGTCGTTCCTAGCCTTCCATATCTCCCATAACATGTAAAGTGGCACGACTTGTAGTCGGCCCCCTGTTCCATCCACCATTTGAGGCACTATTCTATGGATAAGAAAATTCTATATGGAACATTTCACTGAAGCATAGTGAATCTCCAGACCTGCAGAGAAATGGGAAATTCCAAGAGGATGTGTGTGTTTGTCTCTAGTGTAGATTTACACAGAGAACATCTATGGGTACTGTGCACGTGTCTTTTTCGAAGGTTCTCCCATGTCAAATTTTTATTATGCCAAACCAGCCAAGTGTACAAAATATTTTTATATGGAACCTTATACTTCGAAAATATAAAAAACCAACAAGTTTGTGTGAAAGAGTCTATGGAATTCATAACGTACATGTATGTATTAGAAACAACAATCGAGTTTTACCACAGACCACCTTCCCAAGTGAGTTGATCACCATCCGTTCTCCTACAAAGTCTCGCGTAGCTCAAGGATATAAATTCCATTCCTTGGGAGGATTTCCAATGAACCTAATCTCTTTTGGACTTCGCCACATTGGGAAATTCCCACACTATCCTCGAATAATCTACGCTAATACGAAGAAACCTCTAGTATGTATGCCATGTAACGTGTGCCAAGAAAACGTATGACTCCCCTAAAATCCGAGGATGTTATCCATACCTATAACGATACTATTTCCCATCCCAAATTCTCTTGTATTTTGTTGGAGGAACCAAAATTTGATCTAAGAAGTCCATTCAATATGCAAGATCACTTGTTAAGTCCAATACAATCATATTTGATCCAGTCGACTGCCACCTTGTGTCTTAGATATTTAGAGAATATAATATCTTTCCATACTCCCTTCCTAAATAGTGCTCTCCAGATATGTTCTATTATGAGAGGCTATCCAAAATATTTAGTATTAAGCATTCCCCATCTGCCAAAATCTTCGAGAAAATGATTTTCTCCCATTTAATTAAATGATATTTGTGTCTATTCTCTAATCCTCCCAGATGAAATGTCCAATAATATATATATATATATATATATATATATATATATATATATATATATATATATATATATATATATATATATATATATATATATATATATATATATATATATATATATATATATATATATATATATATATATATATATATATGAAGGAATTATGTGTCGATTACACCATGAGCGGTTGTAGAATAACTTGTGCCAAAATATATCTGCCCCTAGAGATAAAAATCGATGATCCTAGATATATAGTTTCCCATGAAAATTGTCAATTAACCACTGTGCGTCTAAAATTATATAATTATTTGGCTTCAATTGAAAACCTAGATAATTGAATCCACCCTCCATGGGAAGTGTATGAAAATGGAAAAGCGTGGAAATATATTCAATCTCCTCCTAAGCACCATGAGAAAAAATAAATAAAGATTTTTCTTCATTAATCGTCATACCTGAAGCTTCTTCGAATCTATGAATGTTGTGGTGCACTTCCATCCATTGTGCTCTTTCCACCATCTCGTAGGCTAGAAAATCATCCACAAAGAAACTGTGTAATAAATTCCCAAGAACCCAACTTAATACCATTTATTAAAACTAACAAGTGTGTTACATCAATATTATGACTAAGGCCATCCATCACAAAAATAAAAGGCAATGGCAAGAGGGAACATCCCTATTGTAGACCTCTTCTAGATTTGAAAAATTAGATGGGAAACCATTCACTAACTCTGAATATTGGAGAGTGGAAACACAAACCATGATCCATTTGACCATCTGATCAATATAAAAAATTTAGATAGAATGAGTCGAAGGAGAGACTAGTCCACACATTCATATGCCTTCCTTAAGTCAATATTCAGAAACAAATCCTCCAATTTCCTGGTGTGTATAGTATGTATCGATTGTTGTGATATCTCCATAACATCATGGATCAACCTATTATGTAGAAAGCCATTTTTTTCTCAAGAGATGTGATTTGACAGATTATTCTTAATCTACTCAACAATAATATTAGAAATAAACTTGTAACAGGTTTTGAACAATGAAATTGGGAGAAAGTCTGAGAAGGAGGAGGTATCTGTTACTTTCAGGATCAATGCAATAAATATATAGTTTATAGCACCTGAAACCTTACTGGTAATATGCACTTCTTCCACCATCTCCCTTAGCTCCATACTCATCAATTAAAAAAAGTGAAGAAATATATGAACCATCCAACCATTGGGTCCTAGGAATTAATATTTTTTGAAGGATTTAAGGACACATATTATTTCATGAGAGGATACAGGGCCATACGAAGAATTATTCTTTTCTTCATTGAAGATCAACTAGAAATCCCTCTTGGCCTAGATATGTGCTTCTATATCCACACCAATAACAGCTTGACATAATGTCTCAAAATAAAATACTTCCTCTCTTTGAATCTCCTTTGTTGTGTATACCTTGATATTTTTTTTCTGGTGATTATAAAATATATGTAATAAATGAGTGTTCTTGTCACCCTCCAGAGTCCATAATGCTCTAATTTTCAACCTCTGTGTAATATCTTGTGTCTGTATAATTTTACGTCGTCTCTATTCCAATACCTTGAGGGATTCAAACATGGAAATAGAAGGGGGTCCCATTTCCATATTCTTCTAGATGTGTGCCATCTCCACCATATTTTCATTGAGCTCTTGGGACAGAGCCTTCTTCTTATTTCACTCCCACATCACAAGCTTGATTTTCAGGATTTTTATTTTTTCTAACATATTTTTCATCGTAGAAACTAGTGCAGTCCTCATGATAGATATTTATGTGGATTTAACGATAATGTTAAAATTGGGATCTTCTAGCCAAAGCTTATTAAACTTAAAAGGAATTCCCAAATGAAATTTTTCCATCCTCCATTGTAGTTTACAGGGAGATCATCAGAGATAAAAGAGAAATCCACCCATGACCTCCAATTACCCAATCTTTCGACGACTCATGCACCATGTACCTATCCAAACTCTTACCAATATATTGATCCTCAAATTTTCCATTACTCAAATTAGGGGCTAGCGGGGAGGGCTTGATATCAACCAGATGATTAGTTGCGAAAATGTTAATTAATCTAGTCCCGCAAAATTCTTCCCTGGAGATTGTAGCATTGTAATCCCCTGCAATAATTAGCGACCCAATTTTTAGGATATAAAATGCATCCATCCTCTCCCAAAAGGTGATTATTTCCTTATATGGTGAATATAATTTGAGGAAGTGTATTCGGTCTGCAAAACCACAAACATATCCAATTACAATAATCCCAGCAAAAAACTTATCCCAATCCATACTGCACAATCCAAATCCATACTATGGCAGTGAATTATTTGCTTTGTTCTTGCAGTTTTGGTTGCACTTTCTTTTATGTGTGCAACTTGAATGAGTCATGGTTTTCAAGAGTGCGGTGAGAGTGGTTGAAGACAAAGTCACTTATTTTGCAATATTTTCTTGCATTGGATTTGTGTGCAGTGTTTAACAACTTGTTTTATTGTTGAGGGTGAGTGTGTAATGAAATTGGGTTGATATTATTTTATACTAGTCATCATTTTCCTTAGCATATAATTTGCACAATAGTTTTGTAAAAATTAAGCCTACCTAGATCAATAATTAAATGTAAGAGGAGATTTGTTTCTTTGCTTCAAAGGAACAATTGTTTCTTCAAGCACACATCACCAAGTAGCATACAAGTATCGAGTGTCGAGAAAGTTCGGAAGGTGGACCAAGTTAGAAAACTCATGATATACATATATTAACCCTTAGATCTTACAAAATGGTGTATAATAAGGATTGAAACAATTCTATGTGTAATGGTGTTAGTTCATGGACCAAGAGTCAATTAATATAAATTATTATTTTTTTAACCAAAGCATAACACTTACTCTCACTTAAACAATTTCATTGGAACTTACAGATTCAAATTTAATGAGCAACGTTCAATATTGAGTGGCAGTATAATTATTAATGTAATGTTACCAAGTAAAAAATCTAGAGGTAGTAAAATATTGGGATGGAAAACACTTCTCGGCATAATTATAAAAAAAAAAACATTATGTATTAGTGTACAGAGAAATTATTGAGAAAAATGAACATTGGAGATAGCAAGGAATAAGTCTCAAGAGACACATTGTATTGATTAGTCTCAAGGAGTAGGAAATCCTGTGAAGTTTTCACTCTATTCATTTTAGACATCTTAAGTTTTTCTTAGTCTTTAAACATTTCATATATATATATATATATATAATTTGAATATTTATCACAGTCTAAGCCATGATGAATTAAAAATATAAATCTATAATTTTTCATGGAATATAAATTTATAAATAAACAAATATATTGAAATTATGAAACAAATATAAAAATCGAGACCTTTTATACCAATTTGTTATGTTTCTTGTATTTCTTCACATGACATTTAACCATTCTTTTCAAACATATCAAATATGTTAAATGCAAACTTTGTAAATTTAGTGGTTTAATGGTTTTTCAACTCTTAAAAAAAATACAAAAAAATGTTAGCTTATATTTTATTTTTCCAAGGAAAAGCTTTGGATGTTTTTATAAAATAATGAATATGTCAAGAATAGAGAAAAAAATTACACATTTATAAACTAAGTAATTGGTTGAGATCAATCTTTTCCTACCCAATCATAGGTATTCTACTGTCGATACCACCCCTTTGTCAAGTTTTGGTTTCACCATGGCAAACATGGTCAATGAAATCCTTTTGAACCATTCGCTCAATATAGGATCAAAATGATTACCAAACCATTATCTAATTATTGAGTTTTTGAAGACAATATGTGACATACCCAACCTCCTTTATACCATATTTAGGGTATGAGGTATCAAATTTCCACTTTTTTTCATTTAGATCAAAACTCTATTATCAGATCACCATCATGTTTTTTTCATTACAAGCTTGATGACTATATAACTTTTATTTAAAATTGAATCCAAATCATTGAGATAAGTTTACTTAAATATTTTCACCCTTGACACCAAGAATTAATCACCTTACATTTATTTAAACTAATATTTAATTAACAAACTAATATATTTAAGTTTATATATTTATATTAATTAGTAATAATAATCAATATAATCTATTTAATTAACATCATTATTAAATTGATAAATTACTCACATGAAAAATTTACAAAACTAAAAGGATTCATATAAAAAAAGTTGTCATCAATAGAGTCAATCTCTTGAATGCTTAATTAACCCCAATGGGTGCATTCACGATCCTTAAAATCCAAAAAATATTAAAGTGAAACACAAAATATTTCACGGGTTTAATGCTTCATTAACCCCAATGGGTTCATTAACCAGCATCCAAAAGGTTAGTAAAGTGAAATACAAATTATTCATTGATTATCATCGATGAAATTTAAAGAGTTTCCATTGAATTGAGTGAACTCCAAATATTTTCTCTGGATGGAACTTCCTTGAAATCCAAAGGATTACCAAAGTGAAACCCAAAATATTTTGAGGATTATAAATTGAGTCAATCCAAAACATGTATATAGTCATTGACCATTAACAAAATTTAATTAACAAGTGAAACTCAAAGTTTGTAAAATCCAAAAGCTAAGAAAGTGAAACCAAAAATATTTCATGGATTATCATCCATGAAATCTAAAGGGTTGGTGATGAATGGAGTGAACTCCAAACTTTTTCTCGAGATGGAACATCCTTGAAATCCAAAGGATTATCAAAGTGAAACCCAAAATATTTTGAGGATTATAGATTGATTCAATCCCAAACATTTATAGAATCATTGGCCATTAACATAATTTAATTACCAAAGTGAAACCCAAAATATTTAGGGATTATGGATATAATCAATCCCAAACATTTATAGAATCATTGACCATAAACAGAATTTAATGTGTTACCCTTTTGGAAACTTTATTAAATGTTTGGAATATCCTTGGTATTAGTAATCATAGGAAACCTCTTGACCTTTTTTTTTTGTAAGATTGGTAGGGCATTCCTTTTTTATTAATATAAAATCAAGTTACATCCACATAACAGATAGTTAGGTGGCCTCAACTTTCCCAGAGGGAAATCAAGTTTTTCGCCCACCTAACAGCATGATATGCCATCCAGTAACAAAAAATAATGTCTTTCTACACAAGCTAGATAATTATGAATGTATTTTCCTTTCCTGAATTCTACATGCCTAAAAACAAAACTATCATCATTTTGAAAACTAAAAGCTTCTCGCACACAGAAAAGAAAAGAAAACCGAAAAACTAGGTAGTAGAATACTCTGCTCCATCAGCAGATGAAAACTCCACCAGAGTCTAGTCCTTAGGATTGGATCCTAGTAGCTCTCTCTGTGGGAGAATTCAAGGGAGATGTTATTCTATTCGCTGAAGGTGGTCATCTTGTTTTTTCATATGAAACTGGCGCTTCTGAAATTCTTGTTCATAGTCAGGAAATTCTTGCACTCCTGCTGTCATTGCCACAAAGTCCTGCTCCAAAGTATTTCCCAAGATACTCTTGATAGACCAATACAATAACAAGGTCTGTTTAAATTGAGTGACTTAACCGAAGGTGTGCCTTGGATCCCTCACCATAGCCAACCATTCCTCCGAATTGATTTCCATCGTGCCAGCTTGATGATTAAAGTCTACTTCCCATTCCTCAATTAAATCTCAAATTTCCTTGGACGTACCTTCATGATAAGTTATATCCACACCATTTATGATTCTATAAATTGGTTTTCGGCCCTTCGATTTTCTACTAGAAGAGTTGGGCTACCCTTCTGACGTGACCCCCCCTGGTTCTTCGACCTCCACCAAGCCATTGTCACATGATTATAGTTTATAGTGGGGAAAATGTTAAATCTAATTTCTTGCACATGTGGTAGCCCGAGTGTAGAAGCTCCCAGCTTCAAGGTGACACTACCGCCCCGCACACCTGCCAAGGAAGAAACATGAAACAATTATTTCTAATAAATAACCCAAGGGACTTACTCCCTTATCTTCCATTGAATACATTCCCTACGAACCGTCCCAAACGGAGATATAACCACCATAACCAAGAGCCAGCTAACATAACAAGAAAAAATTGGTATGGAGAAAACACCAGAGCATATTCCACAAAAACAAACCTTGTTCCCAAACCAAAGGAGAGTCACAACATAGACCAGAGATGGCTCCCATAGGGGCAGAGTATGATTGAACCAACATAGGAGCTTCTGGGGAGTAATTGTGCTCCAATAAAACTAGAGAAAAATCCCTGGCCCATCCAACGAAAATTCAAAAAGACATGAGCTAGGAATGAAACTCCAAACTACCCATCCCCTAGGCCAAGAGATGCTAGGATGAGACAAAAGGATGTCCTAGGGACAAACCATGGTGGAAGATACCCATTATAACCCCATCTTGGATAAGATAATCACAAACATAACAAACACAAAGACAGTGGTAGGAATTTGGACCTTTTTCAGAAGGAAAACAAACACATGTAAATGCATGGAGCCCCTCTTTCTTTCAAACCCCAGTGATTCAAAATGATACAATCCCAACTCCATCAAACAGCTAAGTCGTTGTATGGGTGAGAGAAAGTAATGGTAGATCACATAACAGCTTATCCATGCTAGGAGAAGCTTAGACCACCACCTCATTTGCTTCCTCGATGATCCACAAATCCCAACACCACCGTTCAATACTCCTCTACCATGAACTAGACACTTACCAACTTCAGTCACAAAGAAACTTACTAAAGTACAAAACCAAAATTCAATATCGTTATCACCTCTCGAAGGAGTATTAACACCATGCATGCATGGATCCACCACAACATATGCTCCAAGCATGTGGAGGGTGGTGGGTTTGTATCCCGAGGGTTCCTTCATCAATTTTCCATAATGGAGGTGATGTCCAGCTCGTACCCCGATCAGGGGGAAACCTCTGACATTTTTACTTTGTAAAAAATTCTACAACAAATTTACTAGTATTAAGGGATATTATACTACGTAATCCATTAGGGACCTTCCTCTGACTGTGTGAACCATGTGTACAATTTGGTTGATTATAAAAATAATAGTACACTGCCCTTGAACTCCAATCTCAACTGGGTCTTTCTCATAATTGGCATGCATGATTTATTTATGAATGAATTATTAGTTATCTTACTAATCACTATATGTGGTTCAAGTCCAAGTTCCACTCTTTCACCTCTCACTTATTCCTCCATCAATTAGAACTAGTTAAACTGATTTTAACTTAGATAAAGTAATTTAATTAATTACAACTCAAAATAAACTCAAACATTTCTCCTAAAATGTAGGAGACACTCTGCATGCCTCTAGTTAGACCCTCAACTCAAATTAACTGAACCAACTAAGTCATCCTAACTTAGTTAACTCATACATGCTATCATGTGATGTAGAATTACAATTTTATTCTAATTAACTCAAGGGAAAATTACATTATAATATTTTCTTGTTGTAATTTTCAACACTCCCTCTCAACAAGAAAGGGATTATCTAATACCCTGATCTTGCCTCTAGGGAACTCAGAGTTTCCTCTGGACAATGCCTTCGTCAAGATGTTTGCATCTTGTTCCACTGTAGGAATGTAATCTAGCATTGTGATATGCCTCTGCATACAATATATGATATGGTAGTAACAAATGTCTATATGCTTGGACCTATCATGAAAAATTGGATTAACCGAGAGTTTAATGCAACTCTGTTTATCACAGTAATCACTGTCAGATCCATCTGTTGACCAAACAACCAAACAAGGATCTGCCTCATCCAGATAGCCTCACAAGATACTTGAATAGCATCCATGTACTCTGCTTTGTTGAACTGAGTGAAATTTACCTCTTCTATATGTTGTACAAGAAAATTGATGTTGGCCCAATACTAAATATGCCCCCTAATGTTCTCTTCCTTTCAGATGGACTCCCTACCCAATTTTCATTTATGAAGCCTTGAAGCTTCACTCCCTCTATTTGCATGTACCAAAGACTGAACTCAGTGATTCCTATGAGGTATCTCAACACATGTTTTGCAACCTTCCAATAGATCTTGGTTGGCTTAACCATTTATTGACTAATATGGTTCACTGCATAACACATCTCTGGTTGTGTGATCACCAAGTACATGAGTGAATCCACAAGCTGCCTGTAAATGGTGCTTTTACTACTTCTCTTGAAATAACATCTTCTTTCCCCCAATTATCTGCTAGAGGAGTCTTTATGGGTTTGCAGCTCTCCATGTGAAACTTATTCGGTATCTCATTGGAATACTTGACCTAAGAGTCAAATAGTTCCCCATCTCTTTTCCAAATTTCCAAACCAAGGAAATAATGCAAGAGATCCATGTCTTTCATCTAAAATTTGTTAGGATATTCCGACACATAGGAAATAGTTTAGTATAATTTTGTCTAGTGTAGAGCTAGGTAAAGTGTGTTTCTTTACTATGTACTTTTGTAACTTATAATCTGACGGTCACGATATGTAGTGATATTATGATTCATTCTCTCCTCGATATTACCGACACTTGATCCATTGCTTAACACCTGATTGGTCCATCATCTCTATTTAAAGAGCATGGAGGGTCATTTTTCCAGTGACCATTTATGAGAGAGGCTTATGTAAATTTTATTTCTTTATATTAATAAATTGCCTGAAGTGGACATGTTCAGGTTGTGGAATATTTCACTCTTTGAGCGGTGAACTTTGGTGTTTGATCTAAGTAACTTACCTTGTAAATTTCTACATGGTATTAGAGCTATTTTGAAGGTCACATTTGTTGTTGATCCAAACCCAAAGCCGATTTGACTACATGCAACAGTAATTTTCCAAATCTAGTATTTTTGACCACTTTCAGGTTGGGAGGGCTGCTCTATTGTGTCTGGAGCCTCTGTTATAGTGAGGAACCCCTTTCGTTTCATTCGAAAAGGTTTCTAGTTGCCCAAGTTATGTCATTTTAGATGAGGAGCTATAAATTATTATTTTTTGCAGCTATATTCATTAATCCCTCTATTTATTTCGGTTTATAGTCTTTTTTTATCACCAGATCTATATCCTCTTCTCTACATCTTCTCTTTTCTCTCCGTTGTGTGTGATCTGGCAAACCAAAAATAAGAAGACAAGATTTTTCTTCTATTTATGCTCTTTCCCCGCGACTTTGTACGATCTCAGGAAGTAAGAAATAATGAGAAAAAATATATAGTTGTTGGACGGACTAATCAGAAATCTAACATTCCTCCATAAGGCTTGTATTTTTTTATATTTGCATGGTTGTTTTTTTGTTGTAGAAAGCATGCACACCGAAGGGAAAAAAAACACCCCTCCTTCTTTGAAACAATTATAGAATGCTTTTACTAACCCACTTGGTGTAAAGTTACTTTATGAGAATAGAGGTCTTGGGTTGAAGTCTTTTTTTCAAACTTATTTTTCTAAAAATCATTTTGTTAAGTTACTTTTTCTTAAAAATATTTTTGGCAAGTTGCCTTTTAAAAAAAAGGGTTTTATTTAAAAAGTACAAGTAAAATTTACATTGTTAAAGTGACTCTCACTTATCTATAAAAGTGGGTCACATAAAGTAGTATGTTTTTACAATTGATCTTATTATATTAAGTTTTGAAAAGGGAGGGATTTTTTTTTTTTTAAGTACAACATCATCAAATTTCAACCTATCACGTAACTACTCGACATCTACTACAACTTTTCTTCAAAAATCCATAACTTATTCATTCAGAAGCCATTTTCAGAGCTGTTTCTTTTAGTCAGCCTAATTTTTCAGGATCTTTCCATTGGAGCGGTTAGTTTCAACCTTTTTAATCAGTTCTTAGATGATGGTGGTTATGATTTATATCTATTATTGAGTTATAAATATTTACTTTACATGCTAGGGATGAAACTTTTAGGATATTTGATATTTGAAATTTTGTATCATCTAATCTATAATTCCTTTTTTCTACAAGTATCATACATTTAACCAAATATAGTTGCTTTCCCAATCAATCACCATTTATTCATATCTTAACAACACCACTAAGAGGCCTGATTCTGATTTTTGAATCCCATGTACCTGGACAGACCGTGAGAAGCAAAGACTGGGATAACTAATTCTCATAATTTATGTGCTCGTGACAACCAAATCTTATGGGTATAAGGAATGCATCTTTTCCCTTCTTATCCATTATTATCGCATTTCATTCACAATATGTTTATGTCACTTTTATATATAATGGGATAATTGAGGCGATGAATTACTGATTAATGATACTCATGAGATTTTTTATAGATGACGGGGAAACTAATCATTTTGGTAGAAGGAAACCTTGCTACAATTTCTGATTACTTTTTTCAGCATGCATGGCTTCCACCTTCCGCATCACTTTCAGCATCATCTCAGCCTACATCAACTTCAAAAAAAATGTCAATCCATACATGTCATTCCACATTTTTTTTATGGAGGTAAAACTTCAAGTAAAATAGCATAAGTTTTTGATTTATTAAAAGTTTAGGAGAATGTCATGAAAAACCATTGAGCATAATTCACTCATATTTTTCAACCATTATTTCCCTTTCTTTACCACTTCCCATTTTTCAGAGACAAAATATTTCAGTTTGGGGGAATGTTACTTTCATTATCATGAACATGTCATTAATATTCTTTATCATCCATCGATCTCATTGTTCATTCTCAAAATCTCCCTTATTCCATGTTGTTATACACCAAATAAAGATTTCAGCCATGATTGTAGAAACCACCCCAATTTGTTTTCAAGTGTAGCATGAGGGCATTCTAACTCTCCAGTTTGGGGGAAGTGTTGTTATGCATGATGAATTATTTCTCATTTCTTTCTCCTTTAAGGTATACAATCCTAAAATTGATTTCTGTATATCCTTAAAACTATCAATTGGATTCTTCTGATTTTTTGACAACAAAGATGTATCATTAAACCCATAAATTTTTTAGATAAACCAATTTGTTAATTCCAAAAAAATCATGCATTATTAACTAAAACCATTTTGCTAATATATTGAAATCCGTTCATTTCATTGATTTGATTTTCGGATTGGAGAAGCTTTGATATAGTATAAATTTGCTTACAAAATTTCAACAAAATATGGTTTGTAATGAAGTTTGTATTTACTTGTATCATAATTTGTTGCAACTTCATATACATACAATTGAAAGTATACATGAAAATTGTTTTAAGGAAGCATTGGAAGAAAAATTCTTCTCTTCCATCAATATCATGCACTAGGGTGAGCATTTTGACTATTGTATTACAACTTGGTTAATACTGAGACATTGGGCTGCATGAGGACATGCAACATGTTAAGTTTGGGGGAGATGTTGGGCCACTAATTTGTATTATTATTATCACTTCTTAACATCCATTTCATCCATTTCCAATAGTATTTTATCACATTATTTATCATAATTTATTATATAATTCCATTTCATAATTATTTATGCTCTTTTGGATAAATAATAGTTGTTCTCCTTTATTTTAATAAATTAATGATTATTATGCATGATTTTGCAAATGATGGTTTATTAATGAATTCGTTATAACCTGACTCACTATTTTATTCTCTAAGATCTCTTCCATATTGCAGATTTGATCTTCAGATGATAATTAATTATTCCAACTCAGAAATTCGCTTGAATAACAAGAGATATTTTTCCGTTGAACATTTCGGGCACACGAAGAAGAATCTTGAAAATCCGAAAATTGGGTTTTGTGGAGAACGGACCAAATTAGTTTTTAAATGAACGGTTTTCCAAAATTAGGTCCTTCTTGAGAGAAATACAGGGTTATTTGAAGGACATATTTGCAGATTTTCTGTTGTGGTTGTTTTCCAAAATTGCCCCAATTGTAATTGCCAGATTCGACTTGCGCCAGCTGAATCATGATGTAAAGATCTTTCAGATCTCATCTTGCTTATTGAGATTTTGTAATCATTTGATTTCCCCTTTGTTGTTTGTATATTTAAAAGGGCACAAATTAGAGAGAAAGGGAGGATAGAACACATAGGAGAAGGCATAGAGGGTTAATCAAGAAGAGACAGATTTGTAACAAAAGAATATTTTTGTTGTTTCATTTGTAAGGTGTGAGTTTTTCGTAGCCCCGACCAAAGAGTCGGGCTCACTCTCCGATCAGGTGCTGCATATTTCCTGTGTGTTGTTATTTCTATTTCATGTTTTGTATAATTTGCAATTGTTGTGATGGTAGATGTATTTGTTGATTCTCTTATTGCTGTGAATGCATTGTAAGCTTTACGATTTATTTCTGCCATTTCTTTATTTGCTGTCACAACGATTGTTGCTTTGTTTAAATTATCGAATCTATGATTAATATAGAATTATGCTATTGTCATCTACACATACTATGCGCGTTAGCTTTGCAATAACCAAACACACCCGAATTGATAATTAATGTGGGAAAGGGTTTGAATATTCAACTTGGACACCAACAATTATTTATTTAATAAATTAAAACCATGGATAGATTACTATGGTGTTGGTAAAGATTAGTTATTTAATAAATCCGTGGATAAAGGAACTATTCAGTTATACATTTCTTTAGAATAAAAAACTGTGTGATTACCTTTATGTTATAATTATTATGATGTTATTTTCTTTTGGAATAAGATTATGCATAGGCATGCAATATTTGTATTAACTTTCATTGGAAAAAATATACAGATTTTCATGTGGGAAAGATAGCATGTTGTGTTAAACTACATTGGAAATTATTGTTAGTATAATCTTTGAAAAATAAGACATGTAATTGTATCCTTATTTACATTAGTGTTATAGAAAGCAAACTTACAGTTTCATGCTCTTTTGTGTTAAGCATTCCTTTGGGAAGACTCATTTGAAATCTATATGCATTTGCATACATGGGAACAACAATTGTTATGTTAGTGTTCCTTTCATGCACCAAAGGTGATAGCTTGAGGGTTATTTAATTTTATTAAATTTATGTAAATCTCATGCACAAACATCGTAATTGTTATATCAGTTCTTTTAGAGAAATTATATCATCTCTTTTAGAGAAATGTTGGGGAAATGTAGCTATTATTTTGTAGGAATGTGTGTTTAGGCGAGGGATACATTAGTTAATTTTATGACTTATAATTAGCACATATGCAGTATGTGTTGTTAAAGAAAGCAGGTCAAGATATTTTACTTTTATGTCATGAATATACATGAGTAGATGGAGAAGCTTCTCTAGCATAGACTTATGAAATGGTTGATTAATATTTTTATGAATCTTGACATCAATGTATGTTGGAGACATCATTAGCAGGGAATGATTGTGACATGTAAAAAGGAAATACTATGCTTAACCTAGTGGTGGGTAAATGATTAGGGTTCATGCAGATGAGTGTGAGTTGTAGTATGATCCAATGTATGATGGTCCATTGTAGGGCATCCATGCCAGCAAGATATGAAGATATAAAGATTAGTGGGTAAATGCTATCATAATTATTGTAATGGCTTTAAGATAGATATTTGTATATTTACTTGTGAGATTTCTAAATGATAGCTAAGGGATGGTCCCCCTTATAAGCCATTGAGTGAGGGCTGAACACCCTCATGAGCGTTTAATAACAAAATTAAAAGTTTGTTGGTTTTCACCCTATGGGGTTTCCAGGGTATATTGGTGTTGAATGATGTGATTGATTATTTTTTCAAATTGATGATGTTGATCCCTTTCTTATTGTGATGTTCATAATGTAAAGTATGTGATGGCTACATGAGTAATGAAATGAATGGAAGGTTACATCATATAGTTTTATGTTAATGTATTATAATAGAGGTTGTTAATGGTTAAACAACTTACTTTTATTATTCTAAGGTTACACTATGAACTGGTGAACATTCTATGTAATCATGACTAAGGAATATTTAATAGTGATTTGGATAGTTACCGTGGGTAACTTGTATACAAAATTTAACTCCTGGCATTTCCATGTGAAGTTATAGATGTATGTTACATATCATGCGTTTGTAAGCGTTGAGAAAAATAAGGTAAATAATATTTTGATAAATTCTCCTTGAGTTTATTGACTTTTAAATGATGTAATTTAATAAAAATAAATTTAATCAGAATTCTATGTTTTCCAAAAACAAAATAAATAAGTAGATATTTTGGATTTAAAAAAATTATGGCATTTTTCGGTTTTGAATGGAATCTTTTCATAAAATGAAACAATTCAATTTTAATAATTTAAAAAAGAATTCATTAATTTTGGCAGTGATGTGGGTGATGCCCCACAATAATGCATAATGAATATGAATGGTCGTTTTTAATGAGCACCATTGGTGGTCTTTATGAATAACAACTCCTCCAAAAATCCTCCACAAGCAAGGAAGAAGCCAAGATAAATGCACAACTCCTCCACAACTCATCTCGGTCATCGTGAATAACAAAGCACGACCAAGGTTTGGCCAACACGATCCTCCGATGTAGAGGGTGCCCTGGAACTCGACTCTCACCTCTTCTGATTGCCATTGCTATCGCTCAAGCCCCGCGCTGAAATATTTCTAGATATTCATTTCAACTTCCCTCATGATGCACTCCATCCCCTCATATTTGAATTTCTTCCGTTACGAACTAAATGTGTCTCCTTCAAAGCTTTATTGAATTTTGTTGCAGGGATTTATGGTTGTTTGGGTTTTTTTATAGTTTATTAGATTCGATTAGGGATTTAATGCTCATTACGGTTTATGCTTAGCTTATGTACAGGGTTTTTATCCTAGTTTAGTCCATTCGTCCAATGGTTCTATGGTCACTAGAGTTTGAAGCCAGTTTATTAACATAAGAGGCTTTGGTAATCAAAATTGAATTCATGGTGGTTTAAACCTATTTTTGAAGTGCATTTCGTAAATCACCATTAAAAAAATTTATTTTGTGAATTTCCTTCTCATTAATAAATAAAAATAAATAAAAAACAAGAAAACTTACATGGTAAACAATTTATTTTATGTTGATTGGTTATTGTAACTTTGGTATTAGATGATGTGGTGTGCACTCACGAGTTTATTACTTAAGGTTTAATGCCAACCTTTCAACAATGAAATAGAGATATTCCAAATTTCAGATATTCAAGGTTAGAGGAGTAAGTTGAGTTTTAGTTATATGAGATTCTTACATTTAAATTAACCATATGAATTCATAATCATCCACAAATGAAAGATAATATCTTTATTAGTAGGTCTCAAGTTTTAATCGAGTAATTTGAAACTATTTCATTTTTTGAAGTTTCATGCAAACTCAATCATATAACAAATACTAAGGGAATGAAGGAGTTAGACTATTGGAAAAAATGTTTAGAGTAGAAGATGTATTATAAAGGTTAACACTAAGGGAATGAAGGAGTTAGATTATGGGAAAAAAATTTTAGAGTAGAAGATGGATTATAGAGGTTGTTGAGTACATTTTCACTCCCTTTCCCATGATGTTATTTAAAAAATTTGAAATTGCATGTGTCAAATTCTCCACATGTTAATTCATTTGTGTAAGGGCATAATGGAATTAATATACTTGGGCCTCCAATCCCTTCTCATTTAATTTTAATATTGTTGAATTGATTTATTCAGTTAGGGTATTTTCAAGGAGTCACACATGGTATTGTCTTCCTTCTTTAACTCGTAGATTATATAGTGCCTCTAGGGACAAGGTTATCAAGCCTACCTGACATTGGAAGTGCCTTGCATACTACTGTTAGGGTCATTGAGGGATTTTAATTCATTAGGACAAGGCTCATATAGAAAATAGAGGAAAGAAAACTTAGATAACTTTTTTCTTGAAACTGAAGGAATTGTTACAATGGAAGGGTGTTAATGTTATCCTAGATGTTTTGTTGTGTAATAATGGAAACCATAAAGGGAATTTGGAGCTAGATGCATTAGCTGAGGGAGATGAAGGTGGAAGTTGTTCAAGTCCTAAATATAAATGGTCTAGGATGTAAGGTGAGTGAGTTCACAACTTTTGAGGGAGCCCAAACTTGAGATCATCATAAAAGAGAAATTGTAACTTAGTTGCATTCAACTAGAGTCAAAATGGAATAAATTCAAGTCATTTATGGAAACCCATAAACATAAATTTGTTCTCATAGATCCTAAGCTAGAATCATTGCACACTTTGGTACACAAAATGGTTAACTCTATTCATTTCTCCTTAAAGCCTACATAGTGTTCTACACATTTCCCAAATTTCTCTATGGACTCTTTTCATCCTATACATTCTAGAATGCATGAGCATTTTCCAATGGCTCAATGCCCCTATCACTTTTTTACCAAATATTTCTTATAAAGAAATCAATCCGTTGGTTCCAACTGAGAAGGTGTAAATTCCTTGTTATGGAAACAAAATACCAAGTTGATGTCATGGTAGAAGCCCCATGTGGAGCTACATGTATGTAATTTACAGTAATTGTCATGTTTTTTAGAGTATTTTCTTTGATAAATCAATTTATCTATGATTATTGTTTAGTAGGCATAGGAAAATAAAATTTTTACAATTTTTGAATTACCATCTTGAAGTTTGGGTACATTTTGATGATATTTTGGGTACATAATGTTTTTTATGCTATGTATCTTTCATTGTATATCTAAACTACCATAAATCCTTTTAAATAAATATTACTTGTTTTGTTAAAAAAAATAACAATATTAAATGAAGGTGAATGCAAATCATTTTGAAGATATTGGAGGATTTGGCACCAACATCTTGACCTTTGACATTTAAACATTCAATTAATCTCAATGTTTTCTAACTTTCATTTATTTGTTGATAATTTACTCCCTTCTTCCACATTAAATCTATCACATATCTCACACATGTATAATCCTACCACCATATTGGTTTATCCACCATTTTTAAATATCACTTATTTCACAATCTTATTGGAGAGACATGGAATAACCTTCCACAACATTAAATACTTCAAACATAATCATACCACTATATTGGTTATCCACCATTTTGATTATCACTTAATGAACGTTTCTTGAGAATATTAGAATCCTTATCTTTATGAATCCCTGAATAAATTCAAGTTTTATGAGCAATATTGAATCTATAATTTGTGTCTTATCATCTATTTTCCATAATTAATGTGTTCTACACCCATAATGTGTTATATACCCTCAATTTTTCTTAATGATATTCCTTTTCAAAACTCTGAAATAAATTTTCATGGCTTGCATGTCTAAATTGTAATGATACTTACAATTTATTTGCAAGATTAATTGTAAATGTATGGCTTAATGACAAATTTGAAGAGAAAAATGAGACACATTGAAAAAATTTGAGGCAAATATATCATTTCTCTTTCTTCAGGTTCACATATTCACCTTTGTAAAGGTATTTAACATATATATTCCTCACTATTTTTAACTACTAATAATATGTTTTTATATGTGTTAATGGCATTAACTTATTCAATATTTGATTAATATTTTAGTATTTTGTTCATGTCATCCTTATCCATATTCTAATATATACTTAATAGAAAAAAAAAACATTAAAATCATACTTGAAATGTAAATTTGTCAACAATTCAATAATATTTTGAATAAGTTCTTTAAACAATCCAAGTAAGTTTTCAGGAGGTCTAGTCAAGCACATGATATTTCAGATTTTTCCCAAGGAAAAATCACCATTTTATTCATAATGAAGAAATTTACATCTTGTAGATGCTAAAATCATATGCATAAAATCTCAGATCCTTATATCCAAGATCAATAATCACTCACGAGAGAGATAACACTAGTCTACTCTTTTCTACCTTTCTTTTTTTTTCCACCTTCTGCCAATCACTAGAGTTTGGAGTGGAAGATACAAGATTCAGTTTACTCTCCTTCACATTTATAGGGAGTTCTTATCGAAATCTGAAATTTTTGAAGCCTGAATTTGCTTGGTTCCAATTGCTTCTTAATTTTATGTTGCTAAACTGAAGGCATTGGAACTAATGAAGAATTTTTCTTGACCTTGATCTTCTATGTGGCATCCTAGGAGTTCTGGTCACTAATGTTTGACTTATTTTCTAGGATTTATGCATCCTCTACTTCTACTTCTTGGGATTATGAAAATTGTCAACCTTTCTATGTTGAGCTGGTCTCTTTTTTCTTTTAGGGTATTTTTTTTTCTTGAGGGCGCATGTTTTGAAGATGGATAGTTCGTAGAAATATACAACAACAAAAATCTGTATGCTCATAGTCAAGAGGTTGGGACCATTGTAAATTATTGTGAATCATAATAATGCATTCAAGGAAGCTTTTACTACAGTATACCTCTAGAAAGAGTCTGAAAAATGTGAAAATTCCTTTGGAGACTCTGTCTGCATCTACCTTGAGGAAATTCCCCAAATAATTCCTTATCCCTTCTAATAATTTGTGATACCAAAAATGAAGGGGTAGATTATGTAACTTGACCCACACTGGAATTTTGGAGACCACCATAGTATTTCCATCAAATCCTAGGAAGCATGGTATCATTAATAGACCTTCATTGCCCCAAAAACATGGTGCCTTGTTTAATACATAATCCATATCTTTTTTTGTGTCAATTTTTACAATAAAAAATCCCCTAGAACATAGGTGGATATCACAATTTTTCGTCCAAGTAGAGAAAATCCATTGATGTAAAGTCTCTGGTTTGGGCCAAAATTAATTAAATATGCATATAAGTACTCTTGCGTGGAAATCTAAGTAGAGCCCATTAACCTCAGGAAGGTTGAATGTCAAAGCCAACGCCTTGCTCATCTACTCCACAATCTAGGGAGAAAGAAGATTGGTAGGTTGTTCTGAATTTTTTTGTGGATTAGTCTTCCATTTCTGTGCATCCTTGAAGGAGACATGACCTTTGGAACTAGATCTTGGACAACCAAGTCTCATATTAAGGATGATGGTTGAATCATCTACAAGGCTATAGTCCTGCAACTTATAATCCTTTTGCAATGATTTCCATGCCTAATTCATATTTTAGAGACTTTCTGGAATATCCATATGTTCTTGAATATTTTACATAAGACTTTGCACCCGATCCTAGATCTGAACCGTCATACACACAGATATCCCTCTCAATGTTTTAATAAAAATTTGGAGCAGAGCTTCTTCAATAAGATCTATGGATTAACATCCAGGATACATCCTCTTATTGGTCTTGATTAGTAAATTCAAGGGCATATTGGGAATCCAAGGGAGGTTTACCAAACACTGGTAGAGAGAGGAGTTGAGAGCCTCCCCATCATTGAAAGCACCAAAATTCGATTCCATATAGTTCCCAAAATCCCACATATCTGAAAAAAAACTCCATGAGATATTTACCTAAAGAGGTCCTCCAGATTTATGACAGGAAGAGAATCCGTGTTTTGTGACCCATATTCCTAAAATATCAAAAGTCTTTGACTGTGATCACGACCCAAATGTGACCAAGCCTAGGCTCTCTTATACTGCAAAGTCCACCAATCGGTCTCATCATACCTAGTATGGCATCTCAAGATGTTGTTGATCAATAATTCAATTGTAGTCACATTCTCTTCATCATATTTCCAACAGATCCATGAGATCATGACAACAACACCTAGACCAAAATGGAAAAGTGGGAAAACAAATTTTTGAGAAGATTTTTAGCTTGTGCTCAAGGTAACATGACCATATCCAACATAAAATATTGTATCTATCCATAGATCCACACTTTTGAATTCACTATCAATCCAAGGAATAACAAGGGCTTAAGTATTTAACAAGTTTCCCCAGCAGATCTTCTTGATATCGACAATTATCTTCTTGCCCAAACCCTAATACTTGAGTTTCCAATTTCGCAGATCTACTTTTAAAAAATCTCTAATTCCATGATCAGATCCGCCTTACTTAGCTTCAATCCTTGTTGCATGCAATTTTGTAGGTGGAATGGGCTTCGAAAAAATAATATGATCTAGCGTCCTCGCTTCTACAATGTACTCAAAATTTTATTTTATCAACAAGTTCTTGATACTTTGGAGCATGCTTTGGCTCTGACAATATCGCTTTGGTGAGCTTCACATCGTACTTGTTTAGAAAATCCTTTTCTACAACAATAGACATGTCCAAGGGGGGGTTTCCCATGCCCAAGAGCACAACCTTCGATACCATTTCCTGTAGACGCAAATAATTGGAGCATAATTCCTTCAAGCCTAAGCCGAAATACCTAGGGTTTCTTCCTTCGCCACCGAAGAGTTATGTTCAACTAATAAATCAACTTTCCCATGGTATTTAATATATCACAACAATTTTTTTATTTCACATATACATATATTAATGATTGTGTTTGGGATTTCCCACATGGGGTGGATATACATGTTAGAGCGGTGAGGGGGCAATGGTACCCTTGTCGTCACTGTTTGGGTTTCAAAATGTCATACAAATAACACTCATTACCATACATTTTTCACCTATGCTTCCATTATATCACCCATTATTCACCACCATGTCACTTCATTTTCCCTATTATTCACCATTAATGGGTCTCATTTATATTTTCCAAATATTATTTATTTTTATGCATTTTTAAGAAACATTCTTGATTAAATATTAGAAAATAATCTATTTTACTTTATATATGGAAAGTGGGTTGTTTTTGTGACATATGTAGGTGCCAAGGAAGCTTCCAAGACACCTTTATGTGGCCTTTAATGATCAAATTCGAATTTGAAGAGATAAACCTCATGGAGAAGATCAAGGAAAAAAGGGGGTTATGTGTCTAAATGGTTGAGAGATGTATGGAACTAAAGAGAGATTAGTGGATGATCATTATCAGTTTGTTACTCATCCCATTGTATAAATAGGAGTAAAATCTCCTCCATTTGTAATCTTGAAGTTTTTGTAATCTTAGAATTTTGGAGTATGTAATCTTAGAAGCTTAGAGTTGTAATCTTAGAGTTGGTTTGTAATGGAGATTTTGAAATAAAGGATCATACTTCAATTTTACTTCTACATCTAAGTCTCCATTGAAGTGGTGTGCTTGTGGAGTTATGGAGGGCCCCCATGGCCTCACTTGCATGCTTATTTGTTTATTTTAGGTATAACTTAATTTATGTTTTTGTTTGATTTCACTTTTTAAATTTTATTAAATGTTCTAATATTGGAAGGATCTTATTTGAAAGTGTTTTTTGTAAGAGAACCATAAGATCTCAGAAAATTATTAGATCTAGGTTTATTTCATTTCAGCTTTTAATTTCTTATTAGATGTTCTAATGTTGGAAGAGATCTTGTAGAATATGTTCTTGTAAGAGAACCATAGATCTCAAACAATTATTAGATCTAGTAGGTTTGTTTAGTTATTGAAAGAGATCTTGTTGAATATGTTCTTGTAAGAGAACCAAAGATCTCGGACAAATTAGGAATCTTTCTAGATCTATATATTTTAGATAAGCACTTCTAAGTTTACCTTCCTGGGTTGACATTAAATTAAACTCTAATTGACATCATCAATTAGACACAAACAGTCACCTCATGTAATTGATGAATGAGGCATGGCTACGACCCTCCCCCATAATTTTAACATGGGATTTCCTAACAACTTAGTCTGCTAATGAACTTGCATGCAAGGTATTGAATGTTTCCAAATAACCTAGTTTGGTGGTTCTCAAAGAAATTTTGTAGTGGAAAGTCATGAGATTTGGTGGTTGGCTCTTCACTGGGTTATAATAACATCGTGTTGTTTCCTCTTTTCTCATTTTTATCACAAATAGAGATGGAATTTTCACTTTAGTCTATATCTCCTTTCCTGTGAGTGTAATTTTCTTTTGGGGAGGGACTAGGGCCTCTTGGCCTAACATTCCTCACCATTGATACACTTGGGATTGGTTGAAAAGTGTAACTAGCTTCAGTTTTCATAATGACACATGTAATTGATTTAAACAAGGAAAATAAAATTAATATTGTAATGCTTGTCTCATGGATTTCATGAGCAAGGAATTTTATTTTTAGTAATGACTCCCATCATGAGCCATTAGGTTGTGTGATCAAGTCATAGAAGTCTATTGATTCAATGTCATGTATGGAAGACCCTTCTTGGGCATGTTACATTCTTTTTATAAGCCATTAAATGAGTAATAAATCCCTCCAAGACCAAGAAAAATTTGTCTCCTTCAAGTCGATTCAAAATGTAATAATGAAATTGCACCAAAGGACATGTCAGCTCACCCTAAACCCATGTTGGCTTATTTTATGAGAAAACCACTATAAATAGGGCATCTCACCCTCATTTCAGAGAGATTTTTTTCGACCAAGGTCCGAAGCTAGAAAGTAGTGCAAATTTTTAGCAAGGAGAATCCTTATAACCAACTCTGAGAAGGGAAGGAAGAACGAAGTATTTTTTCAAAGTTGTTTTTGGACTATTCTTGGCCAAGTAAAATCCACACATGTGATATTGTATCCCTACTTATTGCAGTGAAGAAGGCTAAAATATTACAATCACAAGAAGAAAGTATTTTGGGTGAAGAACAAGGAATATATCAAGTCGAACTTTTAAGTAAGCACGATCCACCTAAAGCGAAGGGAATCAAGGTTCCAAAGCCGATACTTCACATGTGCTAGCTTTTTTTGAAGGATTTTGAGAAGTTTCAATTCAAGAAGTGAGAAAGGAAGTCAAAATATGAGGTATAACTGAGGTACAAAGGAAGGTAAGCAGTTGGACCAAGTGCTAACTTGGTCATCGAAGGGAAGGAGTGAATGGGAACTTGTGTCTTAGTCTTGGAGAGGGAAATATGTCAAGGTTCTTCATATTGGTATTAATCAATTGAAGTCTCTATAAGAAGAAGAAAATTTTCAAGTTTTCCTCTCAAGTAGGATAGGTTTTGACCCTCGTTGATCGCCTACATTCTCTGTCTCTTGTTTCTTTATGGTTTATGCATTGATAGGTATTTTATGAATAAGAACACCATAGTAACATAATTCAAAGAATATCCTAATCTAACAAGTAAAAATAATTCACAAGCAGTTAAATAATGAAGAGAAATCACCTAATCTGGATGCCCTAGATTTCTCAACATGGAATCAGAGCTAAGGTGACAATCTCAAGTAAGGACATCTTATCAAGGGACACTCAATGATAAAATATCAAGGAAGGAATCAAAGCAAATCAAAGGATATCAAATTAAATTCAATATCTACAACCAAGCATCAAAACCCTAGATTGAAGAAGAAGTATACACCAAAGAGAAGCATTCCTCGGATTCATGTCATCTCAAATATTTGAGTTGAAGTAACTTGAATACTATTCATCAAATAAAAGCTAGATAAATGGGCATTTCCATCATCTTCAAAATGAGTTAGAAGGAAATTTCCTCTCATTGAAGCTAGGTTCTTCTTATTGAAGGACACCATCAAGAAGTCATCATCAACTAAGTGATACCCCTCCTTTAGGGGTCAAAGATCATTCTTGAAGAAATATATATTCATAAAGGAGAAGGTTTCTATCACCTATATCATTATCAAATTCAAGGAAGAAACAAGTAGAATAATCATCTTAACACATATCTATATGTCCACATCTCGATTTTGTCAAAATGCATTTTTTGCAAGGAAAGCAACAAATTGGTCGGGCTTCAAACCATATTGCATGGAAGAAGCAGGAAGATCTAATATCATTAAAAATGAGTTCATGGATCATGTCAAAGGATCTATCACCAAGCCAAGAAAATAATATGCTCAAGAAATTTCAAATTTTATTAAGGGGGGAAGTTAGGCTCAAAGGATTCTCATAGAATCCATCAAGGATCCCCCTCATTCCTTATGTATCTAAACTCAAAACTTAAAAATAAATATATGAAAAAAATGGTAGAGTTGTATTATGTAATCAATGTAGGAGAAGTTATATCATTAAGGTAAGAACTCTACAAGTTGAATATGTCAAAAGAAGAATGGATAGCCTCATACTTTATGAGGACATCCGAAATCATGGATCAATTTCTAAGAATAATTACAAATCATGGGAGGAATTTATGAAAAGATGGTATGATGTCAATATGCAGGTCAAACCAATACATTTAAATGATCAAACAATATGACAATATGTATTAACCTTTTCTATTAAATGATATATATCTTAATACATTTAAAAAGAACAAACAATATGACAAAATACCATTAGAAAATTAGTATAAATAAAAACGATAAAATAAAAAAAATCTTCCAGAGGACGATACTCTTTCCCTTCAAAAAGATATTTAAAACCGGTTTAAAAATTAAAATTAGTCGTTGGAGGAACCTATTTGCACTGACAAATAGAGAACTGTTGAAAGGTAGTTGCCGTTCATTACTCCTGATTTCTTTCAAAGAACTCCTGTAAAGGTCTATTAAAAGAAAGTTTACACATTAAAAGAAATTATTTCTGCGAACTCAAGTAAAATTAGAAGAAAATTTCATCATGTTGGAGCACCGCAGCTAAACAAAATAGACAAGCAACAGATAAAGGCTAAACACATCACATAAAAGACACGAGTTTTAATGCGTGGTTCACCCAACCAATCTGGGCTACGTCCACACAACATAGGCATCGGCAATTCTTTATTAATCAAACAGGAGATTACAAACTCTCACACCCACACACACCAAAACAAACGTATGGATACCTGTTTTATAGCAAGGAGAATCTAACAGCCTCATAAATCCTCTCAACTCAAATTTAGGATGCATTAACTCCCTCCCAACAAACTGGAGCTAATCTAGGAACTAATTCCTAATTTTTGTCACCTAATGAGATTTTGCCTATTTTATCCAAAACAGAAAATCTCAACAATCTCCACCTTGACAAAAATTAGCCTGATGCCCTGTTCTTTATTATTTTATCTTTTCTGCAAGCCAAGAGAAGCCAAACACCAACGCAGCTTCTCCAACAAAACTGGTTTCGTGAACATGTCTGCACAATTTTCCTTTGTATGCACCTTTTCAAGAGAGACTCCCCTTTCAGTAATAACCTGTCTTACAAAATGGTACTTAATTGGAATATGCTTTGATTTACTATGATAGGTCGGATTCTTAGCCAAATGTATTGCACTTTGACTATCACAAAGTAACCTGATGTTGTCCTGTAACCTACCAAACTCACCAAGCAAACCTTTCAACCAAACCGCCTCTTTGCAAGCATGCGAAGCAGCAATGTATTCTGCTTCAGTAGTGGATAAAGTAACAATATTCTGTAGCTTTGACATCCAGCTAATAGCTCCACCTGCAAGAGTAAAGACATACCCTGAAGTTGACCTTCTCTTATCCAAATCACCTGCAAAATCAGAATCAACATATCCACAAACATATTCACTGCTTTTATTGTAAGTGATACAATGACTACTTGTGCCTCTCAAGCACCGAAGCACCCATTTCACTGCTGACCAGTGTTCTTTACCCGGATTTTCCATGTACCTGCTGACAACCCCAACTGCATGTGAAATATCTGGTCGAGTACAAACCATCGCATACATCAAACATCCTACTACATTGGCATATGGAATTCGAGACATATAATCCTTTTCTTCATCTGTATTAGGACATAAACTCGAAGAAATCTTGAAATGGGAAGCGAAAGGGACTGACACAGGCTTCACATTATTCATACCAAATCTCAAAAGTATCTTCTCAACATACTTCTGTTGTGATAGCCACAACTTACCATTACTCTTGTCTCTGAAAATCTCCATGCCCAAAATCTGTCTTGCTGCTCCTAGATCTTTCATATCGAATGTCCTTGCCATCTGAGTCTTCAACCTATTGATTTCATCAATGCTTTTGCTTGCTAAAAGCATATCGTCAACATACAACACTAAGATAATGAACATGCCATTACTTAACTGCTTAAAGTAAACACAATGATCATATTCACTTCTTATATATTTTTGACTCAACATGAAAGAATCAAACTTCTTGTACCACTGTCGAGGCGACTGCTTCAAACCATACAATGACTTCTTGAGCCTGCAGACAAATTTCTCATTGCGATGCTGAACAAACCCTTCCGGTTGTTCCATATAAATTTCCTCATCTAAATCTCCATGTAGAAATGCAGTCTTAACATCTAGTTGCTGTAACTCTAAATCAAACAAAGCAACTAAAGCTAACACAATTCGAATTGAAACTATTTTAACAACTGGTGAAAAAATCTCATGAAAGTCTATGCCTTCTTTCTGAGAAAACCCTTTTGCAACCAACCGCGCTTTGTACCTGTCCTCCGTATCATTCACACCCCGTTTCAGCTTGTAAACCCATTTGCATCCCACAGTTTTCCTGTCTTTCGGAAGCTCAACCAGATCCCATGTGCCATTCTTACCTAAGGCTATCATTTCTTCCTTCATGGCTGCTTTCCACTTGTCACTTTTCGAACCTTCTATTGCTTCCTGATAGCACAGAGGTTCATCATCGTTAGCGGTCAAAGCAACTGAAGTAACATAATCATCATACCTTTTCGGAACACGTTTTATCCTTGTAGACCTCCTTAAGGATGTTTCTGGCTGACTACCATCTGTAGGAACTTCTTGCCGATCAGTATCTGAGACCTGTTCATGATCTAAACCTGAACCCTGTTCATGTTCTGATTCTGAAACCTGTTCATGACTAGTATCTGAACTATGGTCATCATGACTATCATTAGAAGAGCTTTCAAACTGAATGTGCCGAAAGTCAGATACATCATCATGTTTCAATCTACTATCTACATCTAACTGTACAAGAGAGGATTCATCAAACTTTACATCTCTGTTGATGATGATTTTGCGGGTAGTAGGATCCCACAATCTATATCCCTTTGTTCCAACACCATACCCAACAAAGATATACCTTTTAGACTTTGGATCTAACTTAGTTCGCTGATGTTTAGGCACTAGAGCATATGCATCACAACCAAACACTCTGAGTTTAGAATAGTCACAAGGGTGTCCTTTCCATACCTCTTGCGGAATCTTGCAGTCTATGGCCATCGATGGAGATCGGTTTATCACATAACAGGCTGTTGCCACCGCTTCCGTCCACAACTCCTTCTGCAAACCAGCGTTACTCAGCATACTCCTTGCTCTCTCTAGAAGAGTCCTGTTCATGCGTTCAGCAACTCCATTTTGCTGAGGAGTATAAACCGTGGTCTTATGTCTCTCGATCCCCGCATCCTTGCAATAGCTGTCAAACTCCTTGGAAGTAAACTCACCACCATTGTCAGTTCTTAAACATTTTATTGTTCTACCAGTGTTGTTTTCTACCAATGCTCTAAACTGCTTGAAAACTGAAAAAACATCAGACTTCCTTTTCAACATGTAGACCCACACCTTCCTAGAAAAATCATCAATGAACGACACAAAATATGACGAGCCACCATATGACGCTGTAGGGGCTGGTCCCCAAACATCTGAATGGATATAATCAAGTATGCCTTTACTAGTATGTTTGCCTGTTTTAAATTTTTGTTTACTTTGTTTTCCAAACAAGCAATGCTTACAAAAATCTAACTTTCCAGACCTTAGATTAGGAAGTAACTTGCGATCAGCCAAAATCTTTAACCCTCTTTCACTCATATGCCCCAATCTTTGATGCCATAAGTGAATGGAACTACCGTCATGTTCAGACACCGTAGACACAAAATCTGACCCTGCTCTTCCTTCTAATTGAAACAGATTTCCTACTTTATTAGCCTTCATTACTAGTAAGATACCTTTATATATTTTCATAACTCCACCTTGAATTACAGTTTTATATCCATTCGTATCCAATGCTCCTAAAGAAATTAGATTTTTTCTTAAGTCTGGAACATGTCTCACATCTGTTAACAATTTAGTTGTGCCATCAAACATTTGCAGTTGTATACTTCCTATTCCCACAATATTAGATGTGACATCATTACCCATGTACACGACTCCATCATTAATTGATCTATACGTCTTAAACCATTCTCTATGAATACACATGTGGTTTGATGCACCGGAATCTAACAACCAATGTTGATCATGATTTGACATATTAACAGACAACACTTCGTCGCTCATACCTGAACCAGATGCCGAACCTGTATCTGTCGCATTTGCCTCCTTCTTCTCTGTCGAAGAATCTACTTTAGAAGATTGCTGCTGTCGCTGCCAGCAGTCCTTCTTTAAATGCCCCGATTTGCCACAAAACCAGCACTTTACTTTGCTCTTCTTCCCTTTCGACTTTGAACGCGAATCGCTGCGTTTACCAGAGCGTCTTTCTCTAGAACGACCTCTAGCCATCATTGCCTCTGATGTAGAGGTGTCAGCATTCGACCGCTTCCTAGTCTCCTCGAACAACAAAGCTCCAACCACATCGTCAAACTCAAGGATGTCTGCAGTACTAAAGCTTATGGAAGTAACAAAGTGATCCCACGATTCGGGCAATGAACACAATAGAGTTATTGCCTTATCCTCTGAATCAAATTTTACATCTAGACTTTGTAATTGTACCAATAGAGTATTGAAAACATTCAGATGGTCAGTAATCGAGGTACCTTCCTTCATTCGCAAACCATAAAGCTCTCGCTTCAGGAGAATCCGATTTGTCAAGGATTTCGTCATGCAGAGCTTCTCAAGCTTCGACCACAAGCCTGCGGCGGTCTTCTCTGACACAATGTTGAACAGAACGTCATCCGCCAGACATAACCGAATTGCGCTCAGAGCTCTGTCATCCAACTCATCCCATTCATCCTCCGTCAAGGAAGAAGGCTTTTTGCTTTTCCCTAACAGCGCTTTTGCCACGCCTTGTTGTACCAGGAGATCATGCATCTTTACCTTCCAGATCTCGAAGTTGTTTTTGCCATTGAACTTCTCAATTTCAAACCGGGCATTTTGAGTTTTCGCCATCTTGTTTCAGCAAAAAACACAATAATCTCCAGAACCCAACTTTAAATAAAGAATGTCCTTTTTAATATATTTTAATCAAAAAATTTGATTAAAAAAAAAATTTCCCCTTGCCTTTAAAAAATGTCTTCAGTTAAAATACCATACCCCTCACCTTATAAAAAAAGGCCTTTCTCTTAATTACATTTTTAAACATTATAAAAAAGCTTTTAATAAAATCGATTTATATAATTGACCTTTTAACAAAACTCCAAATCGATTATAAAAAAAAAAAATTTTATATGTAACTTTTTGCAAAACTCCAAATCGACCTTCGCCTTCACATATATTTCATAACAGCATTAAAAAAAAAAAACTTCAAATCGACCTTTGGAAATCGTTTTAAATGAATATTGATGACCCATTTCAAATAGTTTAAACGAAATGTTGATTTACCATATGATAACTATCTGTCAAATGGCGGTCAAATGGTCAACGACGCTCTCCACACAAGTAATACAGGTAATACGCCTGAGGTGAACGACGCTCTCCACAGGTCAAAACACTGCACTGTTACAACATCAAATTTGGACCTCACGCACGCAGGTTTCAGCGATCAGTTATCAACGCCACGCTTCACCACCGCTTCCACGAGTTACCGCTTGCATAACAGTCCACGATGTAATAAATAATCTCTACGCAGATCACCAATAGCAATCAACACGCAATTAAAGAGTTCTGATCCGCTGATCGTTCTGGTTACATTCCTTCGACTTTCAATACACAGTCCACGCGTGGGGTCAATTTATCAATGCCATCACATGATCCGCAGAGAAGAAGGATCCACGCTGTAATACTTACAGCAATGCCCTTTCAACGCACCTACACGCAGGTTTACACAGCACGCAGGTCCAACACGCCTTTGCGCTCCACCTCCAGCATGCGCGCTCTCGTTCCCTCCACGAGCGGACAAAAGAATGCTCCACGCTCACATAACACAGTGAACACATATGCACAAAGCCCAGCTCTGCAGTCACTAACACGCAGGCTCAGCGCTCCACGCAGCACCAGCAATTCAAACACAGCTAGCGCTCAACTGCGCTCCTCCTCCAACATGCTCTGATACCAATTGTTGGAGCAATCAGTAGCTAAACAAAATAGACAAGCAACAGCAGATAAAACACATCACATAAGAGACACAGGAGTTTTACGTGGTTCACCCAACCATTCTGGGCTACGTCCACCAAACATAGGCATCGGCAATCTTTATTATCAAACAGGAGATTACAAACTCTCACACACACCAAACAATCCGTATGGATACCTGTTATATAGCAAAGAGAATCTAACTGCCTCATAAATCCTCTCACATCAAATTTAGGATGCATTAACTCTCTCCCAACAACCTGGAGCTAATCTAGCAACAAATTCCTAATTTTTGTCACCTACTGAGATTTTGCCTATTTTATCCAAAACAGAAAATCTCAACATTCAAAACTTACTTCAAAGTTGAGTAAAATTAAAAGAGAATTTACAGGAAACTTACTTAAAAGTTGAGTAGATTGAAAAAAACCAAAGAAATAGCGCATGCTCCATCATCGCTGGAGCAAAGCGAAAAATAACCAAAAACAAAAACGGCATCATTGGCCTGTGAAACCCTGGCCTTCGATACAACAAACAGACTCGCCAAAGACTTGTTATCATGCAAGCTGCAATGCAAACCCATTCATATTTGAAAAATTCAGAAAGTAGAGAATATTCTCTAAAACAGATGTTCTGGAAAACATTACAACCATTTTATTATGAGAGGGAGAAACATTTTATAAACCATGTAAATATTATCTTATTTTAATAATTACGAAATATATTAGAGAAAATCAATTACATTAGTAGATAAAACAACTATAAAAAGTTTCCATCTTTACTAGATTTTTGATGTTTCCTTCTTTTAAATATTGCCAAGAAAGAAATGTGTTCTATAACATGTTTCCATCTTTACTAGATTTTTTATGTTTCCTTCTTTCAAATATTGCCAAGAGGGAAATGTGTTTCTTCCTCTTTGCCCAATCAGTTAATGTTTCTGATTGGTGAACCTTTCTTGAATATTGCCCACCCATTTTGTCGCCGCCTATACGGCGAGCAAGTTTTTGAACAGACGCATATATATATAGGTGTCTGGGAAGGGATGCCAAATGTATGGTATGGTAACCCATGCATCTCTTCTTCAGAATGTATTCTCTCGCAGACTTTGCAAATTTGCAGACCTGCCATCAAGAGCATAAATACCGTTCATAAAACCCAATTGCAGGGCTTAAACATGCTTTATGGTGGCGGATGACAGCCTTCTGTAGAAAAAAAACCGTGATCAGGGCTTTATAATGCGCTATATTGCTTGTCAGGGTGAAGAAGTCGAGGTAAGCACTGTATTTCTCCATAACCCATCGTAGATAACGAAACCAATGCTTGCTTCAGACTAACCAGCAATGTGCTCATTACAAAGCCCTAATCGCTGGTTTTCAATATGCTCTCATTACAAAGCCCTAATAGCTGGTCTTCAACATGCTCTCGCGCGCGCCTTCATTGGACATTTTGAGCACCTTATCCACCATGTAACAGGTCCTCTGCTCTTTTTGCCCATACAATAATTACTATATTATCAGCGCATTCAATTGAAGTTGTGTTCTTTCAGTTATCATTTTGCCCATACAACAATTAATATTGTATCAGCGGATTCAATTGGAATTGTTTTTTTTCATAACATTGACTGTGGGTTGTGTAGGTGAAGGTTAAGTGGAATGTGCGCAGACCCTCGCTGAAGAGGTACTGCAACAGAGTTCGACAACTGGCTTCACTGTTTGCAAGCTTTAAATTGGAACGTATCTCAAGATAATTCTGACGCGCCGCACAGGGTTTTACAGTACATTTGTGAACCGAAGTAATCGTGCAGAGTGAGAGATTTTGCAGAGCTGCGGCGATCGAGAGTCTGCGAAGAATCATGTTGTGGAGCAGAGCTGCGACGGTTACCATAAGACGAAATACATTATGGACACCATTGAATGTCGGCTACCTGAATCTTATGCTTCAGTTCGAAAGCTCTGTACAGATATAAAGAAGATGAGGGTCTCTATTCGCTGCCAAATAACAGAACCATGGCGTCTTTGTTAGGTATTATATTGTTTTAAATCGCTGTTCAGAAGCACATGCCGTGTGACGTTACTAGGTCACACAGTAACATCTTAAATGGTCTTTTAATCGTAGTGTAGTGTACTTCACCGTAGGGTTTTGGAGGCATCGATGTGCCTTCACTGAGATATAAAAAAAATAACATGGGGAATTGTACTCCAAATTACTTTTTGCCTTTTAACAATTTTTTTTAACGATTTTTTTCTATTGTGAAATATTTTTTTATGTGTTTAGAAGATTATGTAAATATTTTTCATGGATTATTTCTATTTAAAAATGCTTTTTAAATATCGAGAATGTTTTTTTTAACGAATTTCTTCCATTTTAAAATGTCTTTTATGTAATTCAGAAAAGAGATGTAAATGAATATTTTAAGAAATTATCTTTTAATTGAATTTAAGACAAATCCTTTTAGTTTATATTATGTGTTTGTAAGCGTTGACAAAAATGAGGTAAGTAAATATTTTTATAAATTCTCCTTAAGACAGATTATAGTTAACAAATTTGAATTTTAAATGATGTAATTTAATAAAAATAAATTTAATCGGAATGCCATGTTTTCCAAAAATAAGTTTAATAAATAGCTATTTTGGATTAAAAAAAATTTATCGCATTTTTCGGATTTAAATGGAACCTTTTCGTAAAATTAAACAATCTAAGTTTAAAAATTTAAAAATTAATTCGTTAATTTTGGCAGAGATGTGGGTGATACCTCACCATAACGCATAGTGAATACGAATGCCGCTTTGTAATGAGTGCCATTGCTGGTGTTTGGGAAGAAGCCAAGATAAACGTGCAACTTCTCCACAACTCTATCGTCTCGGTCGTCCTGAATAACAAAGCACGACCAGGGTTTGGCCTGCACAATCCTCCGATGCAGAGGGTGGCCCGGAACTGGTATCGACGCTCGCCTCTTCTCCTTGCCATTGCTGTCGCTCAAACCCCGCGCTGAAAGATTTGTAGATATTCATTTGAACTGTCCTCATGACGCACTCCATCCGCTCATATTTGAATTTCTTCAGTTACAAACTTAATAATTGTCTTTCAAAGCTTTATTGAATTTTGTTGCAGGGTTTTATGGTCGTTTGGGTGTTATTATAGTTTATTAGATTCGATTAGGGATTTAATGCTCGTCAAGGTTTTATGCTTAGCTTATTAGGGTTTTATGCTTAGCTTATTTCCAGGGTTTTCGCCTAGTTTTGTCCATTCGTCCAATGGTTTTATGGTCACTAGGGTTTGAAGCTAATTTATCAACATAGGAGGCTTTGATAATCAAATTTGAAGGTTTCCTCGTGGTTTAAACCCTTTTTTGAAGTGCATTTCCAAAATCACCCTTAAAAAAATTATTGTGTGAATTTCTTTCTCATTTATCAAAGAATAAAAAAACAAAAGACTTACATTGTTAACATTTATGTTGAATGGTTATTGTAACTTTGGTATTAGATGATGTGGTGTGCATTCACGAGTTTATTATTATTAAGGTTTCCTTTGAACAATGACATAGAGAGATTGACGTTATATTAAATATTTTAAACAGAGTAAGTTGATTTTTAGTTATAAGAGACTCATACATCGACATTAACCATGTGTACTCATAATCATCTCAAAAAGATAATCCCCTTTAAGAATTATTAGTAGATCTTAAATTTTAATTAAGTAATTTGAAACTATTTTATTTTTTAAGTGCCATGTAAACTCAAACATTTACCAAACACTAAGGGAATTAAGGAGTTATATTATGGGCAAGAATGTTTAGAGTAGAATAGGGATTATAGAGGTTGTTAAGTATATTTTCTCTCCCTTTCTTATGTTGTTATTTAAAAAATTTGAAATTGCATGTCTCAAATTCTCTACATGTTAATTCATTTGTGTAATGCCACAATGGCATTAATATACTTGGGCTTCACAATATCTTCTCATTTAATTTCAATATTGTCGATTTATTCAGTTACGATATTTTCAGGGAGTCACACGTGGTATTGTCTTCCTTCGTTAACTCATAGGTTATTCAGTGCTCCTAGGGACAAGGTTATCAAGCCTACTTGACATTGTAAATGGCTTGCACAATACTATTGGGTTCATTGAGGGATTTCCATTTAGTGGAACAAGGCTCGTATAGAAAAAATAGAGGCGAGAAAACATAGATTACTTTTTTCTCGAAATTCAAGGAATTGCTTGAATGGAAGGGTCTTAATGTGATCCTAGATGATGTATTTATTGTGTAATAATAGAAACCATAAAGGGACTTATGAGATAGATTTATTAGGAGAGGGAGATGAAGGTGTAAGTTGCTCAAGTCCTAAAAAGAGAATTGCTTGAATGGAAGGGTCTTAATGTGATCCTAGATGATGTATTTATTGTGTAATAATAGAAACCAGAAAGGGACTTAGGAGATAGATTTATTAGGTGAGGGAGATGAAGGTGTAAGTTGCTCAAGTCCTAAAAAGAGATGGTCTAGGATGTGAGATGAGTGGGTCTTAATGTGATCCTAGATGATGTATTTATTGTGTAATAATAGAAACCATAAAGGGACTTAGGAGATAGATTTATTAGGTGAGGGAGATGAAGGTGTAAGTTGCTCAAGTCCTAAAAAGAGATGGTCTAGGATGTAAGATGAGTGAGAGTGCACAATCTCTGAGGAAGCCCAAACTTGAGATCATCATGAAAGAGAAATTGTTACTTAATTGCATTCAACTAGACTCAAAAGGGAAGAAATTCAAGTCATTTATGGAAACCCATAAACATAAATATGTTCTCATAGATCCTTAGTGTTAGGGTCCTATAATAAAAGGATTCATAATTTTTAATTAATTATGATTATTCTTGTAATATGTACATCCTTTGATTTCTACAAAATTGTTTTCCCATATTAAAAAAAAAAGTAAAGAGGGTAAAAGTCCTAAAAGAAAAATCAAAGGACTGAAAAGAAAAAGATCAAAAAAGAATATAAAAATGAACCCTAACCAAAAAAAGATAAAAATAGATCATGAAAGTGATGCAAATTCAAATGCCACTACTTTTTACTTTACTTTGCAAAATAAGATTGTGTGTAGCTTGTAAAGAATGCCACAATCCATCATAGTCAAAAAAGCTTAATCTTGATTATTCATGCTTTAAATTTCATGTTGAAAGATAGAGAATAAAGATCTAGACAAACTGTTTAATCTTTGCATATCAGTAGTTAGGTAGAGAATAATAAATGACCTCAATAGTTTAATCTGAGCCATTGGAAGTAATAAGGTTAAAATTAGATAGTTTGTTGTTAAAAGAAAAATAAAAAGGGTCTGCAAGCTCATATGTACCCAAAGAAATGAAGAAAAAATATTAGGGTAGATGATGGGTAGGGATGGATAACAGTTTTAACAGTTTTCACAAGGCATGGATAGCAGAAATTAGTCATTTCATTTTACTAACTCCTTTCTAAACTCATTTTCCTTGTGAAAATACTCCTTCCCCTTCATTTTAACCCTTCCCCCTTACTTCACTCTTTTTCCCTTACAAAAACCCTTTTCCTAGCTAAAAAAACATATTATCTTTGGAAAAGTAAAAATCCTTTTAGTAATTTCCCTTTTTCAAAATACCCCCTAAAATCCTAAGTCTAGAGTTAAATTAATATATCGGGTCCCACATTGATAAAATTCTTCCCGATATTAGTTTCAACACTATTCCGAGTGTATTTTAAAGTCCCGCACTTATTAACATTGCACTATAATATATTATTAACCCCCATATGTATTAATCCCCGCATACATATATTAAACTCGTTCCTATACTCTGTTAACCATTATTATATTAACTCTTGAATAAATTACATTTAAACCCATCTAAAATATATATTTTAACTCATTCATATGTTTAACTAAACCCCACTATTATAAAGTCCCGACCCCGTATAAATTAATTCATTGCTTATATGACATTAAACACATTGTATAACATTCCACCGCCTATCAAGTCCCCGATTCATCCTTCCCATTCACCCAACCATCCGATTGTGATTGATCAAATTCAATGGCTGATATATTTTATCGCATTCCTGAAAGCCCGAACTTTAACAACTTTGAGACCTTGTGAAAAGAGATTTTTTCGTAGCCTCGCTCCCTGTTACGTGGCAGAATTCGATTGTATTGCATCCTCCGAAATAATATCGCCTACCACCTTTTGCCGATGCGAAAACCACAAGCCTACTTTTCACCCGTGAGAAATACCACTCTGTCATTTGAATTTGACCCCGTGCATTAAAGCTAACCACTGATTGGTTAAATAACATAAGACTTCCCTTTTAAGTCTTTTCACAATTTTAGTTACAGATTAGTGAAAATACGGTTTTGCTGACCTATTTTTGAGCCAAAGAACCAATGACGACCTGTTATCAAGCTAATTCCAACCAGAATTGAAGCCTTTCACTCTCACAATCATTGCAAAACCAGTTTGAAGCCCTATAAAGACCATTTTGAAGCATATTTCATTGCGAGAAAGCCTCTGCTACTTCCATAACACATTCCGCAAGCCAAAATCTTCATTTTCTCTAGGTATTCCTGAGTGCAAAGGCTTGTACTTAAACTAAAAGAAAGTAACAAGTAATTGAACCAGTCTAGGAGCTTTACAGACTAAAAGAAAACCCATGTTGCTTCTCTGCAGACCCTAGTCATCTTTTCACAAAATCCCTAAGGTCCTGAGACTATTTTTTATCACAGAGAGTAAGTATCTGTTCAATTGAAGCATTGTAGACCAAAGGAAAAGCCATTGTTTCATCCCAAGCCCTCCTACAAACTGTAATAATCTTTCAAAGGTGCTCCTAAAGGCATGAGACTATTTTCTAAGCCAAGAGAGTAGTTAGTTGATTAAAATTAACAAAACAAATGGCTCCTCAAAGCATCCTAACAATAAATCCCCTGCAACCTCCAGTTGTGGATGTGAAACACACTCCCTTAGCAAAAAGAGGCTTTAAAATTAGTGACCCTGTCACTGATTTTAACCTTCTTGAGCTCCACTGCTGGAGTTATGATAAGTGAATTGACCAATTTGATGAGGTTTTCCTTTGGGAGTCCAATTTTCCCAAGTATAGTCCCAAAGACCTTCCAATGTCCAAAGGTTATTAGAATTTGCTAAAAATTTTATTTCCCTGATCAAAGAGCCATTATAACCCCTGGAAAATAAATCTTGTTCACCATCACAGTTGAATCAATAAATGAGATGTTGCAAATCCATCCTAGGCCTGATGAAACCCCACTGTCCATTGAGATCCTTACTAAGTTATATCTAAAGTTGGACTTCCCCAAGAGGTTCCAGATATTCCAAACATTCATTCCCTCATCAGTAGAGACTCCCAAAATTAACCCTCCTGATCCAGAAACTATATTCTCTGAGAGAACCAAACATATTATTAGCATGATGTCTTTTATTTTGGGTTATTTCACTTATGAGCATGTTGATGCTTCAGTCCAAGGATTTCTATCTATTTTTTCCCTTGGTCAGCCTCCTGCTACCATATTCAATTTTTCCTAGTACCTTGCTGATAAATTTCATGAAAAACCTGTTAAAATGCCTGAAGAAGGTGTCTTCAAGTATTAATCAGTTATATTTCACATGTTCCTATACTTTCAACCTGAAAGAATTTCTATCAACCTTTAGAAACTAGATGTTGAAGGTAATCCACATTCAATTACCTTTTAAACTTCCTTAATAAGGAAAGATTCCAGAGAGTTCACATATACAGACTTCATGGACTCATTCATCCACCCTATTGTCAACATGTTGAACAAAAGCATTCAACCAAGAGTCACTGATGAGATTAAAAAGGTCCTGCAATTATCACAACACAGTAGGATAGGAGATTGGTACCTTTATTAGAACCACACAAAGATTAGGGTATATGGATCTAATCTCTTTCCATATAAGCTGCCCAAATACCTCCCAATGAGGTTATTTGCACTTGAATATATCAGGCAGATCCTTCACTCTGATGAAGTAAATTTCTTGTCAGCCAAAAGGAAGACACAGTTTAAGATAATGAATCAGATTGGTATTTTTATTTGCAACAATAGAAGTGCACGTTTACAAGCAGAAAAATATTTGCAGGAATTTAAGTTCAGTCAAAGTTTCCAATGGTATTATGATCCTTTAGGAGTTATAAGCAAGTTAAGAGTCAAATGTAAATTAACTCCTTATGTACATGAATCAAAGACAGACATTGAGAAGTACTCCAATCAGTCTGAATTGTTGGAGAACACTTTGAAAGAGGTAGAGAAGTAAGGTGATACTAGTTCCATCTTGGAGACTCCAGCCTCACAGAATAAGAACTCTAAAAGAGTCAGAGAAGAAGGATCATACTCAGCTGAAACTACCACTGAAAAAAAATTCAAACTCATGTACAGGAAGAAGCCCAAATTAAATCTTATAACTGAACAAGTGAAAACTATTGAGATCAATGATAGAGATATAGTAGTCAAAGACAATGCTCGTCCAACAGTTTTAGAAGAAACTCACCAGCCTTCAACATCTAACATTAAGATTATTCAGAAGTAGCATAGTGTTGAAGTGTCTTCATCTATTAAACCAGTAGAAAAAGAGCATGATATCATGCAGAAGTATAAAGATATCAAGATCAAGAATGAGGCATTGAAGGTTGATAAATAGGCCCAATACTAGAAGCAATCACCTAGTGACCAAAGGAGATTGCTTTCTACATTTGACTAAAAGACTATGAAGATGCAGATGACTTTCTTACAACCCACAGTGAATCATCCCAAATAATGAGAAGATTATAATAAAACATCATATGAAATTCAAGAAAAAGATCTTCATCCTATAGAACAAATAGAATTTCACAAGAAATGTGGTGAAATATTGTATTCTACCATGAAAAACAAAGCCATGAGTGTATAGAAGCTGCAAAACACTCTTGAAAACATCAAAGGTCATCTAAAGCTAGAAAATACATCCTCACAGGCTAAAGATAACATAATCAAATCTTTAGAAGATTTGGTTATTGAAGTAGGATGTGATCCCAAGAATGTCAAAGCTACATAAAAACTCATAAAGAAAAAGAATGAAAATGTTGCTACATTAAAGAAGAAACTCAAATTGCCTCATACTGAAAATCCACAGGCCAAAGAAGTATTATAGGATGCAAGCCAAAAAGATGAGATGATGAACCTCATTCTTCAGTTAACTAGCCAATTAAAAGAAATGGAAACTGAAATGGAAAAGTTAGTACAGGAGAAAAAAGCCAGCTCAGAAGCAACCCCTGTCACTGTTATTCCTACAGTGACAAATGTTCCTTCTACATTAGCAGAGTCATTGGCTCCATCAATTCCAATAGCTACAACACTTCCTGTTACATCAACAACTACTTTAACTACAAATTCATCTACATCAGCAACACAGCCTAGTGATGAAGTAGGTAAACTAGTGAAAGCAATGCAAGAAATGTCCATCCAGACAAATGAAATAAATAGACTTAAAGATCAGTTGAAAATTCTGGAGGATGAGAGAAAACTAGTACAGATTATGCACAAGAATGAAGTACAAAAGACAAATAGATCGAACAAGAAATTGCAGAAGTTAGAGAAATAACTGATATTGAAAGAACCAATGGCACAAGCCAAGCAGCAGCTATGGGCCAATATCATTGAATCTGTCAATGATATTTTCCAATCCATTCAAGTCATTTATGAGCTAAAAGATCTCATCAAATCAACAAGTGAAGCCATTCAAAAAATCAAGGAAGAACTTGGTAAAAAGCCAGAAGAGGCTAATGAAATCATAAAGTTTCTTAGTTCCAAGAATAAGCAAGGATTGGATGAAATTGGAATTAGTGATAGGACAGAAACAATCCTAGAAGTTAGAAAGGTGATTTCTAAGAGAAACTTAATGGTTCAACTTGAAGAAAAGTGTTAGAACATGGATATTTCCATAACCAGATTCATGATGAAGTTTGATGTTTTGAGGCAGAAAGGCCTTCCAAATCCACTGGTTATTAATGACATATTGATGAAACACAAAGATTATGATAAGAAAATCAGAGAAGTGGCAAATGAACAAGCCAATAACTCAACCATGCAAGGAATTCCAACTGGGAAAGTACTCTAAGAGTTTTGAAAATCTCTTTTACCTACAACATGAGGTAAAACATTTAGTCATTGACAAGCCTACTTTTTCAAAGTACACAGAAGCAGATGAAATATTTAAAAGGATGGTAAAAATCAAATTACCAGAAGCAGATGAAATAGTAAACAAAGCATCCAGGATAAAATTTAAAAACAATAGTCAAATGTCAAAGAGTATCAAAGTTTAAAGAGTATCACATGAAAGATAAAGTTTAAAATCAGAAGCAAAGGAAAAATCAGCCAACATAAAGAACACTCAAATAGCCTCAAAGAGAGCTTTGGTTGAGCAACAGGTAAAGATAAATCAACAAAAAATCAAAGACAAACAACAAAATCAATAAAATTAGGGACAACTTGCATTAGTTAGATAGCTATCTCTATCTTCTTGCATGAAGATATTTATTTTTCCTTGAATAATTCTTAAGACAATTTAGGATATTTTGTATAAATATTCGCATTTCGAAATATTGTTGTTGTGGATTGTGAATTAATAAAATTCAAATCTATATAATTAATTATAAATAAATTTTTATTTTTGAAATAAAAATTATGAAGTCTAACATTATAAAAATCAAAATTATTTAAAATTATAAATTATTTAAATTTTAAAAAAAAATATATAATTATATATATAGATGTTATTTATTTTAAGTGTTTAGGTAAAATTGTTGTAAATTTATTTTTCTTATGATATAATGAGCTATAATACTTTGGTAAATATTGTTGTAATATTATATTAACTTTGAATATTTATAAATTCTTAAATGAATATACAAAAGAAATAGGCTTATATCAATAAGCTAAAATTAGATCATGAAAATTTATAGAGATATAGTAATGTAGCAATGACTGAGAATCATTATTTTTCGAATAAAATCATGGTAATTGTTAAATGAAACATTGACCGATATTTATGGCTTCTCCAAAATTAGTTTTGCCCCCAAAATCACGTTAATTTTTAAATGGAGCATGACTATTACTTGATGTTCACCCAATATACTACAGCATTATCGTAATTTTTAACACCGATGTAGAAAAATTGTTTTCAAACGTGGAATGTACAATAGTTTTTGTTTATTAAATATAGTTTAACGTTCTTAGTTCGCTTGCCCATCTGGGAAAATATATTTGAATATTATAAATAAAAAAAATTTGAATTGTAAAATTTTTAAATGTTAAATATTTCAAAATATTAAATATTTTGTAAATTTATATTTATATCTATTAAGTAATGAAATAAATATAATTAAGATAAAATTAATTTATAGTGTATTTGGTTGTTGATAGGATAAAAGAATTTGTTATTTTCGGTATATAGTTTTTAAAATATTTATTTCATTACTAATTTTCTTTATTTTTTAAATCAGTAACTTTAAGACCTTTTAAATAAATGATCTTGAAACATTTCTTCCCAGTCTTTTAAACCTAAAGCATTGAAAATTTCCTATTAATCTCTTTTATTAAACCATATATATCTTAATAATACAATAATACAGTTAAGATATAACAATATAACAAGATAGCATTAGAAAATTATTATAAATAATATCTATAAAATAAAAAAATCTTCCTGAGCACAATACTCTTTCCCTCCAAAAATATTAAAAACCGGTTTATAAATAAAAATTAGTCATTAGAGGAACCTATTTGCACGAGAATTGTTGAGTGAAAGTTGCCGTTCATTACTCCTGATTTCTTTCAGAGAACTCCCAGTAAAGGCATATTAAAAGAAACTTTACATATTAAAAAAAAATGTTTCAGCGAAATCAGAGTAAAATTAAAAGAAAATTCAAGAAACTTTCTTAAAAAGTTGAGTAGCTTGAAAAATCGAAGGAATAGCGCATGTTCCATCATCGCTGGTGCAAAAGCAAAAAAAAACCAAAAACAAAAACGGCATCATTGGCCTGTGAAACCCTAGCCTACGATACGGTAAACAGACTCGCCAAAGACTTGTTATCATGCAAACCCATTGATATTTAAAAAGATTCAAAAAGATTCAGAAAGTAGAGAATCTTCTCTGACACAGATGTTCTGGAAAAAAACAATACAACCATTTTATTATGAGAGAGATAAACATTTTATAACCATGTATTCTCTCGGAGACTTTGCATATTCCCGGGCTTCACGACTCCGTTCAACAAATGCGTCGTTGAACCATGCCTCAGAATTATCTTCAAACATAGATATGCTCAAACTCAAAGCTATCAAACTCTGAAGCCACTTCCCAAATTCTGTCATAATATCTCTTCAGCCTAGGGTTATCAACTGGGTACACATCCATCGCCTGCATGCAATAAAATAGAACACAGTCAACCCCGAGGGGTATTTTTCATCAAAATTAATATTGATCTACTCCATCAAAGTTGTTTAGATTTTACATATTTGTAAAATTCGGGAATATTTTGAAATAGAAGAGAAACGAATTGGATCCCAGTCAAACAATTAATATTAATATTTTTCTAAATTTTAACAATGGAATACAACTAATCACTACTATATTTGTAAACTATTTAGCCATAATTAGTAGCATGAATACAATGAATGGTGGGGTAGGCTTTTGTTACAAATTTCTTTTTCTATCTACTTCAAGTGCACCTCAATACTATTCAAATTTTTCCTACTATCTACTTTTTACTTACTAACAGGACAAAGACATCCTTAGTTTGAAAATATTTCAGTATTTAACTATAAAAACTACCTTAAACAACTGATTTTGCTCATATCTATAAATTCTAAAATATTCTCTAAATCTACAACACAATTAAGTTCAGCATCACCAAGCAATACTAATAATATTAATATCATGGACAACAATAATAATATTATAATAGAGAAAGCGGGGTACTTGTTATGTGGTTGCAAACGAGTTGGCTGTGTCCATAAACAGTGATGTGGGTAATCCCACATCATAAAGTATGTATGTTAGTTGCTGCTCACTATATCACTTTGATCTCAATATGCTTTATGGCATGGTATAACTCACGTTACAACTTTTTATTAAAAAATAAAAAATGTGGGTGATCCTACACCATAAATATGGTTATTAAAAAATAAAAAATGTGGGTGATCCTACACCATAAATATGGTGTAGTATCACCCATATCAGGATCTTTTGTTGTTAAAAATAAAGCTGTGACGTAAGTGATCCCACGCAATAAAACATGTTGGAATCCTGCGACCAGGGCCTTGGTCAGGTTGAAGTACCTCGCTGCATTTCTCCATAACCCTGCCATCAAACACATCGTAGATAGCGAAGAAAATGCTTGCACAACCAGGATTTGGTCTGCCTTATCCGGCAAAATAAAGGATACTGGGGATTTTATACGGGCGCGGCCGGTGCCCACCACGTCTGTTTGCCATTGCTATCTGGAATTATTCTATTTCTTGCGGTGCTTGCAATCTGTTTCGAAGATGCGCCCTGCCTTTATCCCTCGAATAAACGAAGTGAGCCGGTTTATAGGGTGGGAAAACCTTTTCCGTCGGCCCCTAATTTGGGGTCCACGTAGGCACCAGCGGAGCGCATGAGATGATGACAGTGGATCATTAGAATTTAGAAAAATCTTGCAAGATTGTTGTGGCATGCAAGTATTGGCTGGCAGGTGGATGGCATGTAACGTTGAGATCATTTGCCCTAGGTTTTGGCTGAAGATGTGGATTAAGTAATCCGTGGTTGGTTTATTGTTTTATACAGTGAAAAAAAATAAAAAAATTCGTTTAACCTTTTTTGGCATTTTAAGATTTAATTTTCACAGTCTGTTTTATGGGTAGGGTTGTTACTTTTTCCATTTCGGGTTTAAGAATTCTCACTATTCTTCATGTTTGGTTATGCATTTTTGTTAGAGATGTTTTTATTTTATTTTGGGATGGTTTAGGTTTCGCTATATGAACGCCATGATGCATCTTTAATTTTGTTGTTGTTGTTAATTTAATGGTAATAACACATCTCACTTGATTGTTCATGTTTGGTTATTCAATTTTGTTAGGGTTGTTTTTTTGGATAGTTTGATGTATTTTTAATTTTTTTGTTAATTTAATGATAAATACAATATTATATGATCATTTAATAATAAATACAATATCACATTATGATATAATAGAAGTGAAATAGAAGTAGAATGGTTAAAGTTTTTTAGATTGCTGAATTTTTTAAAATTTTCTTTATGATATATTTTTCAGATTATTTTATTACGAAACATTATTTTAATTATGTATAAGTATTTTCATTTTTTTCCTTTTAAGATTGAATTTGATTTTTACTACTCTCTTTACTTTATGATTTAATTTTTCCAAGTTCTAATGTTTTAATTTTCTCACCTTTTTGTGTTGTGAAACTAAAGATCTAGAGGGTCACATTTTTCTAGAAATAACATCTCTTTTGATAGTTAGATGTTGATCTTAAAAATGGACAAGACCAAAACAACTACTAACTATTGCAACAAAGTTACGGATCAATTTTTTTACTTGAGCCTAGAAAAGGAGTTAATGTCACCCTCACTTATGATTAACCAACCTAGATCCATCTTAGCTTTGGACCTATTAAGCACCTAGAGAGATCAAATCTCTCCTCATGCAAGACTCTTTTTTGAGTGCAAAACGTGACAAAATGTTTGCACCTCGAGAGGTTTGATTCCTCTTAGCGATTAATAGATCCAAAGTTAAGATAGATCTAGGAAGAATGATACCTAAAACCAAGGGGATGCCATGGTCATGATCACCGCATGAAGATGGTAAGCTAAAATGTATTTCAAATACTCGTTGATGTTTAGTTAGGACCAATTGCATATTAGGGTGAAGCTCTTGTTAGGAGGTATCTACTACTTGTATTGCATTGAATCATTTATAATGCATAAATGGCCCCACTTCAACAAATAATTCATATGGTTAGAGCTAAAAAATTTAAATGAAATAGATATAAGCCCCTTGAGGGTGTGTTTTTCCCCTTCCTTTGTAAAGAGCATATATAACGCCTTGAAATCCATGGTGATGGGTCCCAATGTATGTAACCATTCTATTGTACAAAATACTTTAGAACTGTCCATTTCAATAGAAATACATGTGATATTTGAGATGTTACTTTCCTATTTGAAGTTTAACATCACCCTCCACATTTCATCATACAACTATTGACTATCATCATAATTTGGAATTTAGGGATGACATGGACATAACCATGGGTTTATTTAACAACTCTCTCATGGATAAATTTGTGGTTGTTTCCATTTTGGTGAAAATAATTACCTTGTGTTTCTTTATGTAAGCAATAGACTTTAGATTTTAGGTGCATAATAGATAGACAAGCATACAAAGGAATTTGGTTTTCCTTACATCGAGCTTGTAAGGTTAGTTCTTCTTGAGGACGAGGGGTTGGTTATTCAAATTTAGGGTAGTAGTGTCTTCAATAGAGATGTCCTCACAGTGTTCTTTGGGAGATACATCCATTTAACTTAATTTTTGGTCCTTTCATTTATGCCCTTTCAAATACCTTGGTATCACAGTTATAGCATAGTATTAAGTATTGTGATTCTCCCATCCTTTTTAGGAACAAATTTTGGATTTGTGAGGTTTGATTACTGGAGTGTCTTGAAGGATGAGGAAAGAAGTGAATAAAGGTCTTTTTTCTGGTGCATTTATTACTATTTTGACTTCATTAGCTTCATTTTATTGAAGGGAAAAAGGTCAATGGAATTATAGAAAAAGAAGTCAACAATGAAGTGAAGAGAAAGAATGTGCTTGCATTGACTGAAATGTTAAGAAGAAGCATTGTGATAAGACTTCAACTAAGAAAGGTAGAAAGAAGAAAACTTATCATTATTGCAAGAAATTAGGACATACAAAGAAGGCTTGTTGGCATAAAATCAAGAACCTATAGGAGAAAGTGAAGAATATTGAAGGAGGTATAGTTGTTGGAATAATCACTAAAATATGGCATTGAACATTAGAAATTGTGATAGATAACTATATTTTTTTATGTTATTGTTTATTAGGTAGTCCACTCTCATATTTGTAAGAGTGATTGGATTATTAACTCAATTTGCACCCACCATATGCCTAAAATGGTTCTCTCTTAAAATAGTTAGTAACATGATAATAAATGTGACCTAAAAATGAGAACTCTAGCTCTAAAAACCCATATTTTTAGGTTAAAAACAATAAAAGAACATATGTTTTGAAAAGTGGTGCTAGCAGTATGCATTTTTTGCAGGAGTTAAAATCACAATGTTTTGTAACTATGGTTTTAACAACCTCTTAATGCTTCTGAGAGAAAATGAAATTATTCGTTGTGTGGAAAAGTGGCACCAAAGGTAACACTCATTTTTTAATGTAAGGAAGGCCAAAATTACAATTTATTTGAAACCAGGGACATAACAATTTGTCCAATTGCAACTAAAACTAAAGTCAACTATGGAATCAAAAAGTGGTGTTGCCTATGAAACTCTTCATTTTTTACTTTGAAGGATTTAGGTACAAAATTGCAACACCTTTGAAACCCATGGCCTTAACAAGTGTTATCCTTCTCATCAAAATCTTAAAATCATCTCTCAAATAAAAAATAGACGCTACCAATAACCACTAACCATTTTTCAAGTTCCAAATTATAGTAGTTTGAAACCATGACATAAGAGGCTATTGTGATTGCAAATAAATAAATAAATAAGAAGAGAAAACCCTCAAATATAAAAAAATAAAGAAGAAGAAAAAGAAAAAAAGAAAAAAACCAAGAGAGAGAAAAACATATTTCCTTTTCGTAATATTTTTTAATACATTAATAAATGCATACATACGTATAATCAGATTCTTTTTCAATTTTTTTTAATTATTTAAAAATAATAATAATATAAAATGCAATTAAAAAATTGAAACACACCAATAATATAAATTTGAATTTTAAATTTAAATTTATTTATGCCTCTTAAATAATAAAATGAACATAATTAAGATAAAAAATAATTTATATTGTAATCAGATAAAATAATTTCTTAATTTTTGGTATATAATTTCTGAAATATTTATTATATTATCAATTTTTATTTATTTTTTAAATCAATAGTATTAAAACCTTTTAAATAAATGATCTTGAAACATTTCTTTCCCAACCTTTTTAAACACTAAGTATTGAAAATTTCCTATTAAGCTCTACTATTAAACGATATATATCTTTGAAAAAACAAAAATATAACAAAATATTATTAGAAAATTATTACACCGATAGGCGTAACCTCCTGTCGAAAGGAGCATGTTTTGTGATTAGGCTAATTAATTTTTTTGATCTGATGGTCAGGATTGGAAGATGCCAGTATATTCTGGCCGTCGCCACTAAATCGATGGATGAAATCTACCCCACTAACTTCCTTGCATATCTAAATCAGGTGTTTAAACCGTACTTAAATTAATTTTTTACAAATCTAGATTAAAAATTTACTGTGCCATTTGCTGACCGCCACCTATCAAATTAAGAAATCCTCCCATCACATAACCACCACGTTGATGGCCGCACGTTGCTCATTACAAGACTGCTTGTCTCTTCGTAGACATGTGGCGATGGAAACGGATATGGGGAATTTAACAGTCGTAGCGCATGAGCAACTCATTGTAGCATACATCCATAAGTGTGTGAAACTATTATGCCAAGTGTCTGAAGGCGCCCGCGGACAAGGGCACCTGGTGGTTTCAAATCGGGGGTAACGGTGGAGGAGTGGAACCCGTCGTCTCTTCCATGGAAATTCAAGAAGACGAGCCTTTGGCATTCGTGTAGGATGTAGCTGAGCTATTCAAGGGGAATTGTTTATTTTCATGATATTTGATTGTATGCTGTGTAGGTTAAGGGTTAGTGGCAGGTGCACACATCCTGGCTGAAGTACTACGACAGAGTTCGGCAACTTGCTTCATAGTTTGCTGGTGCAAGCTTTAAATTGGAACGTATTTATTCAGAATACAATTTTGAGGCGCGTTCCCTAGCCCGGGAAGGGTTTTACAATACATTTGTAAACCAAAGTAATCGTGTTGTGTACAGATATAAGGAAGAAGATGGGTGTCTATCCGCTACGGAATAACAGAACCAAGGCGTCTTCATCCGGCAAGGAAGCTAGGGTTTCATTCCCATTTAACCAGGCCGTCTTCATCCGGCAAGGAAGCTAGGGTTTCATTCCCATTTAACCGATTCCTGCGCATCCAGCATTTTGAAATACATTCTGAAACACAGACGCATGGCTTATCAGAAGCTGAGCTGATGTCGTGTTAGTGATGATGGTGCAAATCATACAATAACGTCTTAAATGGCATTTTAATCGTAGCCTTCCGGTATGGTTAATGGTGCCTTATTTTAAGAGTAACTTAGTTAATTTTGGGGAATTCTCCAACTTTTTCCCTTTTAAAATGCTTATTTTCAATAATTTAGAAAAACGTAAATTTACGGAAAGAAGTCTAAATAAAGAAAAACGTAAATTTAGTTGATATTTGGTGGGTTTTTCGAGAAATGGAGATAAAAATCTGGCGAAATTGTCCTCGAAATTTATTTGGAACATTTTCCATTTTAAAGACCCTCTTTAATGAATTTCGCTATTCTGAAATGTGTGTTTTGTTTTTTAAAAAGGTGATTATAAAATTACTTTAATAATTTTGACGAATTATTTTCATATTAAAACGTTATTTAAATAACGTAAATGTGTTTGTTTTTATCTCGATTTAAAAAAAAAAAAATTATGTGATTAAAAAAGCGATGTAAATGTGTGTGCGTGTGTTTTTAATGAATTTCCTCCATTTTAAAATGTATGTTTTTTTTTCATTGCTTAATATAAATGGACACGAATATCACATAGTAGAGAACTCTTTCTTGGGGAATAATAGCGATCTTACAATGATCCAGGGCACGGGATCGATCTCTGTCGAGGTCCTGAAGCCCAGCGACAGGCGGCACAATGGCTGGACACTGCATGAACAGACCTTCATGGCGGAAGCCTTCTACTGCGTGTGCCTTACACTTAGTCTTCCTTTTCGATACACGTTGCACGACACGTCCACGTTCTCTCTTTTGCTTCTAAACGCACCAATATGCTCTCATTTCTGTCTCAACGGTCAGGTACATGTACATAGTTTTCTTGTTATGCGTTCAATCAGAAAATGACATAGTTTTCTTGCACTACGTTCAATCAGTAAATGGTTTAAAGGAGTTCCGTCTGCTAATTTTGTTCTTCAAACAAAACCAGGAAAGGACAATGTGACCCTTTGTTGACTTCCATTCAACATACTCTGTTTACATGGACAGGACTGAGATTATTTGTTTTTTAAATGGATTTATATTGTGATAGAAATTATGGCTCTGAAACGGGTATTCTTTAAGTCGCACTTAAGCCCAACTCTTCATAATTCATATGTGATTAGTCGAATTCTTGTTTACAGTGTTTGATATATATCTCGCAGTAGATGTGTTAGTATTTAATGTTAATTTAATTTAATTTACCATATGAACACCACAAATTGACAAATTCTGAATATAGTTGATGCGATGGGGAATTAAGACATCGAGTTCTGCATTGACGTAGTTTTCTGACGTGTTATCTCTACCTAATTTCGGCAGATATATGTTAGTATTGAGCATGATTTTAATGTTATTTTATGATCTGGAAATATTTTTCCACGGTCTTTTATTTTAATGTAGACGTTATATTCAATATTGTTTATTATATTGTTTATTTAATTATTAAATTTAATATATTGCAATATTTTTTAAAATTTTTACTAAAAATATCGAAACTTGAATAAACATACAACGATTTAGGTTGAATATAATATTTTTATATATTAGATTATTATATTATTTATTTTAAGAATGTATTATTTTTATTAATTTAACGCAAATATTTGATAATAAAAATAATAAAAATAAAATTAAAAAAATGATAAAATTAAAATTAAATTATATATAGAAAAAGATGGAAGATGAAAAGCACTTTGTTGTAGAATGTCTTACTTTTACTTACATCCACTTTCAATCTTCTTGACTTTTTAGAGTATTCTTGACTTTTTAAAGTAGTCTATCTATAGCGACCTTGGAGCTCATTAGATTCTTTTGTTGAGATCAAATAAGGCTCACTGGGGCTCACTAGTCTTACCAGACATTGGTCATATATATATATATATATATATATATATATATATATATATATATATATAATTTTAACAGAGCAATATATATCTATATTCATATAAAAGGTAGAATAATAACCTCATGAAAATGGAAAGATAACAAGTGAATAATGCATTGACATAGTTTTCTGACGTGTTATCTCTACTTGATTTCGGCAGATATATGTTAGTATTGAGCATGATTTTAATGTTATTTTATGATCTGGAAATATTTTTCCACGGTCTTTTATTTTAATGTAGACGTTATATTCAATATTGTTTATTATATTGTTTATTTAATTATTAAATTTAATATATTGCAATATTTTTTAAAATATTGTTTACTAAAATCATTTTGATTTACTATTATGGTGTTTCAATTTATTAATTTTAATAGTCACATAATTGTAATTTATTCAAATTTATTTTCATATTTTATATTTATTTTTGATATTGTAGTTTAATTAAATATAAAAAATGAAATAATCAAATTAATTATAGGATAATTTTAATTTGTTAATATAATGTGTTTTTTTATTTGTTTTTTTTACTCTCAATGATTCTAATAAATTTGAGATTCTAATAAATTTAATATCTACACTTAAAAAAAAAATGAAAATATTAGATATTGACTAGTACAAATTTCATGGATATTTGATTAGTAGCAACTATCTTTGGAATAAATAGAATAATGGCAATTTGATTTATAGAGGTTTTGTAAGTTTACCTATACTTTTCACAAACTTAGGAATGCAATTTTTATTTTATTTTATTTTTTTGAGCTATAATCAACATTATTTAATAATTAAAATTATTAATCATAATATTATTAAAAATTTACAAAGGCAAATAATATATTTTGATATTAATATTAAAATTAATGTTACTCACTATTAACAAATATTAATATTTACGTCACTCTTAATATTAATTAAACGTTATTGATATTAGTATTAATTAATATTATCAATATTAATATTAAAGTTAATAATAATAATATATTAAGTATTATTATACTTTGTTATATATTTATTACTCTAATAATAATTTGTATTAGTATTTGATATTAAATAATTAATATGTAGGAATATATTAATATTAATAAATAAATAAGTTTTATTATTAATATTAATTAATTTGAATAAGAATAAGAATATTATTTTTAATATTATTAATATTAATATTAATAAATAATATTACCAACATTTAGTATTAAAAATAATGTAACAATTTTAATTTACAATATTATTTATTATTATTATTTTAATTTATTAATATTCGTTATATTAACAATTAATTACATTAATGTTCGTAATTGTATTAATAACTATAAGTTTCAAACATGATTAAGGTTTATTAAAATTATTAATAACATTTAAATTATAACAATAATATTAATAACATTTTATTAATATTATTAATGTGATTAATTACATTAATATTGTTAATATAAATCTTATTAACATTAATATTGATAAATAATATTAATATTAATATTAATATGATTAATTACATTAATTTTCATAATTGTATTAATAACAATAAGTTTCAAACATGATTAACGTTTATTAAAATTATTAATAACATTTAAATAATAACAATAATATATTTTTTATTAATATTCTTTTTTAATTATATTCACTCTAAAAATATGATGATTAATATTACGAATGATAATAACAATAATATATTTTTTATTAATATTCTTTTTTAATTATATTCACTCTAAAAATATGATGATTAATATTACGAATGATATTACTATTGATATCAAAATTAACACTATTAATATAAATAGTATTAACATCACTAGTGATAAACAATATTTTTAAAATATTGATTCCTAAGATTTATTAATCTCTTTATTAATCATATGAGTTTTCCATTCATTTGTATTTAAAATATTTATTCCTAGCCTTTACTAATTTTTTTTGTTTTTTATAGGTATCCCTTGGCCTTTTTTATCTCTTATGTTCTTAATATTTTTCCCTTAGGTTCCCCAAATATTGGGTTTTAAATATTAGTCCTAGACTATAATACTAATGCATGGTCCAATTTCACATTATGAAAAACACTGACTCAATATGAAAATCAACCATGGGAAACCATTGTTAATTAGCATTAGCCATAGTCAATCAATGTCATCCATGATCAAATGTCACATTCTGAAAAATATTGTCTCAATATGAAAATCACCCATGGCCAGCCATGGTCATAGTTGGTCCAACGTCGGTTTATAATATTACCAATTAGTAAGGTAGATTGATCACTTGCGGTTTATAATTTGTTGGGTAATGGTTTTGCCTTCGGTTCACCACTTCTTTTGGTTTATAATATTAAACCCTTGGGTTTATTAGTTCTTTTGGTTTATAATATGAACAATCAATCAATCTCATCCATGATCAAATGTCACATTCTCACAAATATTGTCTCAATATGAAAATCACCCATTTCCAACCATGGTCATAGTTGGTCCAACGTCGCATTGTGACAACAATTGTCTCAATGTTTAAATCAATTCCCTTGGGTTCACCAATTCCTTTGGTTTATAATATTAAACCCTTGTATCAATATGAAAATCAACCATGGCCAACCATGGTCATACTTGGCCCAACGTCGCATTGCGATAACAATTGTCTCAATGTTTAAATCAATTCCCTTGGGTTCACCAATTCCTTTGGTTTATAATATTAAACCCTTGGGTTTATTAGTTCTTTTGGTTTATAATATGAATAATCGATCAATGCCATCCATGATCAAATGTCACATTCCGACAAATATTGTGTCAATATGAAAATCACTCATGGCCAACCATGGTCATAGTTGGTCGAACGTCGCATTGTGACAGCAATTGTCTCAATGTTTAAATCAATTCCCTTGGGTTCACCAATTCCTTTGTTTTATAACATTAAACCCTTGGTTTTATTAGTTCTTTTGGTTTATAATATGAATAATCGATCAATGTCATCCATCATCAAATTGTCTGAATATGAAATCAGCCATGACCAACCATCGTCATACTTGGTCCAATCTCGCATTGTGACAACAATTGTCTCAATGTTTAAATGAATTCCCTTGGGTTCACCAATTCCTTTGGTTTATAATTTTTTGGGTAATGGTTTTCCCTTGGGTTCACCAATTCCTTTGGTTTATAATATTAAACACTTGGGTTTATTAGTTTTTTTGGTTTATAATATAAATAATCGATCAATGTCATCCATGATCAAATGTCACATTCTGACAAAAATTGTCTCAATATGAAATCACCCATGGCCAACCATGGTCATAGTTGGTCGAACGTCGCATTGTGACAACAATTGTCTCAATGTTTAAATCAATTCCCTTGGGTTCACCAATTCCTTTGGTTTATAATATTAAACCCTTGGGTTTATTAGTTCTTTTCGTTTATAATATGAATAAGTGATCAATGTCATCCATCATCAAATTGTTTGAATATGAAATCAGCCATGGCCAACCATGGTCATACTTGGTCCAACGTCGCATTGTGACAACAATTGTCTCAATGTTTAAATGAATTCCCTTGGGTTCACCAATTCCTTTGGTTTATAATTTGTTGGGTAATGGTTTTCCCTTGGGTTCACGAATTCCTTTGGTTTATAATATTAAACCCTTGGGTTTATTACTTATTTTGGTTTATAATATAAATAATCGATCAATGTGATCCATGACCAAATGTCACATTCTGACAAATATTGTCTCAATATGAAAATCACTCATGGCCAACCATGGTCATAGTTGGTCGAACGTCGCATTGTGACAACAATTGTCTCAATGTTTAAATCAATTCCCTTGGGTTCACCAATTCCTTTGGTTTATAATATTAAACCCTTGGGTTTATTAGTTCTTTTGGTTTATAATATGAATAATCGATCAATTTCATCCATCATCAAATTGTCTGAATATGAAATCAGCCATGGCCAACCATGGTCATACTTGGTCCAACGTCGCATTGTTACAACAATTGTCTCAATGTTTAAATGAATTCCCTTGGGTTCACCAATTCCTTTGGTTTATAATTTGTTGGGTAATGGTTTTCCCTTGGGTTCACCAATTCCTTTGGTTTATAATATTAAACCCTTGGGTTTATTAGTTCTTTTGGTTTATAATATAAATAATTGATCAATGTCATCCATGATCAAATGTCACGTTTTGACAAACATTGTCTCAATATGAAAATCACTCATGGCCAACCATGGTCATAGTTGGTCGAACGTCGCATTCTGACAACAATTGTCTCAATGTTTAAATCAATTCCCTTGGGTTCACCAATTCCTTTGGTTTATAATTTGTTGGGTAATGGTTTTCCCTTGGGTTCACCAATTCCTTTGGTTTATAATATTAAACCCTTGGTTTTATTACTTCTTTTGGTTTATAATATGAATAATCGATCAATGTCATCCATGATCAAATGTCACATTCTGACAAATATTGTCTCAATATGAAAATCACCCATGGCCAACCATGGTCATAGTTAGTCGAACGTCGCATTGTGACAACAATTGTCTCAATGTTTAAATCAATTCCCTTGGGTTCACCAATTCCTTTGGTTTATAATTTGTTGGGTAATGGTTTTCCCTTGGGTTCACCAATTCTTTTGGTTTATAATATTAAACCCTTGGGTTTATGTCATCCACGATCAAATGTCACATTCTGACAAACATTGTCTCAATATGAATATCAACCATGGCCAACCATGGTCATAGTTGGTCGAACGTCGCATTGTGACAACAATTGTCTCAATATTTAAATCAATTCTCTTCGGTTCACCAATTCCTTTGCTTTATAATATTAAACCCTTGGGGTTATTAGTTCTTTTGGTTTATAATATGAATAATCGATCAATGTCATCCATGATCAAATGTCGCATTGTGAGAACAATTATCTCAATGTTTAAATCTATCCCCTTGGGTTGACCAATTCCTTTGGTTTATAATATTAAACCCTTGGGTTTATTAGTTCTTTTGGTTTATAATATGAATAATCGATCAATGCCTTCCATGATCAAATGTCACATTCCGACAAATATTGTCTCAATATGAAAATCACTCATGGCCAACCATGGTCATAGTTGGTCGAACGTCGCATTGTGACAACAATTGTCTCAATGTTTAAATCAATTCCCTTGGGTTCACCAATTCCTTTGGTTTATAATATTAAACCCTTGGGTTTATTAGTTGGCCCAACGTCGCATTGCGACAAAAATTGTCTCAATGTTTAAATCAATTCCCTTGGGTTCACCAATTCCTTTGGTTTATAATATTAAACCCTTGGGTTTATTACTTCTTTTGGTTTATAATATGAATAATCGATCAATGTCATCCATCATCAAATTGTCTGAATATGAAATCATCCATGGCCAACCATGGTCATACTTTGTCCAACGTCGCATTGTGACAACAATTGTCTTAATGTTTAAATGAATTCCCTTGGGTTCACCGATTCCTTTGGTTTATAATTTGTTGGGTAATGGTTTTCCCTTGGGTTCACCAACTCCTTTGGTTTATAATATTAAACCCTTGGGTTTATTAGTTCTTTTGGTTTATAATATAAATAATCGATCAATGTCATCAATGATCAAATGTCACATTCTGACATACATTGTCTCAATATGAAAATCACCCATGGCCAACCATGGTCATAGTTGGTCAAACGTCGCATTGCGACAACAATTGTCTCAATGTTTAAATCAATTCCCTTGGGTTCACCAATTCCTTTGGTTTATAATTTGTTGGGTAATGGTTTTCCCTTGGGTTCACCAATTCCTTTGGTTTATAATATTAAACCCTTGTGTTTATTAGTTCTTTATGGGTTCACACACTTGGGCAAGGGTTAATGCGATGTTCACAAGGTTTATGGGTTCACACACTTGGACAAGGGTTGATGCGAACATCGCGTTGTGACAAAAATTGTCTCAATGTTTAAATCAATTCCCTTGGGTTCACAAATTCCTTTGGTTTATAATATTAAACCCTTGGGTTAATTAGTCGGCCCAACGTCGCATTGCGACAACAATTTTCTCAATGTTTAAATCAATTCCCTTGGGTTCACCAATTCATTTGGTTTATAATATTAAACCCTTGAGGGTCGCATTGTGACAACAATTGTCTCAATGTTTAAATCAATTCCCCTGGGTTCACCAATTCCTTTGGTTTATAATATTAAACCCTTGGGTTTATTAGTTCTTTTGGTTTATAATATGAATAATCAATCAATGTCATCCATCATCAAATTGTATGAATATGAAATCAGCTATGGCCAACCATGGTCATACTTGGTCCAACGTCGCATTGTGACAACAATTGTCTCAATGTTTAAATGAATTCCCTTGGGTTCACCAATTCCTTTGGTTTATAATTTGTTGGGTAATGGTTTTCCCTTGGGTTGACCAATTCCTTTGGTTTATAATATTAAACCCTTGGGTTTATTAGTTCTTTTGGTTTATAATATAAATAATCGATCAATGTCATCCATGATCAAATGTCACATTCTGACAAACATTGTCTCAATATGAAAATCACCCATGGCCAACCATGGTCATAGTTGGTCGAACGTCTCATTGTGACAACAATTGTCTCAATATTTAAATCAATTCCCTTGGGTTCACCAATTACTTTGGTTTATAATATTAAACCCTTGGGGTTATAAGTTCTTTTGGTTTATAATATGAATAATCGATCAATGTCATCCATGATCAAATGTCGCATTGTGAGAACAATTGTCTCAATGTTTAAATCAATCCCCTTGGGTTTCACCAATTCCTTTGTTTATAATATTAAACCATAAGCGATACCCTTTGGTTTGGAATATAAATAATCGATCAATGTCATCCATGATCAAATGTCACATTCCTCGACAAACATTGTCTCATTATGAAAATCACCCATGGCCAACCATGGTCATACTTGGTCGAACGTCGATCACAGGACAAATAACGCTGTCTCAATGTTGAATCAATTCCCTTTGGCTCCACTAATTCCTTTGTGGTTTATAAATTGTTATGTAATGGTTTTCCTTGGGTTCACCAATTCTTTTGTTTATAATATTATAAACCCTTGGGTTTATGTCATCCACGATCAAATGTCACATTCTAACAAACATTGTCTCAATATGAATGTCACCCATGGCCAACCATGGTCATAGTTGGTCGAACGTCGCATTGTGACAACAATTGTCTCAATATTTAAATCAATTCCCTTGGGTTCACCAATTCCTTTGGTTTATAATATTAAACCCTTGGGGTTATAAGTTCTTTTGGTTTATAATATGAATAATCGATCAATGTCATCCATGATCAAATGTCGCATTGTGAGAACAATTGTTTCAATGTTTAAATCAATCCCCTTGGGTTCACCAATTCCTTTGGTTTATAATATTAAACCCTTGGGTTTATTAGTTCTTTTGGTTTATAATATGAATAATCGATCAATGTCGTCCATGATCAAATGACACATTATGAGAAACATTGTCTCATTATGAAAATCACCCATGGCCAACCATGGTCATAGTTGGTCCAACGTCGCATTGTGACAATAATTGTCTCAATGTTTAAATCAATTCCCTTGGGTTCACCGATTCCTTTTGGTTTATAATTTTTTGGGTAATGGTTGTCCCTTGGGTTCACCAATTCCTTTGGTTTATAATATTAAACCCTTGGTTTTATTAGTTCTTTTGGTTTATAATATGAATAATTGATCAATGTCATCCATGATCAAATGTGACATTCTGACAAATATTGTCTCAATATGAAAGTCACCCATGGCCAACCCTGCTCATAGTTGGTCCAACGTCGCATTGTGACAAAAATTCTCTCAATGTTTAAATCAATTCCATTAGGTTCACCAATTTCTTTTGGTTTATAATTTTTTGGCTGATGGTTGTCCCTTGGGTTCACCAATTCCTTTGGTTTATAATATTAAACCCTTGGGTTTATTAGTTCTTTTGGTTTATAATATGAATACTTGATCAATGTCATCCATGATCAAATGTCACATTCTGACAAAGATTGTCTCAATAGGAAAGTCACCCATGGCCAACCTTGGTCACAGTTGGTCCAACGTCGCATTGTGACAACAATTGTCTCAATGTTTAAATCAATTCCCTTGGGTTCACCAATTCGTTTGGTTTATAATTTTTTGGGTAATGGTTTTCCCTTGGGTTCACCAATTGATTTGGTTTATAGTATTAAACTCTTGGGTTTATAATGTTGATCACACATTTGGTTTATTACTCTCTTGAGTTTAAAATACTATTTCTCAGGGTTTGTTAATTTCTTAGATTTTTCAGTTTAAAATATTAATTCTTAGCGTTTATTAATCTTTATTGTTTATAATATTCATCCGTTAGGTTTATGATATTTATCCGTTGGGTTCACTGATTCCTTTGCTTTATAATATTAAACCCTTGGGTTGATTAGTTCTTTTGGTTTATTAATCTCTTGTGTTTTTATTTTTGATCCCTTATGTTTATAATATTTATCCCTTGGGTTCACCAATTCCTATGGTTTATAATATTTAAACCTTTGGTTTATGATGACATTGGGTTTGTATTATTAATTATCCCTTGGGTTTATTAATATCTTCACTTTAAAATATTAATTGTTAGGGTTTATTAATCTCTTAGGTTTTTTGTTTTTAAATTTTGTTTCATATGGTTTATTACTCTCTTGAGTTTAATAATGATTATTAGTAATATTATAATATTATAATAATTTTATTAATATATAATAAATATTATTATAATATTATTAATATATTATTAGTTTTTTCTGGTTTATTAATAATATAACCAGATATGATATTAATATATAAATAAATATTAAAATATTAAATATTATTTTTATATTAATAAATATTATTATTATATATTATATATATTTCAAGATAATTTATAGTATGTATATAGTTAATATTAATAATATATTAATAAATATTTTTAATATATATTATTAATACTTATTATAATATAAAATATATATATAATATATTTTTGTATATATTAATAATATTATAAAATTACTAATATTCATTATAAATAAATATTCAAATATTTATTAATAATGATTATTTCTAATATTATTATATTATTAATAGTATTATAATATTTTAATATTTATTTAGTAATATTAATAATATTATAATATTACTAATTATAATTATAAATAAATATTGAAATATTTATTAATAATGATTATTAGTAATATTATAATATTATTAATATTCATTATTAATAATAAATATTCATAATATTATAATATTATAATATTTATTTAGTAATATAAATAATATTATAATATTACTAATAATTATTATTAAGAAATATTACATTATAATGTTACTAATAATCATTATAAATAAATATTCTAATATTTATTAATAATGATTATTAGTAATATTATAATATTATTAATATATATTATTAATAATATAACCAACTATGATATAATATATATTATTAGTTCTTTTGCTTTATTAAAAATATAGCCATGTATGATATATTAACTTATTATATATTATTAATATTTTTTTATATTAATATATATTAAATATATTTCAAGTTAATTTATAATATGTATATAGTTAATATTTTAATATATTAATAAATATTTAAAATATATTAATATTTTTATAATATTATTATATATATAATATTTTTTGTGATTTTAATCATAATTTATATATTTAATATATTATTATTCTCTATTAATATATAATATATATTTTTCAAGTTAATATAATAAATATTTATTATATATAATATTTATTTATTGATATATAAATTAATGTGATGGGTAGTGGATATAGGCCTATCGGCGTATATCAACCACATTGGTAAATGTGGTTGTACATCTATTTTATATACGCCTATCGCGCGTATACTCATGTACATTATTTTACTAATGATTGTATAGTTATAAATATATCGCTTAATTACCTTGGAGGCGTTTTCTTTATGAGATTGGGTGGGAAAACACTGTTCACTCCACCCAATCACAAAGCTTCCTTATCGCCCTTATACCCAATTATATATTGACATGTGTAAACAAAATATTGAGTGAGTTTAAATCGTCCTAGTCGTCCTCGATTTCTCCACCGTCTTGGCGAGCTTGCTCGTTATTTCCCCGATGACTATCAATGACAACCAGTGCCTCGTGCATTGCTATCTATCGTTGATTCAGGGTATTCGTCCCCCACCCCCTCACCCTCTGCGCAACATCATTCTGCCGCCGCACCGCTCAAATTGGTTCTACAACGTTATAACTTCTGTTACATTTTCTGATGTCAGTTCTCAGCTCGTAGGTAACTAGGTTTCTTGCTCTTGTTAAGGTTGTTGTATCTGTCATGGTAGTTGGATTGCATAGTTTTTAATTCATTAATTTCCCACAATATTGTTGTATCCGCTGTATCCGTCATGGTAGTTGGATTGCATAGCTTTTTTACTGCCTAAATGTTTGGTGTATCATCTTTTGGAGGTTTTCCTATGACAAGAGCACAACCACAGCCACAAGATGGCGACCACCAACCTCGGCACCGGTATGAATCTACCTATCTTTCAAAGCTTACTTTATATTTTTTGGTTTTCCTGGAACTAATTTTATACTCAGTTTCACAGGCTTAGTGATGTTTGTTGTCCCGTAATAGGTCTCCAATGCATTCAAAATTTTTTGACTTGCTAAGAATGGACGCTAGGTACGTCGACCCCCACAGAGATTTTCCTAACAAGCTTCCGGGTAAGTCAATTTTCTTATTACGCCTTCCCATATCTAAATTCTGGTCATCTACTACGATTTTTAATAATGGTCCAACCATCTCAGCTTGTGACAGGTTGCGACATCTGGCCCTGGGGTTTGTTAAAATTTTCTATGGCTTTTTCCCACTTGAGGGCTTGAATCAGTGTGGTGACCCAGAGATGTGAATTTTTTTTTTGGTTTGACTTTCGAGGGTTAAAATTTTTTCTTTCTTTCTTAAGGGCATTCTGCCATGTTTTCATGTTGTAATATAAAACGAACAAAAAACTTATCTTTGTATAAATACACTTCTTAATTTATGGTGGATCTCTCGTCACCAATCTATTCCAATAGGCACATTTATCTCCTTTTGAAAGTTACAGTGAGAAATGTAATAATTTTATGTTTTACTGTTTTCTTTAAGTTATACTCGTTAAAATATGTGCGTAAAATTTCTGTTGAATCATGGCGTAATGGAATTTCTTGGATTATAGTCTCTGCATTTCATTTGTGTCTCTCATGTGTGTAATGATATTAAATGGTTCATAATTGTTGCCCTTACAATTATTAATTTCTTTGTTCATGTATTTGGTCTCTCGGTCAATTTTCCTTTATTCTCTGTATTATTAATTACACTGAAGGTGTTTTATTTGTGGGATTTGGCTTAACAAACACTGTTCGACCCAGCCAATCCCAACACTTCATTTTCACCCTTCGATCGAATACTGACATGTGGAATCATGATTATCATTGTTTCCATCGGCTTCTTATCAGGTGATGTCAAGTCATAGCTTCCCTACATGCACTGGTCTCATTTCTGAGCTTCCACAACTATGACCTTGTTAAGTAAACAATTCAGATTAAGTGTTTAACAGAAGAATCCATTTTACTTAGGGGTTGGATCGAAATCACAGCGTTTTTAAAGATTTTTTTTTTGGAACCAATTATAAGGGTCAGATCTGCAATGGCATATCCTGACATGATTTACGCTATGATTGCCTATGTAGGCTTTAGACCATCTCAAAAATCTTCGAAAGCTGCAATTTCATGCTTTAAAAATGAGAACACATTGCTTCTATACAAACTTTACTAGCAAGCGACTGTGGGCCCATGTAATGTTTCTAAACCTCAAAGTTGGAACCCAATTGAGCATATCAAATAGAAAAGCTGTAATAGCCTTGGAAATATTCCTTCTTAGGAAGTTATGAGGTTGTTTATTAAATTATTGGAGGGGGAAGACCCTACATGGTATTCAAAGGTACCAGAGTTTGCACGGTGAGAGTGCAAAATCCATCAAAGAAACAAATTCCCATCACGAAAATTCTATTTATGTTCCTAAAGATATTTCCATTAATAATGGAAGTTTTGTAGAGACATAAGATAAATATGTTATATTGGAAGGCACTGAGCATGCAATGGGTTTCACTATCAGTCACTGGTCGGTAAACAAAAGTCCGCTATGAGCATGCAGCAGCAGTAGTGATAGAGAAAATGTATTTCTTTGGTGGAAACCACAATAGGAACTTTATCACATAAAAAAAACGTGACCTTGTTGTAGTGGTCGGAGTTTCATAGATTTTCCAGGAAATCCCTATTGTGCTAAAATGTTGGTGCTCATTTCCTTAGCGGCCGGGTACTAGCACTTTCAGAAGAGTTTGATCGACGGTCATCGCATCAGTTTGATCGACTTCCAATGGAAAAATGATGCGATGACCGTTCTTCAAATTCTTTCCTGTGAATTTTGTAACGATTCAACTGTGAAAGTTTTCTTAAATGCTAGAATCTGAACGCATTTAAGTTTATTTTCTTAGGTGTTGCTGACTTAGGATGATCTTCTGAGTTGTTTCAAATTTGTAGGTTGTGCGGGAAGTGTTCTACTTGGGGTTACTTGTTTTTCCCATAGTTATGGGAGTTTGATTTCTAGGTAAAACTAATACAAATGCAGTGGCAGAAATGTGTAAGGAAACCAAAAAACATATATAAAAATGTTACACAATAGTGCCCGTGGGAGTGCTAATGCTAGCTGCTGTTGTTCTGGAGGCAGAAATGGCCATGCTTTATCCTTTGTACTAATTTCAGTATCAATATTTTGTTGTTATTATGTTCATTGGATGTGACAATGCCCCTTGGCCTTGTTTTTCACCTTACATTTCCGGTAAGATTCCCAGTCATTCATTTTATTTTTCATGCAATATGCTCTGTCAACTCGATCCTATCTCAGTGCTTGAAATTAGTTTGAGCCCTGAACTTCGCTAGATAAAATTCAAAGCCAAACCCATAGTGCCCATAGGTCCATTACATATGCATTATGTTGTTTTATGCAGGGTTTGGATCCTCAAGATTATTTGTTCGATGTCACTTTCAAGCCCTGAAACTCTTACCCTTTAGTCTTTATGATCTGTTTTTGTTTTCCCTCTTTTAATTTTCTCGGAAGACAGTCTTGTCATACAGTATATTTCAATTCTATGTTCTTTGCAGGTATGGAAATTTTATGAGAAATTTTTGACATCCAACAAACACATGACAAACTAGAACCAATTTCTACGTAAGGAGGTAGAGCATTTTAGCCTGATAATGCTTCTGATATTATAATGATATTGAATAAGTATAATTAGAGTAATTAAAACTAAAAGAACGATACAAATTTTTTGGTATAAATTCATTAAAATTTGTATTGCATTACTCCTTGTGAAAGACAAGATAATTCTTATGGTGCCTATAATTACTGAGAAAGGTCATTGTGCAGGTAAACATGTAATTTATTCTCATGTAGTTTATTAAGAGGCATCCAAATTCTTGTTCAATCATTATGAATGAAGATCAAAATGATATTTTGTGGACTTTCTTAATAATATCAATAACTGACTCAGATTTAGGCTCCATTGGGGCATCTTGAGAATTTGATCCAACATGATCAAGAATCCCAAAACCACCTTTATCTCTGCAGTTGTTTTTCCTAGTTCATAATTTTTTGTGGAATGGAGGCAATGTTGAGTCAATGTATATAGGGAAAGATTAAGTTGGAGGAGAATATGCCACAAAGTCCAAATAGGTGGATCCGATTATGGTATAAAAACTGGCAAAAGAAAAGTTGTGTGGGAATGATAGGATGAACCACCCCAACAAAAGGAGTTGAAGGTAAACTAAAAACAGAAGATAAAAATCTTCAGCATTTACATTCCTTGCAAATGATGCCTAAAACATGGTTTTCAAGGAACATGGGTCAAAATATATTTTATAAAAAACCAAGGAAGAGAATATGACTTACATATAAACATGACAAGTTCGAACTTGACAAAATAGTGGGTACAATTCCCAATAACGACCCACTCTGCTGAGATGATACACTAAATCATGTGTTGTTTTGATTACCTAATGTGCCATATATTACCCCAGAGCAACTGTTATAAAGAGATTCTTGTTTTCCCAGATTACATAGAGCTTCCAAATGGGCATACAAACTTTTTGTTTCATTGTGATGCTTGCTAAAGGTAGGAAAGCTTGACTTGAAAGTTGTCTGGCAGCTTTCACCTTCAAATCCTCTCCAAGGTGATGAAAATCTTAAGCTGGTTAAAATTTTCATAGCATGGGAGCATTATTTTTCATCTTCGGGACATGATTCAGGAATCAATATGCTCAAAAATACAGAAAGAATTAGATATATTGTAGATGAGATTGATGGTCATGCACTTACAAGATAACCCTGACGGGAGGAGTGAAAATATATCACTGGAATGTGCAAAATGGGGTCGAAGAAAAAGGGAGTGAAACTCAATATCTGTTGTGGAGTGGGCACATTTACAAATGATGAAACAGATTATGGGACTCTGACCACTGGGTCACTCAAGAAATATGGTAAATTTGAAGTCTGCAATGAAGTTGGAATATTGACCAATGATGGCACCAAAAGATCGATTGGAGAAAAACTAACATTATAAAGATCTAGTGGAAAGGGAGGAATAAATGCAAAAGAATACCCAACAGATAAGTACAAAGTTTGAGGTGGTAATATAACAACTTCAGTTCAAAATGATGGAAAAATTGGGGGAGTATTGTATACTGTAAAGAGGATGCCTGCAGAGGACATGGGAAATAGTATGGTGAAAATATGGAAGTGCTTGAAATTGGCACATGAGATGAAGTTGGCAAGTGAAATGAAAATGGATTGAAATGAGCTTCTCTAAAGGGAAGAGATTGTTGAGAAGATAATCCATTTATAGAGCTAACAGGAAAATGAAGATATCTTTTTCCAGAGAGGAAAAAAACATTGTGCATTTGTATTAATAAAATAAACAGTACATACTAGCATGAGTGCTTCTCAAAGACATCGATCCAGGTATACATGAAATGTGAGTGATTCTCAATGGATCAAGATTTTTTCCATGATCAAAAAGATTGATTGTATTGGGACTTTTGCAACCATAAGAGACCAATCATAAAAAAAAACTCGAAAAGGCCATCCACCAATAAGGAAAAAGGCAAAAGGCATGACAGGCCCAAAATGGGAATGAGTCTAGTGGATAAAAAACATGTGTGATCAAGACCAGTATGTCTCATAGAATCATCACATCCATAAGATAAAACCATGATAGAATCCTGATTGACAAAAAGAAATGATGGAAGGTTGTGACCGATTACTTGTAAAGCAGGCTCGCTTGATGGTGGCAGCCTCACTTGATAGGGTAAGAGCATCAACACCATCTGTTCATAAGGAAATGAAGATCAATACCATAATAAGCAGGCTCTCTTGGTAGAGGTGAGAGATTGGTTGCAGAAACTGAACTGTGGAGAGATCAGACTGATACGATAACCAAAAATGTGCATCATTGAAAAGAACCAAAAGACTTCAAGGGATTGGAACAGAAAATTCATCGATCAATTGAGAGCCTCTGAAATGAATGACCTTGATAATGCCAAAATGAGTAGCCATCGCTCTGGCATAGGAGTGGAATGCCCCCTACCAAGCCAATTTCCAGAGATATCCTTTGTTTTCTCATTTGAATTTGTACTGGTAATAGATATTGAGACCTGTGTGCTCCATGAACCAGTTGCATTATTATTGGAATCTAGAGAGTTGTTTAATGTTTTCACTATCTAAAGGCTTGGACAACCAATGACAGAAATGTTGTTGTAGACATCCATGCGTAAACCTTTTTTACCTGATTACTTACTCAAAAGGTAGGTGAAGGTATCTAATGAATCAATAATTACACATTTATTGAATACAGATTTTTAAAAAAATTATGCTTATCAATATCAACCATTTTAAAAAATATATCTAGTGAATCAATTTAAAATCCGTATTCAAAATGATAAGTATAATTTTTTTTAAATGAAAGTCATGAAGATGAAATTACCTAGGTTGATTGAAGTCGAGGAAAGCAATGTCAAGCCATAAAATAACTTTAACAATGAATGTCTCTACATAAAAACTCAATGTATATCCTTAAAAGTGATTTTTCCAATCAAATTAACATGTGTTGCGCTATGTAAATAAAACTAAAGAATAAGGAAAATTAGTGACAACGATCTAAGTATACCATGCCATATTACTTTTAAATGTACTAAAAGGCCTTTAACATTTAAAAAAAATGTAAATGGATATAAATATCACTCTTTATATAAAAAATTTCATACTTACTGATTTTGTTTTTCAAAATGATCTTCTCACATATTCTATTTCTTCGGTGTACCTTTGCACCTTCAGGGGAAATTGCTAGTCTTAACTAGATTCAAAGTTTCTCTCCAGCATTTCTAGATCACATAACTCTTTACCATTGAGGCCAGAGGATGCAAGACCCCTTTCATGTTTCAACCGACTAAGGTTTAAACCTTTGATCTACCTCGATTACCCTTTTATTTCTTAACGTTGGCGTAAATGTATATATATCTATATACCTACGACATGTGTTGGCCTCAGTTTTCTTGGTTTCATACATGCTGCTATTTACGCCAGAGTCTGACCAATTATATTTTGACATATGGGGAATTTTTTAAACATTTTTTAAACTAAAAAATTTCGGCCGAATTGTTTTTTGTGCTGACGGCCCATCAAGTCTAACGACATAAAATTTCGGCTTAATTGTTTTTTGCGCCGACGACCCATCAAGTCTAACGACATAAAAGTTCGGCCGAAATTTTACGCAATTTTCCGTCAGTCGGAAAATACCATGGAGCCTCTCTAAAAAAAAATTTCGCGGCAATATAAATTTCCGCGATATCATTCATTATATTTTCGCACATTTGGTCTGATTTTACAAAGATCTTGGTCTAATTTTGCAAAGAATTGTTTTGGATTTAAGGACTTTTCTTGGAGGTACATTCAAAGAACATTTTTGCAAAGGATTGTTTTGGGTTTAAGGAATTTTCTTAGAGGTACATTCAAAGGACATTTCTTGGAGGTATGTGATACATTTTTTGAATGTTTTTTGGGCTTAATTTTCATTGTTTTTGAAGGTATGAATTTGGGCTTAATTTCGAAAGGACTCTTTTTAGGCTTAATATTCAAAGGACATTTTTTGGACATTTTTTGGAAGTATTTTTTAAAGTGATCTTTTTTAGAGGCTTTTTTGAAGTATTTTTTAAAGTGACATTTTTTAAGAAGTTGGAATTAATTTTCAAAAGACATTTTTTGGAGGCATTTTTTGAAGCGACATTTTTTTAGAGTATGTGTTTTGGGTTGAAGTAAATATTTTATAATGATTTTTTAAAATGAGTTTTTGTCTAACTTTTTAAATGAAATTTTTTTGTGGGACTTGGAGGGAAATATTTTGAGCTTCGTTTCATTTTTATAAGACATTTTTTTCTCGGATTTTTTGAAGCAAGTGTTTTGGATTGAAGTATGTATTTTTTGAAAAATTTTTAAAATGAGTTTTTTTAAAATTAAATCTTTTGTGATGTTTTTTTTAATTGAGTTTTTGTCTAAATTTTTTAAGGAAATTTTTTGAACTTCATACTCTATTATCATGGGAAATCGAAGGAATTGTACGAGAAAATATGCTTGAAAAGACAAACCCCAAGGAACGTAGAGAAGAGATGAGACAATCTCGCAAAAGAAAGATAGAAGCACTCTCAAATATTGAAGGGGAAAATCAACCTCAACTAGAAGTTGAAGCAGGTTTGTAAATGTAAACATTATGAGTTTGATATATTTAAATTTTTCCTAGTGTAAAATGTGAAGCTTAATTTTTATTTAATTTGAAAAATATTTTGCAATGTAAACAGAGAGAGATATTCCTCAAAACATTGATGATGAGATACAAAATTTTGAAAGAGAAAGTGAAAGAGATATTGAACCAATGATTGAAGATGGTGAAAATGTTGAAATAAATTCAAGTGAAGAAATTGAATCACAAGGTAAATATATATATATCTATATCTATCTATATATATATATATATATATGTTGAACACATGCACGTATTATTGAAATTATACATATATTTATTAATTTAGTTATTTATTGAATATGTACAGATGGAATCAATGTCGATGATGAGGTGTTAGAAAATGTTGACACTCACACATATGGAGATAAAAGAGCTGACCATTATATACGATATCGTGTTAACCGCATTTTTGATACGTACTTCATAAAGGAAAATGTGTCAGTTCAAGCCCAAATGTTGAAAGGTCTCCTATCATTAAGGAAATTAAAAGAAGCTACAACTTTATTAGGTATTCGAAAATCAACCAGAGATAAAAAAAAATAAAGGAAAATGTGATACAAAATATAAATAGTGCTATAAATTCAATTAGAAGATCTAGACGGAAAAATGTTTCAGTTGTACGTACAACAATACATATGGCAGTGGTTTCATCATGTAACAAAGAGAATCAATTGGTAAAATCTATGGCACGATCATTAGGAACCTCAGAAAAAATTTGCACAAACATCGGAAATTTCTATTGAAAATATATGTAAATGATGAACTCACTTGTTGGAGAGCTATTTGTAGGCAACCATACAAATATAGACTTGGAGAAAATGTTAAAAAAATAATATATGATTATTGGAAGAACAATTCATGTGTTTCGCTAACTGCAAAGCATGTGATGTTAAGAAGAATAACACAAAATCAGTATGAACAAAATGAAAAAAATTTCTTGGAAACCACTCAGATAAATTTGTTCAACAAGTTCAAAGAAGAGAATCGTGAAATTCATGTGTCAATCAATGCTTTTTTTCAACAAAAACCATGGTATGTAAAACCTATCACCGTATGCGACACCTGTTTTTGTCGTTAGCATGTGGAATTTGAGTTATATTATGACACATTCCTTAATTTTGGTAGAAAATTTTGGAAGGATTCACCTCCTCCTTCCACTATTTGTGATTTCATATCTCAAATTCTATGTGAAAGACAAAACGATGAAATATTTTACGAAAAGAAATGTGTTGGTGGTAAAGCTTGAAAAGAATGTTTATTTTTATCCCAAATGAAAAAATATAAATGAAACAAGAGGAGGTTTTTGGTATTTCCAATCTTGATATACTAATTATAACCTTAAGCTTTACCTAACCTTTAGCCCTTTATGGCCAACATAGGAAATGCAGGTTATAGAATTTAAGTGGTAAAATATATCAAAGATGGAAAAGAGGTAGGTTTAATGATCAAGTCCAATATGGATGAATTCTCAGTATACATCTATATTAATATATCCCTTACGATGCAAGGAGAGAGATAATCCTTCCAATCCAAGACCAACAAATATGAATGGGAAGTGGGTCATCCACACCAATCCTGTGAGAAATGGATAAATAGGAAACTTCATCATTGGTTCAGTTTTTGGAAGGGAAGGACCAAAGCATTAAATATACTAAATCACTACTCTCTAGCATTTCATAGCAGTTTCGCCAATTGAATAAAATTTAAAAAGGGAAATCATATCATATTCAAAGAGATAGAAAGGTTAAATATTGCATAAGCATTTCACTAGTTGAATAAAATTCAAAAAGGAAAAATCTGAAATAGAATCTTATTCACAAGATAGAAAGGTTAAATTTCTTCTCCATATAGTAACTCAAGGAAATCTTCTTTTGACAAAGTCACTCATCCAAAGTGTAGATTTAGGTGATTACTAATGTCATCAATTTACCAATTTATAAATCAACAAGGCTCCCTAGTTGAGTGCATTAACGACATTGACCCCAATTCAACAAACATATAACTACTTCTTATCTTTCCAATCAAAATTAAAGGGATTTATATGGGAAAGAGAGGCAGAACATATAGCCCATCAACTACTTTTTAGAGGTCAATGAAGGTATCTAGTGAAATGGAAAAGGTCAGAGAAGGTTCAACCAATAGGAGTTTTCATCATGTGGGAAAATGTTTAGAACACTTGATTGTACTCAAGTAATCCTAAGATTTCTTTTGATCTCTACATACTCTTGTTTGAGTGAAAAAATTCCCAATGGGAAGAACATAGCTTTTCAATCCAACTAACCATATCAATTGAGGTCTATTTGAAAAAAGAGTAAAGAAAAGCTAACATGCCAACAAAATAACATCCTTGGTTGTCATTTTTTATTGGAGTAGATAAATCATATTAAGGATTATCCATCCAAAAAAAATTTCAATGAAGAGAATAATAAGAATCCAAAAGTGTCTAAAAATAATTCTTATTATTCTTAAAAAGAATAAAGAGGCAATAAATACATTAAACTGTGAATCTTCGTAGTTAGAATATTTTTTTGTGTTGAGCAATATTGATGAAATTCTAAAGTTTTCCTTCAGGGAACTAGTGTTTAGAAGTTTTCTTAGAAGTCAATGTGAAGGTGCATAAGAGTCGAGATTTCCTTATTGAAATGGAAGATGCATCCATTTGGCGGTAATTTCAGTGGTATTACTCTGGACGAGAGGAAAAATAAATGTATTTTCCGAAGGTAGAACTATATTTTTCCCCAAAGTTCCAGAGGTTTAATAAAAAAAGTGTAAAGGGTGAATGGACAGTTGATTTTATCTCGCAGAGCTGAATCAGAGAGCTATGGATGGTTAAGATCCTATTGCATAAATGAATAGAAGATGGACGAGTGAGATCATATCGTAAGAGTGCAGTGGGAAATGAATGGTCAAGAATCCATATCGCAACTGGTGATTCTTATCTTTATCACTAAGTCCTCGCAAGTTATATTATTTAAGTTGCGAGGTGATGAAGTAGCCATATGTCGGGTTTCTATGTATATCCCATATCTCATCAGTTAAGGGATCATTGAAATGCGATATGTTATAATCGCCGACATGTGAAATGTATATTTGCCAAGATGCGAAATCGGCATACTTGCGATATTGCAATGTAGGTAAAATTGCGATGTTGCAATGCGATTGAGTTGCGAAGTGTGATAGGGAGGAAAGTCATGGTGATGCGATTTGTGAAAGAGTAGAGTCGAGATAAGATAAAGTTGCCTCAATTAACATGAAGGGATGCTTGTAGAAGCGATGTGTAGGCAGAGAAAGGTAATATGAAGTGCTAAGGTTAAATCACTTTTAACAAAGGTTTAAAATATACAGGTTGGATTGAAGGGAGCTTCCGCCAATGAAATTCAAGATGAATAAAATGGTTTTATAAAGAAAAGAGGTTTCATGAACTTATTCGGATGTGAAAAAATTCGGAACATATACTCTATTTCGAGTATAATCCTGGGTTAAGGCGGGGTTGATAGTTAGCCCTGCATCAAACACCTGTTAGGTGAGATATTCTAACTCTTCCACCTATCATATTTTAGAGACAGAGTCATTAATTTTTGGAGATGACTAAAAGAGGAGCGAAGATAAAATGAATTGAACCACATGGTGCTGACCTATTGGATGCAAATTCAAAGGTAAGAATATTGTTTGTCCAAGCAGGGTGGTACTCTTTGTGCACCAGACCAGGAAGCTCTCACTTAGCATTAGCTCAAGAGTTTGCAAACTCATTCAATGGACAGGAAGCCACATTCTATGGTATTACATTGCAGGTTTCAACAGATTCATTGTTGAAGCATTCAACCTTCCAAGAGAAGGAGAAAGGTGGTTTAAAGGTCAGGTTATCATTGGAGGAGACCTAAAAAATTTCCTCAAGGATGCACACAGATATCCCAACTGGGCCAAGGGAATTCCAGGAAGCTATCTAAAAAATGAATGGGCATTAGTTGTTAAAATTATCGAGATTTACCTCACCTGTGAAAGGAGGTATACATTAGTGTTTCTTTATTATATGAGATTTTTTTTTTTCATGTTGCAGGTATGAAGACCCTCAATTTGCCATAATTTTTGCCGAAGAGTTTGACAAAGATGTCAGCAAGGATCCAAACTCACACTGCTGCTTCAAAATAAATCTTGTATCATCAAGCTCTCATTAAGGTGTTAGTTGAAGAAGAGTTAAGAAAAATAAATTATACGTGGGACCATTTCTTGTTACATGGTAGGCCAACCTACACCTACACCTCCATCCTCACAACAACACCCTCAGTCTGCAAAAAGAAACAAGAGGAAGGCTAAAAAGGAGAACATACATAAAGCGAAGAGCAGAAAATAAAAGGTTTCTTCAGTCAAGGCTGAGAGAAAATTGGAGAAAGGAGAGAGCTCCTCAATTGATAAACCCAAGTCTATAAAAATGGTTCCTCTCATTCCTCCTTTTCCTAATGTCTACACTAGAGCTCAAAGAGGAAGGTCTACAACTACAGAGAAATATAAAGCACAGATGCTACCGAAAATTCTAGAAGTAGATATTTAGTAGAAAATGTAGAAATATTATCAACCCACAAAGTCTGATTAAGAACTCCTCAAAGATGTAGGGTATGATATCAGTAGCAAGAAGAAGAACAAAGAAGCCAAACCTGTTGCTGGTACCAGAAAAAGACATACCAGAGACAAAAAAAAAGTTCAGGCTCCACTCCAAGGATCTGCATAATCCAAGTTTAATGACAGAGGTCATTGATATAGAAGGAAAATCTGAGTTTCAAAGACAAAGGAATCTAAGAAGAAAGATAAAAACAAAACCCCTTCATAGCATCACTCAAAACCCTAAAAAAGAAGAAAGATCCAAAATGGCTCTAAGGAGGAGAAGGCCACTATCAAAGAAGTAGCCACAAGAACAACCAGATCAATATCATCTATTGACAACAAGTCAAACTTGAACAAGCTTGCTGAGGCTCCAGCCCACATGCAAGAAAGGTAAACAAGTTTCCTTATAAACACCCTTTTTCTTATCAAGTGCAATTTTGAACAACAACTCAAATGTCAAAGAATGTAAGTCAGCACAAATTTTCAGTGTTTTCTGTGCATTTTTTAAAAAGAAATAGAGTGCTACTGGAAATTCCAGTAGTGTTACAATTTTTGCGCAGTTATAGGTTTTTACCGGAATTTCCGGTATCACCTATTTTAACTGATTTATACACCTGTCAGTAAATTTTCCAAGCCAGTTAAGGAAATATAAGGACTCATAACCAAATGGATATAACAAGTGATAGTGAAAAGTGGTTATGAGGTTTTTTTAGGTCATATTAAATGAAGATACATGGTTATTTAAGAAACAAATATATGAGGAGACAAATCAGCAGAAAAAGGGGCAACATGTCAACACACTTAGCAGTTCAACCCATATTTCTTCTCTTCTTTCATCTGCATCTGTCCTTTCAGTTAGAATTCGATGGGATATGGTTGTAATGTCCTATGAAACCTATGTAATGTTAGGAGCAGTGTTTCCTTATTTTTAGAAGAGATGGAGTTGGTGCCTCTCTTTCTATATATACCATTTGTAAATACCATTTCCAAGTTGGATGTTGGTCTACTTGAAGACTTAATATAATAAATAAAAGCATTTTTTCACTTCATGTTGGAGGATTTTTGACTCGAGCTATCTAATGTATGTTGTGTCTTATTTATTTATTAATTTCTTCTAATTTATGAGTTTCAGTAGCTAGTGAGGTGTGAGTGAGAAACTATTAAAGGATTTAATAGTAAATTATCTGCTTTCCATCTTACTGCAAATCATATATGTGTTGTAGAACATGTTAGTGATGATTTCATAAAGGATTTGTGAAATAATTTATGCATGCAATCTACTTTTTGAATGCTTTTACTTTTCATAAACATATTTTTTGTAAAGAGACATCATTATGGCTGTGTGACTAATTTAGGATATGAATATTTCCTAGAATAGGTACTAGTTATCCATATCCTTTCATTTGTTATACTCTGCTCCCTATACTACCAATTTACCCATACAATTTATACTTTCCATAGCTTGCCAAACGCATGAAAGTCTTAAAGAATGTAAAAATCATTTCAAAATATTTGAGAATCCATCCCACCTGTTAGCGCTGGAATCAACACTTGGACTGCTTCAAGTGATTGACTAGTCACATCCTAATCTCTAGGGAAATTTAATGATTTGGATTATATAATTGGTAGGTGGTTTAAGCTCTCAATCACTGAAAATGGATTTCAGACAAATTCACTGTCACACCAATGAGGGTATTAAGACCTGATATGGTAGAAAAAGATAAGTTTGCAGCCTATGGAAGGAATAAAGTATGGAATAATAGAAGGAATAGTGGGTCTGTAAGGCATAAATCCACTACTTTGATGAAAAACAACACAAGAACCAGTCTGATAATATATCAATAAGAGAAGGATATCACAAGACTTACAATAATATTATTGAATATCATGAAAATTCATTGTCATAACGAATTCTCTTTAACCAGTCATTATGCACATCTCATCAAGAAATATCACTAAGTAAGACTGATACAAGTTGATAAGATACATAAACACATCAAGAGGCTCATAAAAACATATAACAACATTTGAAATTACAAACTGGAATTGAAGAAATTTAGCTATGGAAACACATAAGAGAGATAAAAAATACACATATCAAGATGGTAATAAGTCCTCAAAAGTCTTCTTCAATATCATTAATTGAAAACAGTATACCGATCACATGAGTATAAGATTCACAAACCACGAACCTTTCCTCCATTGAGTTTCATCATATATATACAAGAGATATTATGCTGATATTTCCACAAAAAGTGTGAATCTGTTCTAGAGGAGTTATGACATTCCTATACATAAGGTGAAGCTTATCCTTAACCATAAAGAAAAGTAGTGCAACATAATAAAAATAAACAACATGATGGAAAATAGTTTGAAGTGGCTGGAGTGATGTGGAAAACTGCTCCTGTTTTCTGGTATAACCACTTCCTCAAAAAGTGAAATTAACAACTGAAGATGACATTTGGCTCTTTCCCCCAAAAAGTGCAAAATTTTTCAACTAAATCTACTATCTGGAAGAGAACTTGATTAGTTGACACTTGGCAGCAGATTATTCTATTGATATTGCATGCATGCAATTACTCCTCGGTAGCACCCTTCGAGACTTGAAAAAAAAAATTCCTCCACTTCCTTTATACAAAAATTCAGGAAATAATAGCCACCCTTAAGAAACAGGTAGTTATTATTGGAAATTTTGTAAATAGCTCCATTTGTTGATTAAACCAAAATGTGTGTGCCTCTCCTTCTTTGACTTGCCTTAAATGTTTAAATAAACTCAAGTATAGAAGCAAAGATTTTAAGGGACTCTGCCTTAGTAAGCCTTTTAGCTTTTCTTTTATTGCATGCTTTTGTTTATAAGCTCTGGTCTTCTTGGCTTCCTTTCTTGGGCTTTCATCAAGATTTATGATTTCATCTCTTAGTCTAGGATTAGAAATGAATTTGTTGTTCAGTCTTAGCTTTTTTTTAGGCCTAGTGTGAGGCCTTTTGAGGTATGGATTGGGAATATAAGAAACCCCTCTTCTTCTTTGCATCCTACTGATAGACTGACCTACCTCATATTATGTTTCTGAGAAATCATCATCAATACTATCTTCTTCGGAAGATGAATAGGAGTGGATGATGTTCTTGTCCTTTCTTCTAGTAGATGTCTTGGTTGTCTTAAGAGAAGAAAACAATTGAGCTAATTTTGGTTCTCCTTTTGAAGGGGTGTCCCTATTTTCTTACTCTTCTGCAACTGCTAGAACAGAGTGTTGAACTGGTATTTCAGGGCTGGCTTCCTCTGAAGTTTCATCAACTTCCTTATGCCTTTATGTCTTGAGGAAGAGGCTATGTTTTGCTCACCTATAGACTTAAATTATTTATTAGGCTGGGTTTTCCCTTGCTTGAATTTAATGGAATTTTCTCTTATGAATGATGCTAAAGTTTGGGGTTCCTTAGAAGATTTCCTTGTATAAACCTTTTCTGTCGGCTATACCATTGGTATGGGAGTGACAGGTTCAGTTATGGCTCTCTTAGCTGAACTTCTAGTTTTTCTACTCGTTGATGGAATGGACTAAGTTTCTTGTGAACTATTTGGCATAGGTTTTGAGCCAGTTTGTTCTTGAAAATTTTGCTTCTTAGGTCTCCCTACCCTCCTCCTAGAATTGATACTACCAAACACTTCATCTGTTAGGAAATTTTCCCAGGTAGTTATCTTTTTCTTAAGGTGATAGACCACCAGCATCTTGATTAAACCTCTATGGTAGAGGTTATGCAAGGAATAGTTAGGGATCTTCTGCAACTTCAAAGACATTTTAAGCAAGGATTTGTAGATAAAGAAAGGTAAATTCATAGGTCTGACACCTGAGATGTGAGAGAGAAATCTCACTTGATACTGATGAACAGTTGAGAATATTCCCTCACAAGTGATATAACATTGCACCGTAGTTATAACATGCTGCCATTTTGGCCTAAAACAAGAAATATGCACAATAGGAGTCCAATTGACATTCACATGCTCAAGTTTGAGGAAGGAACTTACATCTGCTTGCATCATTGTGTTCTTGAACCAAAATTCTCCAGTGGCCGAAGTCTGAGTAGCCCTGGATATAATGGTCTCGATGATTTTGAAAGTTTTTCTTCCAAGCTTGACTTTCTCCCCGTCAAAAATTTCTGCAAAGGCTTGTGCAACAACTACGTTTTCTCCAGAGAATTTCTATAAAAACCTGTACCAGCCTGTTGTTTTAAATTATGGCTTTGCTATGGCATTGACAAACCTGGTATTTTTTGGCTCAAAGCGGTTGGACTTTCCATATTTACCCATTTTTCTCAACACCTAAGCTTATGTTATGCACAACTGTTCAAACTGGAGTTAAAAATCCTACACACAACCCTAATTTCTTGCTTTGGGATGATAAGCCGGTTGCTGGAAAATGTAACTCTGTTAGCTGTAACCTTCACGGAGAACTCGGTCATGAAAACAACGAACCTAATCCTCTGGAGTCTTCACCTTCAATCACGGTACGATTTTAATTTACATGATTTGAAATGATTCAAATATGAGCGCCAAGTCACCCCATACAATACATCACTCCTCCACATCATTACAAAATTGATACCTTGTAACTTATTTTCAACTTCAGCCTTAGTGGGTAGCTATAGGTTAGCTCCACCAATAATATAACCATTCTCTAATAATATTTCTTCTAAGTTAGAAATAATTACCCTTTTAAAAAGAATAATATCTCATAACATAGAAGATCTTCAATTAATTTCAAAGGAGGATGATATTTTCTCTAAAAAATGTTCATTGCAGCTCCTTATGCAGTTTCAGGGAAATAGCTACTTTTATCTTTGTGTCATGAATGAAACCAAAATGAGACTCCTGAAGAAATAACTGCCTTTTCAAAAGAGTAGGTATTATTTCAGAAAGAGCAGCTATTATTTTATTAATAAAATGACCAATAACTTTGACTCTAACCTAAGTTAAAACAATGGTTTTAACTTTTATATGAACCTAAGACATAATACCACCTATAAAACTAAAAATATTTTTGGTTTTGAGACTCTTTTTGGATTTTATTGAAGATGATTAGAACTTTGACATAGGCTAGGGAACAAGAAAAAATTCAAAAATAGTAATATAATGGTAGTCAGACTATTAACATTTATAGTACTAATAATGGATCCTATTGGGGATGAAGTCCTCCCTATGAGGCTTCAAGGACTGTAGACTCAGTGCCTAAAAAATTTCAGGACTCAGAAAACTTTAGGAGCTTATCACTAGAACTGACCTTTCATTGATTAGACTCAAGACCGACCATATTTACAGACACAAGTACCATTGGGCATGGAGTTTTGTTGACACATCACTCTGGATATTTACAATGGAAATGACTAACTAACATATCAAACATGGAACTTTTTAAGAAAATGACCATTAACTGGACCTCCAATTAGTTGATCATCATCTAAATGCTTGAGTAGAAATGTATTGTTTTCCAAAATTTGATCAATTCTGAATGGCCCAAACCATAGATTATCAAACTTACCATGATTTCCATGGTCTTCCCTTCTGACATACCAGCACAACACCAAATCAGTTTCCTTGAATAAATGCTGATTTTCTCTTTTGTCAAAAAGATATTTGACTTTGGTCTGATATTTTTGTACTTTGTCCATTAGTTATTCTCTGATTTGGTGAGCTTCTATCAGCTACAACATTCTCCTTTGAATTGGATTTACATCATCAATTTGATCTTTCAGAAACTTCATAATAGGAAGGGCTAATTGTAATGACATTATAGCATTAGTACCCTAAACAAGTTGAAAGAGAGATATTCCAATTGATCATTTGCTACTTACCCAGTCTGTCCAAAGAGCATGAACCAGATGAGTGTCCCAATTTCTCTTATTTTCAGGCAACATCTTCGCAATGATTCACACCAAGATTTTACTGGATGACTTGGCTAACCCATTACCTTGAGGGTAATTAGGTGTATAATGAGTCAAATCAATACCATATTTCTGACAAAAACTATTCATCTTAGTAGATTTAAACGTCATTGCATTGTCAGTAACCAATTTATGAGGACAAACAAACCTTGACATGATATTTTCCAACAGAAATTTGATTATTACCGTGTTAGTGGCATTCCTGGTTGGAACAACTTCAATTCACTTAGTAAAATAGTCTGTAGCTGTAATAATCCACCTATGATGTCCTAATGAAGGAAAATGAATTTCGCCGATGAATTATAACCCCCACTGCTGGAAAGGAACATCTGCTGAGATAGGAATAAGAGGTAATGGAAGTAACTTGTACTTACTAAAAAACTTTTGACATTCAACATAGGTCTTGACTTTGGAAAAAACATCAGAGAAAAGAGTTGGCCAATAATAGCCAGCTCTTAAGATTTTTTTGCAGTATCTTTCCAATACAAATGTCCACCACACACTCCTGCATATATCTCTGACATGATTTTATGTGACTAAGCTTCATCTACACATCTTAATAAGACTCCCACAGGGTCTTTCTAGTAAAGATGGTCTTCCAATATGCAATGCTTAACAACTTTCAATTTAAAAGCCCTTGTTTTTTATTTCTCCATTTCAAGGGGATAGCTGAAATTTAAAAAAAAGTACACTATATCCTTATACCAGTTTGAATGAAATATTTCAGTATAATCAGATATACCTTCTCCATATTTTTCCTCGGCTACCTCCATGTTTAGATCTAGAGCTTTGTAAATAGATTTAGCCATCAAGCGAGCTAAGCCTTGTCCTTTTATCAATTTAGTAGGTCTGATCTCAATATCAAATTCTAGAATCTTGGTTAACCATCTTCCCCTCTTGCCATCTGTGTTTCGTTGCAGCAATACATCTTTAACAGTGATATTTGGTACAAAAGAAACCATTTTTGAATGTAACACATAAACTCGAAAAGGCTTTAAAGCCTTAACTAGTGCATATGCTTGTTTTTCAATCAAGATGTACTTTAATTCAACATCTCTTAAAGCACGACTGAAAAATGAAATAGGTTGTTCTAAACCTTCTTTGTTCTTTTGTAACAAAACAACTACAATTGTTTCTTCTGAAGCATATGAAAAAATCAGAAAATCTTTTTCAAAATCAAGTCAAATTAAAACTGGAGTTTCAGTCAAGGCAGAATTGATTGCTGAAAAAGAATTTTTTTTGTTTCATCTCGCCACTTGAATTATGCATCTTTTTTCAGCAATACATTTATGTGTTTGATCAGCTCTGCAAAATTTGGAACAAAATGCCTTAGAAAATTAATTTCCTCAAAAACGACTGCAATTATTTTTTATTCCTTGGCAAACTAATATTCCAAATAGCATCAACTCTCCTTGGATCAATATAGATGCCACTTTCTATCACAATGTGTCCCAATAATTTTCCTTCTTGAACAAAAAAGAATGACTTTTTTGGGTTTAAGAACAAACCAAATTTTCTGCATTTGTCAAAAACTTGTTTCAAATGTTTCAAATGATCTTCATTAGATTTTGAAAAGACTGTAATGTCATCCAAGTAAATGACTACAAATCTGAATTTTTCTCCTACAAAGGAAATATCCATTGCCCGTTGAATTGTTTCACTTGCACTCATTAGACCAAATGGCATCTTGTTGTACATGAATGTTCCCTAGGGTGTAGTAAATGTTGTCTTCTCTCTGTCTTGTTTATCAACTGAGATTTGATTATACCCTGAAAAGTCATTTATCATTGATAATATCTTAGAGCCCACAAATTTTTGCAAAATATAATCCATCTTGGGTAATGGGTAGTTATCCTTCAATGAACACTGGTTCAAATTGCGAAAGTCAACACAAATTCTAATTTTGCCATTCTTCTATCGAACCGGGACTATATTAGCTACCCAATTGGAAAATCTTAAAGGAAAAATTATTTTTGCTTCCCATAATTTTCTGATCTCTTTTTCAATAATAGGGAGCAACATGGTATTGATATGCCTTATCTTTAGTACTATAGGCTTAGCTTATGCTTTTAGAGGAATTTTATGCTCCATTATACCTCTATCATAGGTCTTCAAATCAATGTATGACCATGCAAAAATTTCTTCATATTATTTCAACAGCTTGACATATTTAGTTATAGTTTCTAGAGAAAGAACTTTAGAAACTTTAACTAATTTAGGTTGATCTTCTATACCAATATTGCAGTCAATTGTACTCTCTCCATTTGATTTACTTTCAGGCTTTAAATAGAGATCATTATTTTCAAACAATCTTTCTAAAGAAACTAGGCCTTTAGGAATGTAGTTAGTTTTTAGAACAATAATGTATTTCCCAGCCATGGCCTTTTTGAAATACTCGTTGTTTTGATTTTCAACAATGTCTTGCTCATTATCAATTTGGATATCTGCAAACCCTTCAACACATTCCAAAATTTTTTGAATTTATTTGTCATCTTCAAATACTTGCAAGTATTTGATATTGTCAGGAATGGAAGGTCTGTTTTTTATTTGAACATCATATGTTGCCTTGACATCAAGAGGAACATTAACATTACTAGCAGCTATATCTAGTGAATCAACCATTTGATTTTCCTCTCTAATGACAAAATTTACATTGAATGCTGAAAAATAATGCTCAATCAAGTCCCACACTTCATTCCTATAATTTTTCAATTTGGAAATTTTCACTTGATAGTTGTTTCTCACCTGCCTTATCACCAATTATGAATCACCAAAAGCAATTAGTTGTTCAGCTCCCAAATATTTCGCTACCTTCATACCCAAAACAAGTGCCTCATATTCAATAGTGTTATTAGTGGTAGTAAGTTGCAATTTATATGATAAAGTTACCATTTGCTGAGTGGGAGAAATGAGAACTACACCAGCTCCCAATCCTTCTCTTGATGAGGCTCCATCAAAGTATAATTTCCAGATCTGTCCTCCTTCTAAATGATGCTCATTTGTATCTGGGAAATTATGTTTTTCACTTATTTCGGGATGGAAATTGGTGTCATTAGCAGCAAGGTGTAACATGGATGACCCTAATTCCTTCTCCTCTGCATATATATATGATGATTTGATTGATTATGCTAATAACTTATGATATAGGCCATTTGGGTTTCCCTATATAACCTCTTGAATTCCCCTCCAAACACTGGGATTGTGGCATATGACATATCTATTTGAAGAGTGCCTCCCAATTTTTTAGACCAGGATCTGGAAAGAAGCATCCCGAATCTAGAAGGTATGTCTGCAACTACTATGTCCATCACTAAACTTTTCATAGGAATTTGGGTAAGAGAAACAACCAAGTCTTTAATCACTCCAAAACCCTTGAATTTTTTGGAATCAAAAGTGTATAGGTCATGGTATTGCTTAGTGATTTCTAATCCGAATTCATCCATTACTTTCTTTGGCATTAGATTGTGAGAAGCCCCAGAATCTAATAAATAATTATGCAACAATTTGTCATGTATATTGAGTGAAAGATATAAAGGTGGTGAATTATCATCATTTTGGTCTTGGACATGGCTGCCTAAGTAAATAGTAGAATGTCCATCCTCATGATTGACTGAATCAGGAGCGACAAGTGGTTGTAACAGGATTTTAAATGACTCTTTGTATGTTGTATTTTTTAATAATTCAAGAAGTCGGACATGGATCTTGATTTTATTCAGATTTGATTTGAAACTGAAATAAAGAGGAGCTAATTCTTTATTTTCTACATAAATTTTGATGATTGGGGCAGAATTATGAGGTGGAGGGACATCACCGAATTTCACCTTTTGTTTAGCAGCTTGTTTTTCAGAATTTGATTTTTGTTGAGGTTGTTGGACAAGACCTTTGGACCTCAAAGGATAATTTCTGGTTTGATTTTCTTGTTGTTTTTTCTCATTCTGCACATGAATTTGAGTATTCTCATCATCTGAAAAGAGATTTATTCTTGTTTTGTCTTCATATTCTTGCAAATTCAAACAATTTTACTGTGATGTTAGTCCTACAAGATTTATGTCTTCATTTCCTTCCTCACGTTCTTGCTGCTCTTCTTCAGAAAAATTATTCAATGGAGGCTGAACATTTTGATCATCAACATTCCTCCTTGGGCACTATAATATTTTTGAATGCTAAAAAGGTCTTCTGAAGGGAGCCTGATTTCTATTGGCTTCATTTAGATTTTCTCTAGCAGCTGGTTTGTTCTCTAACTCCATTTTTGTCATCTTAGAAGCAATTTCTTTAATCAAATTAGAAATTTGATCAACCTTTTCTTTAGGTGTAAAAGTTATGGAGGAAGAAGGTTTTCCTTCTTTCATCTTCTTTTTGTCCTTTGCTGCTTTGTCCTTTTCTATTTTCAATTTATTTGATGCCATAATATTAGAATGCACTCCAATTGCATCCCCTTTCATATCCATCAATTTTTGTGCTTTCTCAGCTCTTAAACATAAATCAAACTCGGAATCTAAAGCATTGGAAAAATTTATCATAGATGTGGTTTGAGGAGGCTTAATTTCTTCAAGATGTTTTTGATAAATTTCATTAAACCTCTTTGTAAAATCTGCCAATGACTCATCAGTATTCTCTTTTAGAGTTCCAAACTCTGTAAGGTAGTACAAATAATATTTTCTATCACCCCCTTGTTTCACAAATACTTCCTCCAATTCATCTATTCTTGTTATTGAGTTTGGTGGCAGACTTCTAAACCATTTACGACCTTATCCATCCAAGCTCTGAACAAAGAGTCTTGACCAGACATCTTCATGTTCAATGTTCTGGTTATCAACATAACTATAGAAAGAAACCAAATGTTCCTCAACAAAAACTCCTTCTCCCTCTCGCGTGTATTTTGGCAGATATTTTAGATAATCCCCTTGAGGAAGAGGATGTAAAGGTTAAGGAAGAGCAAGTGGTGCATATCTTGTAGCAACTATTTGTTGCATCCTTGTAAGGGCAGGTTGAGTCATGGCTTGCTGATGTATAATTGATAGATGTGGTTGATGTATTTGTTTGGGAAATAGGAATTACAATATGTGGAATTTGAATATGATTTGGGACAACATAAAATTGGGATTCTTAGGCTGGTTCTTCAAGTTTTTGGGTTGACAACAGTGGATTTTCAAAGAGATGAACAAAGGAGGTCTTTGTTTCACATTCTATAGAAGAATTAGATTCAATTGTAGTCTCTTGAGGGGATGAATTAACTTCAACTTTGTCTTGTTGAGCTAAAAAGTTAGATAAATTGAAATTTGGACCTTCAGGAACATTCCCTTTTAGTTGATGAGAAGAAGATGAACCAACAACTGGATCTAGAGACAAAGGAAAATACTCATGCTGAGGGGTACAAGAGAATTGATATTCAGGAAGAGTTTGAAGAAAATTTAGAATGGTTTTAAAATCTTCTTTAGTTAAAACAACGCTATCTAGAAAAGGTGAAATTTCCAATACTTGCTCTAGTTCCCTTTCTTTTAAAACAAAGTCTTCTGATTCCTTATTTTCTGCACTGACACTTAAAAATTTTGTTTTTTATTCTTTCACTGGAATAGTACTTATTTCTAATTTACTAAATGATGATTGAGAGATAGTTTTAGCTGAGCTTAGGTTAACATCATTTAATTTATTTTCTAGGGAAGCAGTTTCAACTTGAAATATTTGAGTAGAATCTTTTGAAACTAAAACTTCTTTTGATTATAAAGTAGATGGGGGTACCTTTTGCTTTGGAATGTAATTTTTATGTACCTTCTTCACTAATTGAGATGTAGCTTCAGCTGATTTCTTTCCCTTTTGCATCTTTAATGATCTTCTCTGGGTCAGCAACTGGAGTCACAGTAGGTGATCTCTGATTTCTCCTTGTAGTACGAGGTCTTGAAACTCCTTTTCCTCTTTGTGGAGTTTCCAGGAGAACCAATTTTCAGTCTTATTCAAGTTACCAATTCTTGTTCACCATCAAGAATTGAGCATCAGCAATTTTAAACAAGAGACTCGGGAGAATACTTCGTTTCAAGGCCTTTGTCTCTCGACAAACGCACCAAAAGATGTTAGCGCTGGAATCAGCACTTGGACTGCTTCAATTGCTTGACTAGTCACATCCTAAGCTCTAGGGAAATTTAATGATTTGGATTATATAATTGGTAGGTGGTTTAAGCTCTCAATCACTTAAAAGGGATTTCAAACAAATTCACTGTCACACCAATGTGGGTATTGAGACCTGATATGGTAGCAAAAGATAAGTTTGTAGCCTATGGCAGGAATAAAGTATGGAATAACAGAAGTACCAGTGGATCTACAATGCAGAAATCCACTACTTTGATTAAAAACAACACAAGAAGTTGTCTGATAATATATCAATAAGAGAAGTCTATCACAAGACTTACAATAATCTTATTGAATATCAGGAAAAGTCACTGTCATAAGGATTTATCTTTAACCAGTCATTATGCACATCTCACCAAGAAAGCTTACTAAGTAAGACTGATAAAATTTTATAAGATACATAAACACATCAAGAGGATCATAAAAACATATAACAACATTTGAAATTATAAACTGAAACTGAAGAAATTTAGGTATGGAAACACATAAAAAAGATCAACAATACACATATTAAGATGGTAATAAGTCCTCAAAAGTCTTCTTCAATATCATTAACTGAAAACAATACACTGATCACATGAGTATAAGATTCACAAACCACGAACCTTTTCTTCATTGAGTTTCATCATACATATACAAGAGATATTATGCTAATGTTTCCACAAAGAGTGTGAATATGTTCTAGAGGAGTTATTACATTCCTATACATAAGGTGAATCTTATCCTTAACCATAAAGAAAAGTAGTGCAACATAATAAAAATAAACAACATGATGGCATATAGTTTGAAGTGGCTAGATTGATGTGGAAAACTGTTCCTGTTTTATGGAATAACCACCTCCTCAAAAGGTGCAACTAACAGGTGAAGATGAAATTGAGCTCTTTCCCCCAAAAAGTGAAAAATTTGTCAACTGAATCTACTATCTCGAATAGAACTTGATTAGTTGACACATGGAAACAACTTCTTCTATTGATATTGCATTCATGCAATTACTCCTCAGTAACACCCTTAGAGACTTGAACAAAAACTGCCTCCACTTCCTTTATACAAAAATTCAGGAAATAATAGCTACCCTTCATAAACAAGTAGCTATTATTGGAAATTCTATAAATAGCTGCATTTGTTGATTAAAAAAAAATGTGTGTGCATCTACTTCTTTTACTTTCGTTAAAAGTTTAAATAAAATCAAGTGTAGAAGCAAATATTTTGAGGGACTCTGCCTTATTAAGCCTTTTAGCTTTTCTTTTTCTTGCATGCTTTTGTTTCTGAGCTCTGGTCTTCTTGGCTTCCTTTCCTGGGATTTCATCAAAATTTATGATTTCATCTCTCAGTCTAGGATTAGCAATGAGTTTTTTGTTTAGTATTAGCTTGTTTTTAGGCCTAGTGGGAGGCCTTTTGAGGTATGGATTGGGAATATAAGAAACCCCTCTTCTTCTGTGCATCATACTGCTAGACTGACCTACCTCGTATTATTTCTCTTAGAAATCCTCATCAGTTCTTTCCTCTTTGAAAGTTGAATAGGAGTGGATGATGTTCTGTCCTTTCTTCTGGTAGATGTGATCAGAAGCTCAAGACTGAGCTATGGAAAAAGCTCAAAATTTAAAGTGTTCAAAATCACTTGCAACCTGAACGAATGGATAGGCCTCGTGGATATGATCCTGGCGTCATAAATGGCACTCAAATCCGACATCGTATGTGAAAGTTATGCAAGTTTGAAGTTTTCAATAAACTCCAAAAACTGAGTTTGACCAGAGTTGACTTTGATTTTTGAATTATTAAAAAAAGAATATTCCAATGAATATTCCTGGAATATTCCATTCGGGCCAATCTTTTGTCGACAAGTGTCAGCTCTCCCTTCATTTGTTGTTTGAATTTTGAGAATTGTGGCCAATCAACGAGTGCCACGTGGCAAGCCCGAAGGCCGCCACGTGGCCCCAAGCCTATGGAAATTTTAGTTGACAAAATTTTATGACTCCACAGGAGTCGAACCGCGGACCTCCCGCGAAAAAACAGGGCACCTTACTATTATACCACGTAGTTGGTTCTTAACTATAGTGGCGGAGAAGTGCTATTTAAAGTTTGAATTGGATTTCATTGGGCGGTAAAGGGGGCTAGCCCCTAAGGGCCAGCCCCCAACACCATAAAACCCTGTGCATGAACCATGGCCTACAGACTTTGCACCGGTGGAGAATTCTGTTAAGCCCTCAGGGCTAAGGCTTGGTCTTCATATAACCTTTTGCTGGGAACCAGGGGGCTATTCTAACCTCTGACAGTTATCATGGTTTGGCCAACCACAACATGTGGCCAAAACCTTCTAAATGTTTGTTGACATTTATGGTAATGTTCAATGCCAATGTTAAACTGACGGTTATTGCACGAAGGTCACATGCCCCCGCCCCACATTTTATGCCGCAGTTTTCTCAAACGATCAGTATGGCGGGTCTGACAATTTTGGAGGTCGGCCAGTTTTGGCACTATAACTGGCAGTGTTTCCATTTTTGGTGGGATTTTTACTTGACATTCGGCATAAGTTTGTTTTTGTCATAACTTCTCCAATATTGGACCAAATTGGATGAATTTTTGGTCAATTTTGGCTTTCTTCAACATTCTCAAGCCATTGGTATAGGTTCCAAAGGTATTAGAGGTGTTCTATAGCCATTTTAGCTGCAGGGAAGCTTGGAGAGCCACTAGGGTCATTGGGGAAATGGAGTTATTTGGATTTGTACCTCACTGTTTGAGGTAAACCAAAAACCATTTTCAGCTATTTTCAACCTTCTGAACCTAATGGAAGAGGTAGCAGAACTGTTTGAGGACTTCTATAGCCTGAAAAGCTTCAGAGGAGTTCAAAGAGCCATCAGAGACTTGTTGAGGAAGGCATTGTATTTGGCAAATTTTCACTGTTTAGTGAAAAGGGAAAGGTATTTTTAGCATTTTCATGTATTATGATTATGTATTTATAGTCATATTTACATATTGAGGCACTTTTAAACTTTTATTAGCATTTTGGAGCATTTTAATACAAGAGGACAAGCCAATTTAGGAGGCTTGGTCCAACAGATGTAGCCCAGGAGGGGTGAACTGCTCACCAAATATCTGAGTTATGTTATGTTAAAGTTATTCTGTTGTGTATTGTTGATATGATATATTAAACAACGAAATTAATTAACATTCCCTCACACATAAACTGAGAAACAGTTACCAAATACACTTTGTTTAACTTGAAATACATGGAGATTTTTGCACACATTTAATTAAATGGAAATGGATACTTTGCACAACATTTACAACGTTTACAAATACTTCCATTTTCATATCAGATGGTATCATAGCATAGGTTGAGCTTATATTGGGCATTTTTTTAGTGCAAAAGGTGTTAAAACAATGTAAAAGATTTACTGTTTTATTGGTTGCAAAATGGTTGATTGTATGAGTTTGCTTGAGTTGAAAAGATAGCTGTTGATAGCTAAGTCTTGGAAAGGAAAAAAATATATTTGTAGACTATTTCCTTACCCCAATTTCCTCAAGATTACCCATGGAAAACAAACCCGTTTTATTAGTGTTGCTACAAAATCTATTGGAGTTTGTGTTTTATGGATGTAAAGACATTTGGTTAAAATCTTGTCATTTGTTTGAAAGATTTGAGAAATTTTCTTTGGAGTTCCTTTTGTTAATTTACCATTTCCATAATGTCAAATTCCTCTACAAGTGAAGTTTCCTCTTTCATGAGATTCTTCAATGATGACATGAAGAATGAGTTCATTAAGGTGAAGGACATGGTGCAGATTTTGATTGAGGATCAAAGAGAGAGTGCTAAGCTTCATGCACAATTGTTGACCATGAAGGAAGAGAATGAAACAATTATCCAAAGACTACATGACATGGAGAAACAACTCCTTCAAGCTCAAGAATCTTTTTCCAAGAACAAGTGTGAGGAAGAGGTAAACCATTCCAACTTGTCTTCAATTTCCTCAATTGAAAAGTGTGTTGGTTCTTTTCAAAAACATACAAGGGGTATAGGGTCCAAATTAATGTTTAATATGGGCCATCATGAAGGCAAAGGTTTGGGCAAGCATGCACAAGGCATGGTTGACCCTATTTTGGTTGTGGAGCAACCCAAGAATGTTGGTCTTGGATATGAGCAGTTTAATGGCAAAGAATCCAAATCCTTGAATGCATGTGATGAAAATTTAAAGAGAACCTTTATTCCAAGTTCTAAAATGCATATATGTCAAAAATTGTTTTAAGGATTATTGCCATTGTTTTAAGCCATCATTGCAGCAAGTAGAGGGTAAACATGTCGCTTATGGGGAGCATGCAAGTTTAAACAGTTTTCAGGACAAGAACTGTGATGAAAGTCTGAAAAAGAAAGTTGTCTCCTCTACTAGTTCATCGTCTTTCGAAGACAAAAAGGATGGACATTTCATGCAGCAAAAGAGGTATAATTATTCACATGCTCAATTTGATTATGTTTCAGCAAAGAATGATAATTTTTCTCATTCAAATGAAAGAAATTTTTGTTTCACATTTTATGGTGGATTTAACCATGTTGCTTCAAGATGCTAGTTGAAGAAGAAAGCACAGAAGAAGAAGAAGTGGCAAAGAAAACTTTCACAAAAAGTGCTTAAGAGTTGCACATTTTGTCAAAAGAAGGGACATGATGTCTCTCATTGTTGGACTTTGCAACCAACAATTCATCCAAAGCACATGCAACTAGAGGACAAAAAGATGGGCGCAAGTGGATCTATGGATTCCATTATCGATGTGGAAATGGAAGATTCACATGAAGAAATGTTGTTGTCGCAAAAGATGCCATGGAGTTGGCTTGGTAGGAAGTGGATTAACTTCTTAATGCAGTAAGTCATATTCATTTTGTACATGCAAATTTCAGATTTTGTATGCATGTATTTCAATTGAAAAGTTGATGCAAGATTGCATGTAAAAGAAGTTTCGGTTGAAGGAATCTCTTTGTTGTTGCAAAATTTCGCCATGGAGGTGTAAAAGATGAGTATGAAGGAATCTCTTTGTTGTTGCAATATATTTTAGTTAAGCTCTTAGTTACCCACATGTTTTTGGGATGATGTACTTGTTGGTATTTGAAAATAAGAGTTAAAGTTGCACATGTACATAGAGGTTGTATGTGTAATTAGCGAACTGTATATACTTCATTGTACACGATACATATACATGTGATTATAAAGATGTATCTTTTTGTTTATCGACTTCTGTCGATTGTGTGACACTTTTTTGTCACTTGTGTCAATTGTGTGCACACTTTTTACATTGATGGTTGTGTTAATTGTATAGCACATTTCAGGTCAACTTGTTGTTGATGTCGTATGTTGCACAAGGTGCCTTTGGTGTCGATTGGTGCAGAGAATGAAGTGTCGATGCAAAGCGGTGCAAGATTCCATGAGATCGAAAGGCATGCAAGCAAAGAGGGCACAAAGTTCAGCAAGGGTCATTGCTAGTTTCAGAATGGCAGATTGGTATGGCGAGAAAACTTGGTCAGGATTCGACACAAGTACATGGCTCATTCAGCAAAAATTCGCCATGAGGACAATTGGCAAGTTAGGAAAATTTTTGAAGGCTGAGGAGAAGAGGATTTTGTTATTCTCTCATTTGTTGTACAGTTCAGTTTCAGCATTTCAGTGAGCTTTTGGGTTCCAAAAGCTTCTCATTTGGGAGGTGTGATCAGGAGCTCAAGACCGAGCTATGGAAAAAGCTCAAAATTGAAAGTTTTCAAAATCACTTGAAACCTAAACGACCAGATAGGCCTCGTCGATACGATCCCGGCGCTGTGAACGACACTCAAATCCGACATCTTATGTGAAAGTTATGCAAGTTTGAAGTTTTCAGTAAACTCCAAAAGCTGAGTTTGACCAGAGTTGACTTTGACTTGGGAATTATTAAAAAAAGAATATTCCTAGAATATTCCTAAAAATATTCCCTGGAATATTCCTCGAAATATTCCATTTGGGCCAATATTTTGTCGACAAGTGTCATCTTTCCATTCGTCTGTTGTTTGACTTTTGAGAATTGCAGCCAATCAACGAATGCCACGTGGCAAGCCCGTAGGTCGCCACGTGGCCCCAAGCCTATGGAAATTTTGGTCGGCAAAATTTTATGACTCCACAGGAGTCAAACCGTAGACCTCCTGCAAACAAACAGGGCACCTTACCATTATACCTTGTATTTGGTTCTTAACTATAGTGACGGAGAAGTGCTATTTAAATTTTGAATTGGATTTCATTGGGAGGTAAAGGGGGCTAGCCCCTAAGGGCCAGCTCCCGACACCATATAACCCTGCGCATGAACCATGGCCTAAAGACTTTGCACTGGCGGAGAATTTTGTTAAGCCCTCAGGGCTAAGACCCAGTCTTCATAAAACCTTTCGCTGGGATCCGGGGGGCTATTCTAACCTCCAGCGGTTATCACGGTTTGGCCAACCATAACATGTGGTCGGAACCTTCTAAATGTTTGTTGAAATTTATGGTAACGTTTAATGCCAACATTAAACCGGCGGTTATTGCGGGGAGGTCACATGCCCCCGCCCCACATTTTATGCTGCGGTTTTCTCAAATGGTTAGTATGGTGGGTTCGAAAATTTTGGAGGTCGGCCAGTTTTGGCGCTGCTAACTGGCAGTGTTTCCATTTTTGGTGGGATTTTTACTTGACATTGGGTAGAAGTTTGTTTTGGTCATAACTTCTCCAATATTGGACCAAATTGGACAAAATTTTGGTCAATTTTAGCTTTCTTCAACATTCTGAAGCCATTGGGATAGGTTACAAAGGTATTAGAGGTGTTCTACAGCCATTTTAGCTTCAGGGAATCTTGGAGAGCCACTAGGGCCATTGGGGAAATGGAGTTATCTGGAGTTGTACCTCACTGTTTGAGGTAAACCAAAAACCATTTTCAACTATTTTTGACCTTTTGAACCTAATGGAAGAGGTTTCAGAATTGTTTGAGGTTTTCTATAGCCTGAAAAGCTTCATGGGATTTGAAAGAGCCATCAGGGCCTTGTTGAAGAAGGCACTGTATTTGGTAATGTTTCACTGTTTAGTGAATAGGGAAAGGCATTTTTAGCATTTTCATGTCTTCTGATTCTATATTTACAGTCATATTTTCCTATTGAGGCACTTTTAAACTTGCATTAGCATTTTGGAGCATTTTAATACAATAGGACAAGCCAATTTGGGAGGCTTGGTCCAGTAGATGTAGCCCAGAAGGGGTGAACTGCTCACCAAATATCTGAGTTATGTTATGTTGAAGTTATTCTGTTGTGTATTGCTGATATCATATATTAAACAAAAAAATTAATTAACATTGCCTCACACATAAACTCAGAAACATTTACCAAATACACTTTGTTTAACTTGAAAGACATGGAGAATTTTGCACACATTTAATTAAATGGAAATGGATACTTTGCACAACATTTATAGCATTTACAAATACTTCGATTTTCATATCAATATGTCTTGCATCTATTAAGAGAAGAAAACAATTCAGCTAATGTTGGTTCTCATTTTGAAGGGGCGTCCCTGTTTTCCTCTTGCTCTTCTGCAACTGCTGGAACAGAGTGTTGAACTGGTACTTTAGGGCTAGCTTCCTCTGAAGTTTCTTTTGCTAGGATCAATTTCCTTATGCCTTTATGTCTTGAGGAAGAGAATATGTTTTCCTCACCTATAGACTTAACTTCTTTATTAGGCTGGGTTTTCCCTTTCTTGAATTTAATGGAATTTTCTCTTATGAATGATGCTAAAGTTTGGGGTTCCTTTGAATATTTCCTTGTATAAACCCTTTATGTTGGTTGTACCATCGGTATGGGAGTAACAAGTTCAGTTCTGGCTCTCTTAGTTGAACTTCTAGTTTGTCTACTTGTTGATGGAATAGACTGAGCTTCTTGTGAACTATTTGGCACAGGTGTTGAGCCAGTTTGTTCTTGGACATTTTTCTTCTTAGGTCTCCCTACCCTCCTCCTAGAATTGATACTACCAAACCCTTCATTTGCTAGCAATTTTTCCCAAGTATTTCTCTTTTTCTTAAGGTGATAGACCACCAACATCTTGATTAAACCTATATGGTAGAGGTTATGCAAGGAAGAGTTAGGGATCTTCTGCAACTTCAAAGACATTTTAAGCAAGGATTTGTAGAGAAATAAAGTTAAATTCATAGGTCTGACACTTGAGATGTGAGAGAGAAAACTCACTTGATACTGATGTACAATTGAGAATATCCCCTCACAAGTGATATAACGTTGCACCGTAGTTATAACATGCTGCCATTCTGGCCTAAAAAATGAAATATGCATAATAGGAGTCCAATTGACATTTACATGCTCAGGTTTGAGGAAGGCACTTACATCTGCTTACAACATTTTCTTCTTGAAACAACATTCTCCAGTGGATGAAATCTGAGTAGCCTTGGCTATAATGGTCTTGTTGACTTTGAAATTTTTTCTTCCAAGCTTGACTTTCTCCCTGTCAAAACTTTCTGCAAAGGCTTGTGCAACAACTACATTTTCTTCTGAGAATTTCTATAAAAACCTGTACCAGCCTGTTGTTTGAAATTGTGGCTTTGCTCTGGCATTGACAAACATGGTATTTTTTGGCTCAGAGTGGTTAAAATTTCCACCTTTACCCATTTTGATAAACACCTAAGATTCTGTTATGCACAACTATTCAAACTGGAAGTAAAAACCCTACACACAACCCTAATTTCTTGCTTTGGGATAATAAGCTAGTTGCTATAAAATGTAACTCTGTTAGCTGTAACCTTCACGGATAACTTAGTCATGAAAACATCGAACCTAATGCTCTGGAGTCTGCGCCTTCAATCATGGTATGGTTTTAATTGACATGATTTGAAATGATTCAAATATGAGAGCCAAATCACCCCATACAATACATCACTCCTCCGCATCACTAAAAAATTGATACCTTGTACCTTATTTTCTGCTTCAACCTTAATGGGTAGCTATAGGTTAGCTCCACCAATAATATAACCATTCTCTAATAATATTTATTCTAAGTTAGAAATAATTACCCTTTTAAAAAGAATAATATCTCATAACATAGAAGATATTCAATTAATTTCAAAGGAGAATGATCTTTTCTCTAAAAAATGTTCATTGCATCTCCTTATGCAGTTTCAGGGAAATAGCTACTTTTATCTTCGTGTCACCAATGAAACCAAAACCGAAGTCCTGAAGAAATAGCCTCCTTTTCAAAAGAATAGCTATTATTTCAGAATGAGAAGCTATTATTTTATTACTAAAATCACCAATAAATTTGACTCTAACCTAAGTTAAAACAATGGTTTTAACTTTTATATGAACCTAAGACACAATACCACCCATAAAACTGAAAATATTTTTGGTTTTGAGACTCTTTTTGGATTTTATTGAAGATGACTAGAACTTTGGCATAGGCTAGGGAACAAGAAAAAATTCAAAAACAATAATATAATGGTGGTTAAACTATTAACATTTATAGTTCTAACACCCCAGACCTAACCTCAGGTCCACTTAGTCCCGTGTAGTCCCACAACTTATTGAATCCAATTTTAGAAAGGCCACTTGGAATCCAAGTTTCCATAAGGATTTTAGGAGCTAATAATATTCTTTACAAGTCATATACTCAAACCCTATCTCTTAGAATAACCCTAAGCCCTTCCTAGAGAGCCTTTCATCTTTCTTTCGAAGCAAGCAAGCCATATATATGAGCCTTTCTTGTGAATAGGTTTTAGGATCACTTCTCATTGTATCATTGATCCATTCAATTTCGTGATATTTGTTTTAACGAGTCTCCTCCAATCAGTGAAAGTCAGTAAAGAGTAGGGAGCCTTAGTTGAGGTGACATTGGGCTATTGCTTCATTGTTTCCCTAGACCTAGTGATTTACCTTCAATGATCCCCTTTTAGGACCCTTGCTAATTTGAGCGGTAACATTTCTAGCACCGTTGTTGGGGACACAAGATATGTGTTTTGTTCCCCATACGACATATTGATATATAATTATTGGTGACTCCATTGTAATAACGAAGCCCTAGTTTTTTTATACAATCTATGCTTCTGTGATCCATCATATAAATTATAAAAAATCTTTCGGTAATAATCACATGCTATGGAACATTGTCAACGTGTTTCGAACCAACCAGTGTGGTTCATTGAACTCTAAGGTTGATGATTTTGTGGTGAAGCAATAATTTTTCTAGGCATATTCAAATTCACCTTGGTGAATCCTACATATTTTTCATGTATATCTCAAAAATGTTGTCTTTCCTTGATAAATTTCCCACTTTGGACATTGCTAGCATCCCTTTGCACCATAATCATGTCACACGAAGGATAGTACGTGGGGTTCCCGTGTTTCATGGTGATACACTCTCCGTAATTGACCATGTAAAAATATTTAATGCACATGTTTCAAGAGAGGAGGTTGTTCACCAAGATGTCCTTATGTTTTTGTTCATGGGATCTCTTGGTGGTCATAACTCATGGCCACATGATCATGAACCTAAGAGAATCTCATCTATTGAGGAGTTTTTTGATGGATTTCTTAGAAATTTTCAAGTATGCCCCACATTAAGCATCCAAGAGGAAGCCTTCATTGAGCATCATCAAGACATTGAGAATATAAGTAATGAACAAGAAGTTATTTCCTCCTCAGGTCCACATGACGAAAAGGATGATTTTGATAACACATGTGTTGGGAAGGATGAAGTTGAGACTAACCTTACCTTTCTCGAGGATATTACTCATGATGACTCTCATTTTGAGAACCTTGATGAAGGTGATCCCATTAGCCCCTTAGATGATGACATTGGAGATTAATTTCGTATTGAAAAGTAAAAATGAGAAATTGTTCGTCCTAAATTTGATTGTGCTCCCATTTACGACACTCAAAAGGAGGATGAGGCTGAGATTGGTCCTCCCTTTCTCTCGAGAATTATTTATGGTGAAATATCCTTTGATTCCCTTGGGAAAGATGATTTTATTTTACCTTGCATAAAGAGGGGCAATTGGAAGTGATCAATTTTCCTTTTAGGAGAGGCCCAATATTTGACACTAAGGAAATCAGTAAGGCTCCCACCTCTCTTAGGTATGATGCTATATTGAAATCCCCCGAGCCTTATAATTTTGGGGAAGAGAAACATGTTGGATAAAACACTCGACCCTCTTGTTTGTATCCTTCTCTTGTTCATCATATTGAGATTGATTCTCGCACCTAGTATCATATTATCTCAAGTGGCCTTGATCCCATTCCCCTTTTTTAGTATAGCGTTGAGGAAGAACCCCTGGTTGAGTATTATTTATCTCCTTGGGCAGCCCCTTAGTATCATGACCAATCTATAATCTCCCCTTTCTAGTGTGATCATCGTGGGAAGCCTACTTGTGTTTCTCCATATCATCAGTCTCCCTTTACTACTAATCATAACCCTGTAGAGGAAATAAAATATGACATAAATGGTAATGGAAATAATATCCTCGAGGTTTCCATCCATAAAAAAATTTATGAGCCTAATCACTGACATCTCTGTATTTGGTTAGAAGAGAGGATCTCATGTACTAGATTACATCCTTTTCTTACCTCTTCTCACGTGATCATCCATGTGTGGGCATCATATTTTCCCACCTCCCACCCTCTTCATCTTCCATATAATTGTATCAACATCTTCTTTTGGATTTTCTACATGAGTAATCATACTCACAAGCAGATTTATATTGATATAATGATATGTTGGTTGCATTGGCTTTATGATTACACTTAGTATTATTTTCACACCATATGCATGTTAGAGTAGGATGCATTGAATGTTGATTTTTGCATTAGAATTACTGTCATATGATATTTCTCATGATAGAATCATTTGGATAAAAAATTTCATATTTTATTTTTTGTTGATTTTACGCCCTAACATTAAGCATGGGTGATCGTAAGACACCATGCAAACATATTTCCCCATGGGTTTAGTCTTTGATATATGCAGGTAATAGTTCTATGGTAACCAAGAGATTTTTGGTGTTCTAGTGACCTCCCATTCAAGTAGATTTACCCACTTTTCAAAATATCACGTCCTTATTGGAGCCAGATGTTACCCACTATTTTGGAGTGATATCCCTAGGAGAAAATTTACCTAAATATTGTCCTCATCCAACAGCCAACATCCCCTTGCAGCCAAAAAATACCTCGTAGTTCCATTTCTTCACCATTTGATCCATCCATGTGGTCACTCACCCATCTGTCATGATCATATGTTTGAAGGTGGGCCTCTCGAACCTATAGTTATGCCTTTTAATTTGGTAATTGAGTATTGTAGTTTTCTTATCATGGACACTTATGGGAATGGATTAATCAGAGGATTCGACGAAAATAATGGGCTAGGTATGTGATTTTTTCCCCTATATCTATTTTGGATGTTACCCTTGGATATTAGTCTTGTGGGATCTCTTTTACTGACCTTTGGGCTTTAGGGATGGTACTACATGGGAAACTCTAATTTTGGTTGTGTGATCCCATTCCTTAATCCACATATATTACCCCCTTTCCTTTCATTACAACCCCCATTCATCATTTCTACCACCTGGGTCCACATAGGGTTAGCCTCTCCTTCCCCTTACCTACACCTTTGGGCTGGATTGAAATGATGCCACAGAGGTTGATGCAGCTAAAAAGAAAAGTAAAATCATAATGGGTCACATTCAATAGGAAAATATACCACAAAATGAAAAATATGGTTGGGAAAAACACATTTAGGACGTGAGAAAAATCCAAATTCATGACCTCTACCCCATACCCATGGCCATCACCCTGGTTCCTATAGGCCCTAGATGAGCCTCCTCTATCTTTAAGGAACCCATGATTGTCCCAACCCCTGGTGAGAAATGAACCAACCTGCCTTGAAGGGGGATATCCACTTCTATACCTTACATATCATGGTCTTATCCTTGAGCCCCAAGCTGTGAATCAAAGAAAAAAATCATAAAAGGAAAAAGGAATATAAATAAGGGTGGAAAAATCAAGGCCATAGTATCTCATGTACCATGATTTCTCCCTCCTATACATTATATACCCAAGTGTGGAGTTCCCTTTATTAGCTACCTTTGTATCCCAACATGTGGCCCATGATTTCCCCTTTCATTCCCTATTCCATTCATCTATTTGTCACATTCCATTACCATTTTAATGATGTACATTGGACATATTTCCCCCTTTAAAAGTGGAAAATTCCTAATAGGGTGCTTGGTTAACCCCCCTTGGAGCTTGGAGGCAATAGAACATGCCAAATCCCAATATGGAAGGGCATGCCATTATGAAGTGACCATATATTTTCCATGGTTTTCAAGCTCTTTAACTCGATTTCCTTAAATAAATTTTTATACTGGAAGGCTAGGGGACGCATTGGATCTTATCCGGGATTGTATATGGTCTCCTTTTTTGGTTTAGTCTCCCTATACGGGGTCCTAACCATCTAAAAGGCTACATCAACACATGTAGGGTGTGTGTAGAGAGCCATGGGCCTCCATAGTAGTAGAAAACACTCCATTGATCCCTAGATATGTTCATATATTGCTCGAGATTCACCTATTGTACGAGGAAGATGCACCTGGTTCACCATGCCCAACCAGCCGCATAGTTGTACCATGCACTTGGGAGATGACCCAGGATTTTTATGTTGATGTGGAATAACTTACACCATCATCTGAGCCCTTACAGATGGTCTATAAGTATCTTCATTATAATTGGAGACCCATGAGGTTACTTGTGTTCTCCCACACACATTAGGAGAACCACATTTTTATTATTTGGAGAACAAGTGGCCAACCCCATGTCCACTACTTTTGGGAGCCTTATTCATCATTAAAGCACTTATGGACTTCATCAGGCTTCTTAGAAGGCCAAACTACATGTATTATTGACCATTTGACCTCTTGAGAGGATTATTCTTTTGTTTATGAGCTAGTTTGGTGTACTTGTCACCAAAATATAGTTATTTTTCACATTATTTTATTCTAGGGGTTAATGTAGGCCTAATTAGCTAAATCGAACTCATTAGAAGTGTATAAATACAATTGGTTTGAATTCATTTTAGCATCATCACTTGGATTGGACTTGTATCTCTTTAGAGAACTTCACTATCCTTTTTGAGGACAAAGTTTTGGAGCATGGAAGGAATTTTAATGTTTGGATCATTTTCTTTTGTCTTGGAGCTTCATGATGGGAAAAGTTTTGATGGTTGGATATACTATTAATACATGTAAATGAAATTTATTGCTATTCTTTCTTTTTACTTTGTCACATACATTGTTGCTGGGATTTTAGCTATACTGGGGCTAATTTATTGCATCCATTTGTGTGAAGTTGTGGAATTTTTTTTCCTATATAGTGATGCTTCATGCATGGGCCATGTATTATGAATGAATGTTTCTAAATATGTTTCACCATTAAAAATCATCTTGATAAGCCATCTATTTTTCAAAATGAAGTATAAATCTCTTGAAGCTACTTTTCGTGCTACCCTAATGCTATGTGAATTTGTCTTTGAGGCCTCCTTGACCTTGAAAATCCAAAATCCATAGTCATAATTCCACTTGACTCCAATATCCCCAAAGCTTATTCCTTTCACCTTCCCCTCTTTTCTCAGACTAGCCTACATAGGTCACCTAGGGCATCAATTATCTCACAATCCCATGTAAACACTTTTATTTTTGGTCCACAACTGCGCTGGTGAGTCCTCAAGAATCCCTCCAAATTTCATGAGATTCCAATTGTGGGATCCTGAGATATCACAAGCCCTAGCTTGAAGAGAAATTATTTCTCTTGGTTTCCTTAGGCTAGAAACCTCACTAGGATAATTGCATTGTCTTTCATTAAAAATTCCTTCCTTAATCCCCTTATCCTCCCTGATTAGGTCAAGCACATCATTGGTTTCTCAACCCCATTCCCTTGAACTAAACTTGGATCCATTTCGTCTCGTTTGGTCCCACAACTTATTGAAGCCAAATTTACAAAGACCACCTGGAAGCCAAGCTTCCACAAGGACTTTAAGAACTATGAATTTTCTTGGCAAGTAATATACTCAAACCCAAGCTCTTAGAATCCCCTTAATCCCTTCCTAGAGAGCCTTTCATCTTTCTTTCAAAGCAAGAAAGCCATATATCTATGCCTCGCTTGTGAATAGGCTTTAAGATCACCTCTCACCCTATCACTGATCTATTCAATTTTGTGATCCTTGTTATAACGGGTCTCCTCTTATCGGTGGAAGTTTGTAAAGTGTAGGGAGCCTTAGCCGAGGTGACAGTGGGAAATTTCTACATTGTTTCCCTTGACCTAGTGATATCCATTCAAGGATCCTCTTTTAGGACCCCTGCTAGTTTGAGAGGTGATAAGATTTACAATCAGTCATAGTCTCTTTGAAAATAATTGGGAATTAAGACTCTCATTATAACTATCAAGTCCTTGTCAATATTGAAGCTGAGGCATAAGACATCAACCTTTATACAGAAAATATTTTATCTGAGTAAGGGAACAACAACTATAACTTAAGGTTGCAACAACGGTTCCATAAAGCAGTTTATCGTATCCAACTATGGCAATTGTGCATTAAAGTTGCAACAATTTTTGCTTGATGTTTCAAGAGTTGTGCCTTGGGGATGCAACATCTACGACTTAGAATAAAACATATTATATATAAAATATATCATCATTATGTAACAACATTAAGATATATCCAAAGTTTTCAAACCTTTTATATATAATATTTGGGAACAAAATATGTCTAAGGAAAATGGTCCACAATTTCTACATTGGTTGTCACAAAATTTTGTGAAAGATAATTTAAAAAAAAAGGAAAATGAAAAATGTAATAATAATTTATCATTATTTTGGCCAACCCAAGATCAAATATAATGGAAACATTATTGTTGGTCTCTCAATAGTTGAGTAGTGATAGAAAAACATGTAACCCATAAAATTGAAAAATTATTTGGAATGGAGTTGTTTGAAAGTGAACAATCATTGTTGCTTTTATTGTGAATACTTGTGGCTCTTCTCCTAAGTGAGTAAAATGTTGATTTCAAATTAAATTCTCTAGTAAAAATATGGGTAGAATATTTATCTCATTGATAAATAAAATAGTATACTTGATGCAATCAGACCTCACCCACCTTCCATGCAAATTTGATCACATTTCCTAGATGACAACTTCAATATTAGAATATGTCCTAGTTATTTCTTATTTCTTTTCTTGCTTTGTGGATTTGCATAACCCTTTGGACGCAACTGGGGATACAAGGGAATTATCAAGTATCTAGTCCCTCCAAGGGTCTTCTTTAGCATTTTTCTTAGAATTTCAAAATTCCTTTAATGATTCCTCACTTCTCTAAAACAATGAGCAACAAATAAATTGAATCATACATACATACATTAAATCATCTTTTTATTCATATGAAACTATTAACAAGCTGGGAAACTCTTAGAAAAAAGCATGAAATATATAGATGGGTAGAAGTTAGAACATACTAACATTATTTTCAATTATAATTATTTGAGTGATGATCAAAGAAAAAAATAAAAAAGAACCACATATGGCTGACTATGATTGAAAATAAGTCTTAAGGTTATATGATATGTGAAATAATGCAGAGCAACTTCTCTAATCACATATCAAATGATAACATTTAGCCTGTTCTAACAATAATTCTTCATCAATGCTTCAACCTGCAGAAGGCCAACCTTTCCCTATAATACCTATATACACATATGTAACATGACTCATCATAATCATCATGGATGGAAATGAAAATGTTCATCATATGCCATCAAAAAGTAACATAAATACGCAAAAATGATTATCATCAAGGGAAAATCTCATCATAGAGTAACAATTTATTAAGCAACCACATAAGTCAAAGTGTCCAACATAGGGAAATTCACAGACCTAGTTTAAATGCAGAGGAAGTTCACACACCTAATTTAAATGTAGAGGCATGATTATGTTTGAAATCAACAACTTATTTTTTAAGAAAGTGTGAATATATATATATATATATATATATATATATATATATATATATATATATATATATATATATATATATATATATAATACCTCATGTTATAGGAATAATTAAGACGTGTATGTCAAACAATATAGGAAGCATGTTGATTATTCTAAAGGATATCTCTATATCAATTGGTGGTAACATACTTCATAAATTCATGGAAGAATCAAAATTTGGCAGGAACATTTCAGCTGATGTAGTGCTAATTAATCAAGAAGTCTTCGAAAAGGGAAATTTCCAACTTGAGAGACAAAAGGGTGCTTCAATTAGTGAAATACGAAGAAATTTTAACACATATATGTTCATGGAAGATGGAAAAACATGAATATTAAAGGAAATATTTCCATCATAGAACAACTTTGTAAACCCAAAAATCTAAATGATAATAAATCATACGCATAACACTTTATTTGATAAACATGCAACCAATGATCAAAATTATTCCTTTTAAATCTCATAATGTTTCAATTAAAATTGATTTAGAAGAGGATCAATTTGAAGCCTCAAATTCTTGTTCAAAATGGGACATGTTTAGTCCTCTATTTGAAGACATTCTAGACTTTGAAAGTAATGTATGAGGCAAAGGAAAAATTTTGAATCATGAAAAATTAATTTGAGGCTAGCAAGGAGTATTTCTGAAACATATGAAGAGCATATAAGGTCAACAAAGGATGATTGCATCAAATCAGGGTTCATTTGTTCTCAGACTAAAGTTTCTCATATGGACGAAGCTGGTAATTCGATAAATTACCCTATTTTTATTTCAATATCAAGTTTCATTCTCCTTTTGATTTGTAATGAAGGTAGGTTGAATGGCATCAGGTCTTTGAATAGGCCATGATAAATCTTAGTATGCTAAACCAAATTGTCTGAGAGCTTGTCACCAAAAAGGCTCTATTCATGAAGTAAAAATAAAAAAATAATCTTAGAAAAGGGCTCACAAATAATAAACAAAAAATATCATAAGTATGCTACTAGAGGCTTCAATCCCATTTCAGACTGATCGAAATTATTAGATCTAGCAAAAATTTCTCAAGATATCCAAGTTTTCTTATAATGTTTAAGTATTCCTCATACAATCTTAGAAAATATGTTTTATTTTTGTCTCAAAAGTAATATCTACTAAATATTGTATAGAATTATTAACCATAAAAAATTATCTCATCGAATTGAATTCTAATACCTCTAGTAGCTGAGACGAAGCATTGGAGACCCAAACAATCATAAAAGGTATGTATAATTTCTCATTTGAATCAAATATTTCACTTGTGGAAATATTTGTGCATCAAGGAGATAAAACTATATTTAAGGACATGATATGTCTGAGCCTATCTTGTTCATGAAATAAAAGTACACTCAAGATATTTCCATCAAAGGATCTTATTTACCTGTCTCAATTGGGGAAAAAAGAGAGAAAAACTTGAAATGGTTAAAGAAACCGAGCCTTTAAAATGGATTAGATCTGACGCCTTAATATCTTAGTATAATTTATCCTCATATGGCTACTGTAATATGTGCAATGCATTGAATATTCTTTCCAACAAGTAGTCTTGAAATTTCAAATGGAAATTTTTTGAAGCAAGGTGGTACACACTTGATAAGTTCTATATGTTGCGAAAGACGCACTAACCTTGTGAAGAACATATGTTTCCCTTTGCAAATATTGCATTGCGTCTAAGTAATAATGTTGAATGATATCTATTTTACTCAATATTGAAAGATGGAGACATGACTTGTTGTCTAATAGTGAAGAAGAGGATGAGCTACTCTTCAAGATTAAATACTAAAGTCACCTTATGAAGAATAAATAGTTATGCAAAACTTGATATAAAAGGATCCAAATCAATACGTTGCTAGAGATTGTGTAACAATATCTAATGATGTTTCCATGTGAAGATTTATGGTTTTGACTAAGTCTGAATATTGTTTTGGACATTGAGACTATATGATATTTGTAAAGAAAGCCTTGTAGATTGTTGAACTTGCAAAAAGATGAAAATTTGAAAATATAAGGGGTTGAAAGTATGAAAGCGTTACCTGGGTATATAGGGTTAACAAACCCAAGAAAGCCAATAAGGGTTTGGAGAAGAAAGCCTAGGGTTGTGGGAAAAACACTAGGATCAAATTTTTTCGCTAAAATAATAAGCCACGGCTCTTGCAAAGAAAGGATGACATGATGATGATGATACAGAAAGGTTATATGTAAGGAGTCTGAAATTCTAGGAGGAGATGCCATTCTTATCAAAGATAAGTACTTATATATCTGTCTTATTTATTACCATTGTTTTTACCATTAGATAGTCTTTTGTCTTTGAATTCTTTGCTTGACTGTAATTTTTCTTCCATGACCTCCTAATGGGGATTGTAGATACACCATGAAGACTTCCAAGTCCCTTTGAAAAAAATGGAAGAACAAAGCAAAGTTGTGATAAAGAGACTCTCTATGATGAGAGATATTGTAAATTGATGTGATCCCAAAAGTGATTGTGAAACACTTTTTTAATGAGAAGGTTGCATAGGCACAAGTTGGTTGGAGTTGTGCCAAATGGTTGGGGTTCAGTGATCTTTAGCGGTCAATTTTTTAGCTGCACAGTATTCACTTCATGCCAAATACCTTGCAAGGTAAAACTCTCTGAATCTTACAAATATTTCAGAAATGAAGATAGTATATCATGGTGGCATGGATAATGAGGGGAAACCGACTATGGTTGTAGTTGGTGCAAATTTTTGCCACAATTCCTAGATATGGAAATATTTATTCCTTATGTTGTAAAGGAGTTCAAACCCTTCATACAAAAACCTTATACAATTATGTACTTAACCTCTGCAACAAATATTTAATGGAAAATTGACTTAGGATGAATGAAACAATTACAACAAATACTTAGACGAAAGCATAAGTTAAATTTACATGCTATATATGTTCTTCACCAAACTTTAGGGTTGAAAGAAACAACTTTTTCCTTATATCCACTTATAGATGCAGAGGTTTGGCGAAAAATGGTGAGTGTGGTTTACTATAATCAAAATTGCTTCTATAGTGATACTATTGCAACTCTTACAAAATAAACCACACAAAGGAAACCACACAAAGGACAAACATAGTTTTGAATCGAAGGGATTCTGTCTACAAGTTGCAATAGATTCCTTTAGTCAAGCTAATTTGTCCTGAAAGTGTCTTGTAAGGTTCGCCACATGTTATTCCATCCCTTTAGTATTGTTCTTGCAATTTTCCTCCATTTTATTTAAAAATAAGAGGAATGTGTTAAGAGGAAAAAAATTATTGCGGGATAAAGAAGAGTTCTTAGTTCCTTGAGAACAACATATCAATGAAAAACCTATGTCATAGTCCTATGTATAAAATTTTTTGTAGCAGTAGTAATTTTTGGCTCCGAAAATGACAGATGGTTTCCCTCCAATTCAAGTCGGACCTAGCCAGGAGACACGTCCATTGACCCTAGACAAAATACTATATAAAGGCAACTCGAGCTTCTTATTTGAGAAATTTTCATTCCTATCTCAAGAAATTTTGTTAATTTTAGTTAATAATGGTACTTTCTATGCTTCACACAATTACTTCAATGTTCCTTTAACACTCCAATGACAATTTCAAATTTATTTTTCCAATATAAATCCAATTAACCATAAATAAAATTAACAATAACTATAGATAGAACATAAGATAAAGTGCAGAAGACAAGCCAAGATAAGAGGACTCAAGATTTAGTGGATGCCAGGGAAAAACCCCAATGTGGGGAAAACCCTTTGATCAAATCTTCTTATTATTATATCAAATTTTCAACACAGAGAGAGAGAGAGTACACAATTCAAAGTTTACTTTCCAAATCAAAGTCAAAACAACCCTGTGAAATCTGTAGTCAATTGCAGTCAAATTCATCCCTAACCAGAAAGTCAAAAGTGGTCAAATCAACAGCAAAATGCCTCCTTTGAATCTCAGTCTAATCGAGTCAAAATCGGACTGAATAGGAGTTAACAAATAGCCTAAAATAGTCACAAATTCAGCAGTCAAACTTGGTCAAATTCTGCCCTGAAGTCTGTGGTCAACCTGGAGTTTTATACTGTAGTTTAAGTGCCCAAAATACCTTGATTTTTGTGCCAATATGTACGACCTACCAAAAATGAAAATTTCCCACAAAAATAGTAGCCAAACTCTCCTTGTTCAATGTTGGTTAAACCCCTACTACAGTCCCGAAATTTGACCCTGGCATCTGCCCAGAAAATTCGTCCTCCTTACCACACATGTGAGATTAGATCTACCTAGTAGTTGTATGAACCAATGAAAGGAGAGAGAAGAAATGTGTGAGTGATAATGATGTCAAATGAGGTGAGAGGACATGTATATTTATACAATTCATTGAGGGTGAAGTGTCACATCCATTGGGCTTCATGAGCCTACATGATGATGTGGCTGACCTTGACAATTTACACATGTGTGGGCTTAAATTCAAAAACACATTCTTGCTTGTCCAAATTTGATGATCTTTAGGTCAATTTTGGTCCTCTAAGAAATGGGAATTAAATTTAATAATCATATCCATAAAATGAGCTATCTAATAGTGGAATTTGGCCCTAGTTTCAAATTTTAACACTCCCTCCCAACTAGGGAAAATTCCACCTGCCAATCCATCCATCATCATCGATCATCATTCCATATCCATCTGTGTAACTAGTCTCAAATATTCTGAAAAATGATGTAATAACGAAGAAGAATTGATTGATACTGAATCACAAGACCTTGCCACTCTCCATTGAAAAAAGTCATCTAAGGGTAGAACCCCAATAAGCTTTTATCCTGAATGATCAAGTTGTTGAACACCATGCATCCTAGATATGGGGAGTACGAAAATACATGATGCATCCATCTATAGTTCTATGGTCCCTATCCACTTTTCCCAACTCATTTTCCAGATGAGAGGTAATTCCCATGAGTCCCAAACTACATGTGTATGATGTATGGTTGGGCATTAGCAAGAGAAGGTGAACCACTTGTCCTACTCATATTCCATATGAGAAGGTGAAACAATCTTCCTATGCATATTTCAAACGTAGGGGAAGGTGAACCACTCACCCTACACACACGTGTCATCAATCATAGGGCAAAGTGAACCACTTGGTGAGCTATGGTGTTGCACCAAGAGTGTTGCAACTTCCAGGGGCTGCCCTACTTTACTTTATCAACCTAGGTTTCGTACAAACTTAGAGGTGATAGTGCTATATACACAGTAGATGCACTTTGTTCATGTCATCCTCTTCTGTTTTATGAAAGGGTGCTATCTCTTAAACTATGATAAAATCTGAAAAGTAAATTGCTGAAAATAAATGATAAGAATGAAACTAATTTAATTTGCAGAAAAGAAATGACAGAAAGGAAACTAATTTAACCTACTGAAAATAATTGGCATAAAGGAAACGAATTCTAAACCACACTTAACTTGGCCAAACTGATAAATGCACTCTATTTATCCTCTGGTCTATATACCATGCTTCTACCCATGCAACTAATTTTCCATGACGTAATTATGATTTAAAAAGTGTGATTTGCAGCTTGGAGGAGAGAAAAAGGGCTAAAGATGCTAATGGAGGTCTTAACACATGAAATGAAGCTTAGAGGTGGAAAGAGGGGGTTTAAACTGGATTAAATCTTTGTTGAAGTGCAAATAAGCCTTGGAGTGGAATAATTCAAAAAGTGCAATGGCAGAGTGCGATATAGGACAAAGGTTGTGGTATGCGATTTCGCAATCGTAATATCGCAAAAGTAAAGGGACAGTGGAAAATTTGTCCGGGAATGGGAGTGAAGTGCGATGAGGTAAGTTTTGTAAAGTGCGATGCAGAGTGGTGAAGTGAAGGTGGGACCGATATCACAATCGCAATATCGCGGAGTAGGAGCGGCAAGTGTTAAAGAAAAAAACAAAAAGGTTGCGATGAGAAGTGTGCGATATGGCGACAATATCACATTGATGTTTGAAAGCAGTAGTGTTAAGGAGAAAAGGTAAAAGTTGCGATCTACAATTGCGTGAAAATGAAATGTGATTTTGTGTGCGGCAAGTCTCGAAAGAAAAAGGGAAAAGGCGTGATATGCGATATGCGAGATTGCAATATCGCAATTGGAAGAACCAAGCGATAAGTGTTAAAAGAAGAGGGAAATAATTGCGAGTTGTGATTTGTGATGTACGATAGCAGGGGTTTCGAGGAGGAAAGGCGGAATTTGTGTTTTTATGGTTTTCGAACATTTTTATGTGTTTTTCATTAAAAAAGGTAAGGTAACCGTGAATGAAGAAAATAAAGGAATAAGGCGGGCTGAAGGGCTTGAGTGCATTTAGGGAAAAAGGTAGGGTGCAGCATTAAAAAGAAGCAGAAAATAAGAGGGAATGGAGGTGCACCAGCAGTTCTCAGAAGTGTAACACACCTATGGATTCATGCATGGAAAGCTAACAAAAGTGCGTGATAACAACAGTGAAAGAGATACTCGGACATGGTAATGCAGTTTCTTACCTAAACTCAAACAAAAAGAAATTTTTGGCTCGTGGGAAGGTCTACCCTTCTCGAACTCTATTGACAGAGATGAGAGGGGGAGGCTTGATCACAAATTTTGGAGTTTTTCCTCTATTCTGCTACTCATAAGCAAATGAAAAACTACAACAACAAACTGAAAGCAAAGACTAAGCATCAATGAAACTATCAAAAGTAGATCTAGCTAAATGGCAGAAGAAAAACTAACTAAATGACAGAAAGGAAAGAATGAAGACAACAGAGAAGCTGAGGCACATGGATTGGCCCTAACCCATGAGCCTAGCTCTCTGAAACTTAAATTAGTTGAATGAAATAAGTCTGCTCATTTCATAAAAGAATAGCCATATACATCTCTGAAAGTTTGATCACTGAGTAAAATAAAAAGCTCAATAGTTTGCAAAAAAATTTCAACTAGAATTGACTGGAATTGACTAACTCCTCCTAGCTCTAGCTCTGCCTTATTTATTCTACAGGGTAGCTACCAACATCTTCCTAGAAATATGGTGATTGAGTCCTCTTGACTCCCAGTAAACAAAGATTGAGTGCACTCCTCTTTGAGTTGCTTGGCTGCCTTTGGAATTCGAATTGCTAGAGAAAATCTAGGGTGGATAATCCTCCTATAATTTCTCCTTGTTGTCTCCTCCAATTATTTATGATAAAACCTTTAGAAAAATTCTTAATAAATCATGATTTTCTGCACTCAACCTCATAATAGGTACTTAGAGTATGTTTGATGCCCGGGCTACCACACTCAAGACAATATTTCACTCTCTATGTGCATATAAACTGCCTTCCGAATTCTAGTCCCAAATAATTTTAAATCAGGGCAAAATCCACCACTATGCGGAAGCTCATCTTCTTCCAATGGTTAACCCATGCATTGCATATCAATTACTCTTTACATTAATTATATGGTTATGAAATAGAACTTTCTTAATCCAAAGTCTCCTCTTTTAATTTATTTCCAAATGAAAGCACCTCTTGAATAGTTTTACCGTAAAACCTTTGGATTAATTAACTCTCGACATTGTACTCATAACTCAGTCTTTAAACTCAATGGTTATAAAAATCTGCGTATCAACTTTAATCCTAAGGCTTATATGCTAATAGATTGTAGGATTGTTCACGACCCAACATTCAATTGATTAATATGGCCCCACACGATATAAAAACCATTGAATAAAAATGAGTTTGCATTCGGGCCCCAACGTCCTTACCTAGCTTATCGCCCATGCAACTTCACATTGTGAATGCTGTCCAATCCCCATCGGTCCACATCCGACGACAATCGCAATTTTTCCCTCACTTTGCTTTAACATGAAAAAAAGTGTGAAATGGGTGGTAATTGAATACCACCGTCAACCACGTGTCAAGCGTCGAGCGCTATCACACTTTTTTTTGGATTCCACTTACCACCTTTAAATTGTGCGAAAACCACACTTCGCCTCCAAAACCGCTTTAACTGTTCATTGCACGGTTCCACCTCTTTTCTTCACAGTTACATTCCTTCCACTTAACTATCCAGTGAATTGAACCTCCAGTCTTATACAGACTTTCAACCATGATTTCAATAATCGAAATTCTAATTCATTTCGACTTCCACCTGCAATGAAATTCGACCCTTGCTATTCCATCTTTTCAGTTCTACGGGATTTCAACTTAACATTCAACAGGATCGATTCTCCACTAGCCTCTAATCCCTCAATACATACATTCTACGCATGTAATTGCCACCAAAATGAAATTCAATGCTTTCTTACTGTATATGATCAATAAAAGATGAATCGGTTCTATCGATTATCACAAGGGAACCAACTCAACTCTTACAGACATGTAATCAGAGTTCAAACATTCCAATTAAACAGAGACTATGCTTCAAATTGCAGAATAAAGCTCTTCAGAAGCGCTTTCCATCAAAACACAAAAATATAGAGTCCATATCAATTTATAACACTCCCCTATTCTTATCAACTCAATTGATAGCCAAAGTCAATTTTTTCCAATGACACCCAGGGCTCATTTACACAGAGTTAAATCAAAAATATCCATATAATGCTGAAACAATTCCTTTTATATACACAACTGAAATTACTTATAGAACCTCCTTGTTTTGGCCAGATCTTCTATTCGGTGGCCTTCTACTCTGCATAGCTCTGGACTCTGAACTCTCTACTCTACGCTGCTCTTAACTACTCTACAGATGCTTACATTTATACAAGAGATGAATGAATCAATTCAGCTTCTTTAATAGCTCAATGAATATTCTTGGAATTCTCCAAATTCCTTAAGTTAGACTCAATTCCCAAAATAACTGAACTGACTCTTCACCTTCCTAACTAATCAACTTCCCCCATGTTCTCTAGTGATTAGAGAATATTTACAATTCCTCACCATTTTATTCAAAATACTAATATTTACATGAGAATTTAAAAACATAAGACCCCCCTATGTCTACTTAGATACAAAGTATTGTATTGCGCCTAATGCCCCTGCATCAAACTCCCAAGGTTCAAATTGATCATGATCTTCTGATCATATGTCTTTAATATTTGCCTCCTAGATCCCATACTTTGTTTTTCTATTGTCCAACAGCTGCACTATCCTCCAACTGTACTTCTCCAGGTCTCCATATCTTGTTCTGCAATTCACCTCCAGCTATGCTTTCACAATATCTTCTTGTCTTTCCCTTGCTAGAATCCTTCTGCTTTCTTGCTGTTGTTTGCTGCTTCTGAGACACCTTCATCATCAGTCTTCTGATGCTTTCAATCTCTATGTCCAACTTATCTTCTAGCTAGAAATTCCCCTGCCCGCTGCTGCTGTTTTCAAATTCTGTTGTTGTCAATGATGCTGCTGCTACTGCCTTCAAGAGTGTTGCTGTTGTAGCTACCATAGATGTGGCTTTAGCTGCTACTCTTGCTAATGCTGCCTCTTTTTCCAGAAATGTTGTTGCCTCTGTGGCTTTCTCCTCAATCGTTTTTGTAATTGTTTCTATTTTTGTAGATGGCATCCCACATGTTGCCTCAGCTGCCACCATGGATGTTGTTGATGCCAATGTTGCTTCAGCTGTTACCTCCTTGATTTTTGCTGCCTCCCTAACTTCCTGTCCCTCTGTAAAAATTTTCTTTTGCTCATCATCTGCAAATTTACTTCTAGAAAACAAGTCATCAAATAACTTTCTTCTTGCAGTAACATACTCATTCAGTATACTAGTAAACATAATCAAATTCCGAAAACTAGTATCTGTTCATTTTTCTTCCACAGCTTCAGGCATCTTTACTTCAGTGTCTGCCATTTCTTTCTCTTCCTCAAATGTTTCCAGCAAACATTTCAGCCACCTTTTCTGTACTCTCTTCACATCCTCGGCATGTTGCAATTCAATTTCAGCATCTCCTTCCTCTTCTTGGACAGTCTTCAGTAATTTTCTTTCATCCCATTGATTGATCTTGGCAATCAAATCAAGCTCTTCAACCACTGTATCTTCATCTCCTGTCAGAATAGAATGTTGATTCCTCCTTACTGTAGCAGTTTGAAAAATATGTCCTCCAGTCTTCTCTTGGCCCATCAGACAGGCCAATTCTTCCTTGTCACCAACAGTAACAAGCTTCTGCATATGAGACATGACTGTCTCACCTTCTTCCTACAACAGTTCTTCCCTTCTCAAGACAATTCCAAATGATGGATTGTCTTCAGCATCACCTGTAGACACAATCAAATTTTTCAGTTCCAAAATCACAAGACCTAATGGTCTCAATTGATGATCCAGTCACCAATTCTTCTCTCTGCAGTTCTAAGTCTATTTCAAGACTCATAAATTCTTCACTTTCTTTCTCCTAAGATGCCAGAGTTATCTGCACTGTTCCAATCACCATGTTAAAATGATGATCCCTCACTATGTTTTCAGCTAACATAGTTTCCTTCTTGCTAACTTTCTTGGCAACTTCCATTTGCTGTCCTTCTTTCCCCGCATGATCAAAACATGAACCTTCAACATTAAAATTACAGGGTCTCAATACCTCTTCCTCCTTTGACAACACATCAGTATGTTGTTCTGAGTTTTCTTCCAAATACTTTGTCAGCACATTAGTATGCTGAGTTGCTTTACTCATGAGATTGTCAACTAGCCTCCTCTTCTTTCTATCATCTACTTCATGAATGTCCTTCTGCTGTGATTCACCAAAATGAAATCCTTCATTTGATTGAACCATTTTCTTATCTTCTGTTCTCTGATTGTCATTCATGACAATTTCTCTATCTTGCTTCTCCAACAATTTATCCTATGCATAGGTCCTCTGCTTCTCCAATTCTCTTCTTTGGAAATCCAACCTCCTATACAATTCAACAACTTCAATTGGAGTAGATTTTGGGAACCTCACACAACCTTTTATACCTTTTCTTGTTCTTGACCAATCATCAACCGATCCTTCTCTCTCTACCTCAATATTCTGCTGAATATTCTCATTGGACTCTTCTGTCTTTATGTCTTCCTCCTGAGATCTTACTATCTCAGCATTGATTTGAACAGATTTTAGATTCAATTTCTCCTCCTCAACAAACTTTAAAGTTTGTTCATCTTCCTGTGGTGTACCTGCAAACATACACAATTCTTTAGTTTTAAAACCATAAGACTTTTAAGTCTTGGTTGCTTTCTCAAGCACTTCCCTTTGAATAGATCTGCATGTGGAATCTCCAAATTCCATTCTTGACTCAAGAACTCTGAGTTCCTCTTCCTCTGTAGAACCTGTCATCACCTCACAATGGTCAAACTCAAAAATACAAGGCTTTACATCTTCCAGTTGATCTGGACTTGCCCAATAACTCAATAAATCATCAATGATTTTCTCTTCAGCAAGACAAACTTATTGTTGCCTTAAGTCTTCATCATGGTTCACAAGATCTCTTGCAGATCTCCATTCTTCATATGTAGTATGTTCTAATTCACAACCAGAAAATTCTTTTCTCAACTCAGTTGTCTTGAGTTCCTCTTTCAATAAGGCAATCTCCTTTTGCCTCAACCTCAACTATAATGGTTGCCATTTTACTCTCCTCTTCATGAGCCAACAAACTCTCTAGCTTTCCTCTATCCTCTTTTCCAGTTTATTAAACTGTTCTGTGATCTCAACTACCTCTTTCCAGTATTCTGCATCAGTCAACTACTGCCTCATGCCATTTGCCTTGGCATATTCTTTCTCTCTTCTGCTGTGGCCTGTCTCAGAACCTATGCAATCTTTGCTATGACCATCAGTATTCATCTCCTCCTCCATGAGTTCTTCACTCATCAGCTGCACCAAGCCTCTACAACAACAAGCTCTCTTGTTGCACCTTACCTCACCAATCCTTTCCTCCGGATCTGGGATTTTGGCAAGTACTGGTCCCCTATCTGCTAGAACCTTTTGAGCACTCTCTTCTACTCTCTCTAGGCTTCACTCTGAAACTTTTCAAGAACACATCTGTTCTTCTTTCATCCAACCTCTGTTAGGAATTCTCCAGGTTCTGCCACAGTTTATTCTTCACTTTAGAATACTCTGCTAAACTCTTTTATCACTGCTCTCAAAGCTGTGATTTGCCTTTTCTGAGATTCTTCAATTGCCTGCAATCTGAATTCTGCAAAAAATTCTTCAAACCAGAGTTAAACACTTCTCATCACTCACCTTCTCTTGAGAACACTACAATTTCTCTCCCTATTCAACCTTTAGCTGAATATCAGGTTCACTGCCTTCACCATCAAAACTTAGTCTGTACTTTCTGCAACCATCATCCTGCAATCATAAATCTCAAATCAGATTTAAAATTATTTTACCTGCAAAATCCCTGCATGATCTTATTCTTCACTCATTCTGCAAATCCTGTTCACTGTAATTCTGTGTACTTTGCTGTATATCAGATCTTAGAATCTGATCTTCCTTCTTCTGTCACGTGCACTGCACCTCTGTATGCTGCAATCTCTATCATATCTGTGTTCACATATGCATTTCAAAAATTAAATTTTCAAGAGCTATTCCAGCTCTGATACCACTTGATGCCCGGGCTACCACACTCAAGACAATATTTCACTCTCTATGTGCATATAAACTACCTTCCAAATTCTAGTCCCAAATAATTTTAAATCAGGGCAAAATCCACCACTATGCGGAAGCTCATCTTCTTCCAATGGTTAACCCATGCATAGCATATCAATTACTCTTTACATTAATTATATTGTTATGAAATCATACGTAGAACTTGCTTAATCCAAATTCTCCTCTTTTAATTTATTTCCAAATGAAAGCACCTCTTGAATAGTTTTACCGTAGAACCATTGGATTAATTAACTCTCGGCATTGTACTCATAACTCAGTATTTAAACTCAATGGTTATAAAAATCTGCATATCAACTTTAATCCTAAGGCTTATATGCTAATAGACCATAGGATTGTTCACAACCCAACATTCAATTGATTAATATGGCCCCACACGATATAAAAACCATCACATCAAAATGAATTTGCATTTGGGCTCCAACGTCCTTACCTATCGTATCGCCCGTGTAACTTCACATTGTGAATGCCATTTGATCCCCATTGGTCCACATCTGACAAAAATCACACTTTTTCTCTCACTATGCTTTAACACAAAAAAAAGTGCGAAATGGGTGGTAATTGAATACCACCGTCAACCACATGTCAAGCGTCGAGCGCTATCGCACTTTTTTTTGGGATTTCGCTTACCACCTTTAAATTGTGCGAAAACCACACTTCGCCTCCAAAACTGCTTTAACTGTTTATTACACGGTTCCACCTCTTTTCTTCACCGTTCTGTTCCTTCCACTTAACTATCCAGTGAATTGAACCTCCAGTCTTATATGGACTTTCAACCACGAATTCCATAATTGGAATTCTAATTCATTTCGACTTCCACCTGTAATGACATTCGACCCTTGCTATTCCATATTTTCAGTTCTACGGGATTTTAACTTAACACTCAACAGGACCAGTTCTCCACTAGCCTCTAATCCCTCAATACATACATTCTACGTAGGTAATTGCCACCAAAATGAAATTCAATGCTTCCTTACTGTATATGATCAATAAAAGATGAATCGATTTTATCAATTATTACAAGGGAACCAACTCAACTCTTACAGACATGTAATCAGAGTTCAAACATTCCAATTAAACAGAGACTATGCTTCAAATTGCAGAATAAAGCTCTTCAGAAGCGCTTTCCATCAAAACACAAAAATATAGACTCCATATCAATTTATAACACTCCCCTGTTCTTATCAACTCAATTGATATCCAAAGTTGATTTTTTCCAATGACACCTAGGGCTCATTTACACAGAGTTAAATCAACAATATCCATATAATGATGAAACAATTCCTTTTATATACACAACTGAAATTACTTACAAAACTTCCTTGTTTTGGCCAGATATTCTATTCGGTGGCCTTCTACTCTGCACAGCTCTGGACTTTGAACTCTCTACTCTACGCTGCTCTGAACTACTCTACAGATTCTTAAAGTTATACAAGAGATGAATAAATCGATTCAGCTTCTTTAACAACTCAACGAAGACTCTTGGAATTCTCCAAAGTCCTTAATTTAGACTCAATTCCCAAAATAACTGAACTGACTCTTCACCTTCCTAACTAATCAACTTCCCTCATGTTCTCTAGTGATTAGAGAATATTTACAATTCCTCACCATTTTATTCAAAATACTAATATTTACATGAGAATTTAAAAACATAAGACCCCCCTATGTCTACTTAGATACAAAGTATTTTATTGTGCCTAATGCCCCTGCATAAATGTTAGCCTTAATCACCACCTATACTATCATCATAAAACCAAATAATAATAAAAATGCAAGAAAAATAGATCTAAGAAGGAAAAAATGTGACTATTAACCCCTCCAAATATGTCTCACGATGGAGCTTATCATCACCCCCCTACTGAATGGTTGCCCACCCTCTGAGCGATTAATCCTCCTCCTTCATTTCCTTCAAGGCTTTGATAGCCCCCCTGTTTTCCTAAGGAATAAGTCTGGGAGTTTCCCCAAGGGGGTAAAAACCATTATTATTTTATGTACTCTCCCATTCCCTATCTTGTGCATCTGTGTCATTTTCATCATTCAGCCCGAGCAGCAAAGGTGGGCTGAGCTTTTGTCCCAAACATTGGATCTTTTTGGCCTGCATTTCCATCTTGTATAATGGTGCCCTTTCCAATGCACCCCTCAATATTTCTGGAGTATGGTACTCCATGTTCTTGAGGCTATGAAGGAGGTTTTACCATCTCCTCTGGATGGCCATAATGCACTCATATTATATATGCCTAGAAACATCATCAAAGTGGCCTATCACCTGGGTTTGAGTCTGAAGGTAGCTTTCATCTAGTGAAGGGTCCCTTTCAATCTCTCGATGGTTAAGGATGACTCCTCTTGGGCTAAACAATTTTGGTTTGATATATAAGGGTTCTCTACTTCTTCTTCCCATGACCTTCCATATCTCTTTTCCTCTAGTGTCCTCATTCACCATCCAAGATGCTAGAGCCATTAACTACATATCCCCAACTGTAGGATTGGGGTCCCAAATATCCATATTTGTCAGCATAAAGTTATGCACATAAAAATCTGCCATATTTTCCTGATCAGCCATGTTAGCTTGTTGGTATAAATTCATGAATTTCCTACAATCTTAGAAAGTTAGTGATCCATGGGAGGCTAGAGTTTTGATTTGAAATAGAAGCCATTGTTCTTTGAGGTACACAACATATGAGTCAGAAGGGAATCTGTGTTGAAGGAATTCTATGCATAAGTCTTCCATGGTTTCTACTTGCTCCTCTTTTTGCTAAACTTTCTCCTTCAGTGTTGCTTTCTCTGCATGTGCCTTCTGCAAGTCCTCCTTTAGAACTGTTTCTTCGATATTTTCATCCTCCCTTGGTGAGTCTTCAATGATAATCGGGCTCATGGGAGGAGTTTCTGGCTCTCTCTGACTTATCCTCTGACTCTTGTTAGCTCTAAAATACATGGAAGTATGCCTTTTTCTCTTTTCGCTCAAAGGAGCTAAGGTGGAAACTACCTCTTTGTATTGAGGGGATGTGGGGATGTGTTGTGAGTCTTATTCTTGCCCACTTTCTACTATCTCTATGACTTATGGCCATCTCTTCTATTTTTCCTTGGCCCTTTGGCTCTTCCTCTTCTTCTTCTTGGTCCCCTTGTGGTTTTTCTTCTAGCTCTTCTTATTATTCTGGTTCTTCTTCCTCTGCTGGTTCTTCTTCTTCTTCTCTAAGGCTAGAAGTGGAATTCAACCTTGTTTGGGTTGCTATAAAAGCTTCCCTAATCATGTTTTTGAAAGAGGACCAGGCCATGGGTAGAGTGACGTTGTTCTGCTATTGCCGCTGCATGTTGTCCCATAATAAGTGGCTGAGGCTCACTGTTGTTGTGCTGCAGGATTTTGTCGATCTCTCTCCCTTTAAAAAAATTGAAATTTATTGGTTTGGATGAGATGACCCTTATTTATTATTAGACTATGCAACTACTTCTAGAGTGCTTATGTAACTTGGCCTTAGCTCCAATTATTGCTAGAGACCATAGTTTCCTTCTCCTTATTAATTCATTATGGACTGCGTGTCTCCTCCCCTCGTCCTCCTCTATTCCACTGTATTTAAATTCTTTTCTTTTGCATGCCTAGGTGGTGTGTACTTCCATTCTTTTTCGGTCATACTTCACGGTGGTGGCCAAGTTAACTAGCCACATTTCTACTCCTTAGACTATAAGTCTACAAATTTAATTATTTTTTGCTATTATGGATGTGTAGCAAGGGGTGAGAAGATATATCTGAGTTTACCTGTCGTTTCCAAGGCATTTGTAGGAGCTGGATTGAGGATACAAGCCTTTGAGATGCTGCGCTCATCACTATTTTCTGTTCTCTGAGTGAGAAACTTGTTGAGCAAGCATCTCTCTAAGGAAGTTGTTGGCCTTTCCTTGTTGTTTCTTCCTGCTGGAGGTGTTGCATGGGAATTCTATAGATGCCATGGGTGACACTCTTGTCTTGCTTGGGGTTTGCCTTGTCAGATCCTCTCTTGTTTTATTTTATGTTCAAGAACAATCTTTTGCGATGTAGGAGTTCCCTGGTGTCTGTAGTAGTCTCAAACATTAAATGTCTGTAGGAATATCCCTACTACCTTGTGCTCAGGAATGGAGGAATCTGATGCATGGAGATGATGGAGGAAGTTATGAAAATTAATGGAGTGAATGATGGGATGGATGGTAAAATAGAAGAAGGGAAAAGAAGATGAATGCTTTCATGTGTTTCTCGAAACCATTAATAACCTGCAAAACAACAAACACAGAAAACAGATAAATGCAGATGTATTATTTTGTTTTTTTTTTTTGAAAGAGAGTGGGCTACCTCCATGGAGGTTTTCAATCCACAGACTTGCTTTGGGCACCTCAGAGAGGTTTCCACCCATGGATATTTATTCTCTTTTCTTGTTTTTTTTTTTTGAGCAAGTGAGCTACATCCATCGAGGTTTTCAACCCACAAGCTTGCCATGGGTTCCTCAGAGAGGTTTTCACCCATGGATATTTATTCTTTCTTCTTCTTATTATTTATTTATTATTTATTTATTTATTTTAGGAGGTGTGGGAAACTATGGAGTTTCCCATCATGTACACCTCTCTTCTTATTGAATTTATGAACTCTTCCTTTGACAAAGGCTTCTTGTAAATTGTAAGTCTGTGCCCATTGACAAGCAAGGGGATTCCTTCCTCATCTATGGTTATGATTTGAACTGTGCGATTATAAAAACATTTTGCCACGGTGTAAGGTCCCAACCATCTTGTCATCAGCTTGCCTTTGAAGCCTTTAAAACTTGAATCATACAACAGTGCCCAATCTCCTTCATGGAAGGTATTTTATTTGATTTTCTTGTCATGCCATACCTTCCATTGTAGCTGAACTACCTCTATGTGAAGAAGTGCGTGAATTCTGAACTCATCCAATCCATTTAGTTGTAGCAACCTCTCTTTTTGGGCATTTGATAGATCTATATTTAATTCATCTTCCATTCTTAAAGTATTGAATTCAAACTCAACTAAAATTAGAGCTTTCTTACCATAGACTAGTTCATAAGGAGTGAATCTTGTTGTTGTCTTCCAAGTAGTGTTGTAGGCCCAAGTAGATTCTACCAATCTGCCTGCACAATAATTTATGTTGTTGCTCACAACCTTGGTGAGGATGCTCTCTAAAGATTTTTTAGTTACTTCTACTTGGTCATTCACCTGAGGGTGATAGGCAGTAGAAGTTCTATGCTCAATCTTGTGCTTCCTCAAAATATTCTCATTGAGGTGAGAGGTAAATTATGCTCCTTGATCAGTGAATATTTCTTAGGGGTATCCAAACTTGTAAAATACATTCTCCCTCAGAAATTATGCTACTTTCTCCTAGGTTTCTGCCCTCACTTCTTTTGTTTTGGCCCACTTTTTTAGGTAATTAGTGCAAACTATGATATACTTCATTTGTCCCGATGGTGGATCGATAGGTCCAAAAAACTCCATGCCCCACTTTTCAAATGGCTCAAGAGCCACCTGAGGGTGTAAAGGCATTTCATCCCTTTGTGTGGGTTTCCCCATCCTCTGGAATTGGTCACACCTGTTGGTGTATCTTTTGGAATCTTGGTGAAGGGTAGGCCAATAGTATCCTGCCTACAAAACTTTGTAAGCAGTTCTCTTTGAAGCAAAGTGGCCTCCACATGGGTTGTCATGACATGTAGAGAGGATATCAAAAAATTCTTCCTCCCTCACACATCTCCTTAGGATTTGATCAGGGCTTGTCTTGAAAATGTTTCCCCCAATCCATGTGAAAGGGGCGCTTTTTATAATGATTTTGCTCCTCTCCCTGAATGAAAGATTAGGAGGGAGTTTTCCAGGAACCAAGTAGTTGGATATATCAAAAAACCATGGTGAGAGTGCTGATATAGAAAAGAGGTGTTCATCCACCATTCCTTCTTCTCCTGCATGGAGGGATAACGTGGACAAAAAATCTGCAACAACATTCTCCTTTCCAGTTTTATCAACAATAGTCAAATCAAATTACTGCAAAAGTAATGACCATCTAATTATCCTAGTATTTAAATATGGTTTGTTCATTAAATACTTGATGGTTGCATGATCAGTGTGAACGAAGGCCTGATATCCAGTTACATAATGCATAAATTTTTTATATGCATGGAAAATGGCTAACATATAATTCTCAGTAACAATATAAGTCATCTCGGCCTTTGAGATAAATGGAATAAGGGATTTTTTCCTCTAATTGTCCTAATGTTGCCCCTACAAATTTTTCAAATGCATCAGTGTGGATGTGGAAAGGAAGAGTACAATTTGGACCTCGGAAGATGGGGGTAGTAGTCAACTCAAAGCCTCTTCACAAGGATGAGATCAAATAAACTCAGAATATTTGGCCAATAACCCAAATAATGGTGAAGCCATCTTGCTAAAATATTTGATGAACCTTATATAGTATCCAACTAAGCCTAAGAAACTCCTGACATCTTTTTGATTTTGATGATAGTGGTTTTGTTCGGGTCTACTTGTATTCTTGCTTGGAATATGGAGTGTCCTAATACAACCCCTGCTTCCTTTAGGAATTCACACTTTTCTGGGCTCAAGGAGAGATGCATATCAATGCACCTTCTTAATAATTTACCCAAATTGGAGAGAGCTTCTTGGAATTCATCCCCATATGGTGTGAAATCATCCAAGTATATTTGGACAGAGTCATGGAATAACTCAGAAAAGATGCTCAGGACAACTCTTTGGAAGGTAGTTGGGGCATTGCACAACCCAAAGGGTAGGACCCTATACGCAAAGGTACCCCAAGGGTAGGTGAAAGTAGTCTTATATTGGTCTTTAGGGCTGGTTTGAATCTTATTGTACCCACTAAACCCATCTAAGAAGGAAAATTACTTCTTCCCCACAAGGCCATCCAGGATTTGGTCTATAAAGTGAAAAGGGAAATGGTCTTTCTTGGTGGCTTTGTTAAGTTTTCGATAATCAACACAAATTCACCACTTCCCATTCTTCTTTGGGACTAATAAAATAGAAGATACCCACTCACTATCGGATATAGGATATATGAACCCTGCATCTAATAGTTTCTGTAGCTCTTCTTTGACTATGTCCTTCATAGCCGGGTTCATCCTTCTTTGGGGTTATCTCATGGGCTTGCATCCTTCTTTGTTGTAAATATGATGTTTTCACACTGAAGGATGCACCCCTTTCATGTCTTTGTAATCCCAAGAAAATGCATCTAGAGTCTCTTTCAAAAGCTAGCACAACTGCTTCTCTTCTTCATTCAAGAGGTTTGGGTTGATTTTCAAAGACTTGGATGGGCCAAACTCAATAGCCTTGGTGGATTTAGAGGTTGAATCAACTGAGTGCACTTCCATCCAAGGTTGGCTTTCAGATTCTTTGACTAAGGTTTCGAAAGGAATGTTAATGGAGGAATAGTTTTGAATGACATGGTCGATGAGTTCATCTTCATCAAGCTTCCCCCCTCTAAGAATAGCATCTATGGTACACATAGGGGCATTGTTATATAACTCATCTTCTTCATCCTCCAACCATATAGGGAGATCATGATCAATGGAAGGCTGGGCTGGAGGATATAACACTAGTTGTTTAGACAAAGGCCCATTTTTTATAGTCATGTTTCTGGCCCGACAACTAATATAAACATCTGTGGTGGCTAAGCAAGGTCTCCCTAAGATCACTAGAAAATTTAGCCCAATTTTTGACGGCCACTTCGTCGCTATTCCGACACATAGTCGTCGCAAGAGCGACAACTTGAGGACGGAAAAAACGTGGTTAGCCATTACGTCGCAATTCTGATGCCTTGACAAAGTGTCGCAATACCGACACTTTTTTCCGTCGCTTCCAAACAAGCATCGCTCTTCCGACGTTTGTAAACTGTCGCAATTCCGACGAAATGTGGTCAGACGTTTTGAGCGTCGCTCTTCCGATGTTTCTAAAATGTCGCAATTCCGACACCTTACAAAAGTGTCGCAAGACTGACGCATTGCAAAAGTGTCGCAAGACAGACGCTTTCCAGAAGCGTCGCAATACTGACACTTTTCAAAAGCGTCGTAATGCCAACGCCAGGAAGAACTGTCGCAATATTGACGGACGTTGCAAGACTGACGGAAATGGAAATCGCTCAAAACATCGAAAGACCGAATCTTATAAGGGGTCGATATACCGACGCGTATAAGGCTTTGGAAGAGCGACGCTTACAAAGTGTCGGTATACCGACGACAGGTTCAATTTAAAAAAAATAAATGAAACTTTAAAACAGGACATTAAATCTCCAATATTTGTTATGAATTGTGGGCGTTCCAATTTCCTGTCACAACTGTAAAGCTGTTGTACTACAGAATAAAAAAATTTGAACCTCTACCTATGTGTAAAACGCCTCCAAATTTTCCTGTCCTATCATCTTCACAATCCATGCAAACTCAACATGTTTTATTTCTGGGACTGGCCAATTAAATAAAAATCCAAGCCAAGGACTGGCAATCTCACTACTTAATTTCTTCTTTCTGATTTACTTATCAATTTCATAGAAATTGATAAGTGAATACTTTAGTCTAATCTTATATTAAACCCAAATAATGAGTTTCCCACGCTATACATATTCCCTTTTGTAAAACACTTTAACCATGGCACGAATCTTGCATCAACATTACAAGGCCTTCCAATTGATTTATTACAACCCCGCTCAGACCTTCGGAACTAATTTAACTTGGGTTATAACCAGAAACACGATTGTCGGATCAAAGTCTGTGATACTATAAAAATGTCCAAGACCTTTAACAACCACCAACACTCGAGCTTATAAAGGAACTTTGATACAACATGCAACCTTATTTTGAACAGTCCCAGTCAATAGAAATTAGAACTGGGGCCCAGCACCAACGACCTTGCCACATCCAACGGTGGATAATACGTCACACTGGCCTTGACGATCCAACGATCCAATTGGATATCGCGCGAGTTACTTGCACGATTGTTAAGTCGCGATGAGAGTGGTTTTTGGAACTCACGTTTAGTCATGCATCGATCAAAGGCACATATCGCGTTATTTTGTCAATTACATCTTACCACCTTTGTGGTCGCGTGATACACCGAAATTCTATCTTGAAACCATCTTTACTATGCGGTCTTCAGGTTCCGCTTTAAAGTGCAAGCCCATTAACTCCGCTACCTTCCACAGTTGATAAGACTCAACAATATTGCTTCGTCAACAATGAATCGACCTTATTTTCATCACAGGTAGAGTTCAATGCTCCTTGAGCGTACAAAATCTGACTTCCGGTTGTTCTCGGATGGAGCCTCTGTTCGCCTACTCCAAAATAGAACAACGCGTTCTACTTATTCACTGAGGATAAGCATTTGAGGACAGACAGATATTTATGGAAATTCACCCAGGACAACTACAGTCAATCTATTGACAGAAGATGTGTATGTAAGGACAGGCATGGAGGAAACAAGAGGTTTCCTCGCAGAGTCTACATGCAAGAAACGACTAGGGTTAACTCAATTGCGCCCTCATCAGGGATCAAAACACAACTGAATTCACAATTCCCTTTCGCGGAGTCAAATGGAACTTCCATAGCATCATATGGACAAACCTTACACCTCTTCTCCTAATTAGCTCTTAATTCAGAGGTTTAGAACGCACCGTTCTCACCATAGAATTGCCACACAATCACTCCTTGACACACAGTCTAGTGTCATGGCTCTTAACACGATTTCTACCATTTAGATTTCCATACCTTTGCTTATCGAACTCGAGCTAAAATTACACATAAATCCATTATCCTTCATCAAGAAAGCATATATACATTCACAAGGAAAATACATTTTTCTTCTACGAGAAAATGCCACTGGCTTATATGTATTTTGGTGCCATGTGGCATATTACAAATGTGTATCAAAATTCACTGACTTCCATGTGTAATCTTACTAAATCCCTCGATAAATTTGTGGTCCTCCTATTGAACACGAGGAAGTGTATCTAGTCAAGAGCTCTACCAGGGATTTGTCAGTTATTTTGGGAAGGTTAAAATACACCTTATAGCACTTGTTGCTCCTAAGAGTACCATAGAGGCTTTAACACAATTACTCTTCTTTGTAGCCTGTGTCATCTTCATCAGTTTAAGTGAAGTGTTATAGATACTTACAAAATTCCATAACCAGATGGGCGATGGCATTTAGGGTAATTACAATTAAGCAGATGGATGATGGCATTTAATTTATATAGAGACCTACCCAATTCCTGTTAAGCAAACGGACGATTGCATTTAATTTATATGACTGTCCTACTTTACTAGGAGGATGCTGTAACTAAAGTCTTATGCATTCTTACCCAATTCGAGTCACGTAAATTGAGGGTCTATACTGTATTGGAATACATAATACAAAAATTATTGGAATACTGTAATATGTCTTAGCATGGAATTTATTGCATGGAATTATTGTCTTATACTGCTGATAATGGTGGAAGGAAATTACTGTGATAAAAATAACTAGAAGTTGCCCCAAAAGGTGCAAAGAGAGGCTGATAGGTTTATCTAACTTATTACGCACCAAGAGGGATAAAAAAACTACAGAGGATCACACCTCTCAGAGCTTAACAAATCTGGTGCTAAAAAATATGTATGCTACTGTAGATCTATCGATCTATATATATAACCTTTTTATGCTAGACAAACTTAATGAGAGACCACGATCCCCCCCAACCCGCATTGTAGAGATCCTACTTCTCTTAAGAGCCACAAGGCATCTATCTTTTGCCTTAATAAAGGGATTTTTTTCATGATATAGAAGATAATACCAACTAAGCATTTACACAAACTGCGATGTAATAACCTTGAGTATTCTAATAAAATGGATCTAGTGATTTGAATTTTCTCTAAAAATAATTAAATCCATTGTTATTAACATCAAGTATTCCAACAAAAAGTGGATGCCCTGCTTGTCAAAATCCAGGAACTGACATGAAGCTAAATCAGGTATTCTTATTCAGTAATATCAAGAAAGCACCAGCCAACAAAATTCCTAATCCCATGTTAGCCTTGTAGTTTGTAAGGTGTAGTCATTTGGAATCAGTACAAAGACTTGACATACAAAAAAAATATCACAAATCAATGGAGTGCAACGGCAGGTTAGGATCCAACCATATAGGGTCACACAGAACATTATGAATTTTTTCTTCCCATTAGATGAGACCAATTTGGCCAACAAAACAATAACTCCAAAATGTGCAGATATCAATGAATTTTATTCAGAAACTCTACAATTCTATAAGTAAATACAAGAAGATGCTCCGAATTCACTGAAGGGAAACATTGGATTCTGCAGCTCTGCCTTTAAAAACTAAGGCAGATAGGTCAGAGCCTGCTTGGCTATCACATCATTTCTATATCTTTCTAATTGAAAAACTTGAAATCTATACATGTATTTGGAACCCCGAATTGACATCCTTCCTTGACAATAGGGGAGGGAAAAATAAAAGTGACTATGAATATTTTCATGGAACTACCTGCCGAGTAGACTTGCAGAAGAGTTGTTTCTCAAGCATTTACAATCAACCCACCTTAATTACAGAGGGCTCAATTTAAGGGCAAAGGCATCCAATTTATGGAAAATATTGTTAGGGGATTGAATCATTGAACAACTCATGCCAAGCAGCAAACCCATCCAAATCATTAAGCAATGCATCAGCAGCCAATTCACTCTGAATCACTATCTAAAATTTCCATGGCCTTTAGTCCCCTTGGTTTCTGCAACAACAAAAGATGGTTCAGCCAATTGAAACGAGTCCTAAATATTGATTTAAGCAGAATTTTAAAGCGAGACATTTGCAAAGATTACTAAATCATGGCAAAAAATAGAAATGTCACAACAGTTGACAAGAAACCCTACTTGAAGAGAATATACCTTCTTTATGCACTTATTTTCTCTAACCTCATACCGAGCTCTGGTAAGATCAGACAACCAATTCCCAGAAAAGCAATACTGCACAACAAAGGATAAACACATTAGGTACAAATCACACCCCTTTTTATTATTATCAGATACATGCCAGCAAGCCAAACACCTAAACAAGGGAAAATACATTTTACAACACAGTAGTCTAGGTCCTCCCTTTCTGATCTACAATTATCACACAATCAGGAGCAAGGATGACAAAACTCAACATTTCTCTTGATCTCTAGTATGAAAATTGTGAAAGACTGATATGATAACATTTCGTTGCCTCATCAGGACCTCGCTTGAAAGGCACTTGTTTCTTACATTTGCACCATTTCCTGAAGCAGACAGATCTTCCGAATTTCTATAAGTCGCCAAACCCAAGGTCAATTACACAAACCTTCTTGCAAACATAGAGTTTTGAAATATATTTACAAGAAAAAAAAGGAATCCTAGATAAAATATTAAACCACGAACCTGTTCTTTAAACAGGGCATGTAAGGATCACGGACAGGAGTACAAGGTCTTAATGATGTGCTTCTTGAGTGAGCTACTAATTTGGCTTGAGTAGATGGATTCTGCTGGTCATGCCTTCCATTCTGTCTATCGATCCGAATAGTTTTCTTAGCTTGAATAGAACAAAGCAATAACGGTAGGGTTCCTGCAGCACCCTGTCACAGGTCTCACAAGAATTCCCCAGGCCCTTCGATAGTCGAGACTTGGGCCTCTGGTTTAAGAAAACCACTCTAGCACTGTAGGTGATGTAGGTCTGCAGCACAAAACATTAACATTATAATCAGTACCTAATTATAGTCATTTAACCTACATTTTAAGATTATCGATATGCGTGACAACTTACCTGTACCAGAGAACAGTCTATTAGCTTCTTCATGTCCTGAAGCTAAATAACATCATGGTAGACATACCTTCGAACCTGGAACAAAAAACTCTTTTAGGACATCATAAAGCTCATTTGATGCAGTAATTCATGCCAATTAAGGACCGGCCTTTACAAGGTTTTGCGGATTACCTGCAGAAGGCGATGTGAATGATGGGAATAGAGACAATGTTGACAAATGGTGGCACTGCAATCCACGCAAAAGATGTTGACTTCATTATTATTGTGCTCCAAATGAATGGAAAAAGGTGTAAAGAATTGGTCTGTTAACAGAGCCTCCAGCCATGTCGGTTTTTGTGGAACAACGGAGAGAGCATATCCAACCTACAAAGGAGTTAGAAAGCTCAATCCTTCCATAATCTACTTTATTTGAGGAGCCAAGCAAAATGGCGGAAATCTCCTAGAAAATCCTCATAATTTATCAATTTATGGAATTCAGGTAATTATTAATTTATTATATTCGACCTCAGCATATTCAACCCCCTTAAGCTAGAGATGTGAAACACAACAGCGCATGTTTCCTCAAAAAATGAACTTAAATAAGGCTGAGCTTTTCAAGAAGATGACTATTCGTTCTGGAAATTTAACTCAAAACCGAGCTTTCCCCTCAAACTTTGAAAGAATAACACAAATCATAACACATCAAAGCTAATCTTGATAAGCTATTTTCCAATTTGAAAAATTAACTCAAATTTGGAATAAAAGATATGGGAAACCTGAGTTCCCGATCTTGCACCCAAGAGACAACGATTGGCAGAGCCTCCATCTCCATCACGAATATCATAAATATTAACTGTCTTTTGGGCACTAGTAGTAGATACCATAAGAGGCCCACATGGCCTGTACCACCAATGTTTATTCTCTGGCACAACATTTGCAAAGCCAAAATTTCTCCCTGAGACATCCCTCTCTGCCAAAACTGGAGAGATAGTACTGGATGTTGAAGTGAAGGCCTTTGATTCAGTATGGAATGCCATAATTTCTTTATTATAAAATTCCCATGAACAGAAACTTGAGTCCAATGTACAACCTGCAAATGCTGCCACAACATATTTAACAGAGCGACCATCTGAACCAGCTGCTCTGATCAACCAGCAATCACCCCACATGTTTGGGGTAAGCCCATATGGAGCTTTATATTCAATCTTCTCCTGGAGATTGGAAAAAAACAATACTGAGTATTACTCATACATCAACTGCCCTTTATGTTAAGGGAAAATTTAAAGAGTGCATAAATATTCTTGAAATCGCAATCATAGTTTCTAGAAAATTTCAACAGTTTTTGAAATGAACTACATCAAATATTTAGGCAAATCATTTTTTTTAAATAGAAATTGGTGAATTTTATTTCAAATATAGAAATTTAAACGATGAGAATAATATAACCCCTAGGATTTTCCCTATTTCTAATAGAAAATCCCAAAATGTATAAATTATAACACCCATAAACCCCAAAATTAAGTACAATAATTAAAACCTCCTAGAGAGGAAGTTCCTAGAGAGACCTGACCATAAGCGTTTAGTTGGTTTTTTCAGAGACTTGACCATAGAATCAAATGAATCTTGCAAATCCTGCGAAATAATAAACAATAGTAAGGCCATTATTTATTGGTTTGAAATAATAAACAACATGCAACAAACCCACATAATTAGTAAATTATGTAAAGACAATAATTCCTACATATTAAAATATAAAGTTATAACATACCAGCTCATACTCGAACATAACATCTGTATCAATATTCTTCTTCTGTATCTTCTTGATCTTCATCCAACTGATCGACATCTATATCAACATCTGATTCAGAAACGGTGTTGAAATGATCGACCATGTCATCATCATCATCAATTATTTCATTTTCAATAATATCCTCATCGACATCATCATCAATAATTGTTGCCTCATCTCCTGTGCCTGGTTCATCTTCTAAGATATCTTCTTCATCTGTCAATGCATCTTCCTGCTCATCTGCCATTGCATCATCTTCTTCTTGATCAATATCATCTTCTTCCTCTATAGTATACTCTACTGGCCTTCCTCTTGGATCATATCTAATAGCAAATGACCATTCGTTCTCACCTAGAACCTCTGAGTAAAAGACTTGTTCACATTGGCTTGGAAAAACATAGCGATCCTTTACTGCTTCAAAATGTGATGTTTTAACCATTGGAAATCCATTTTCATGTTGAATAAGTGTTCTATCGTAATCACGTACATTCATTCGTAGCCTATACCATTTGACGCCGAACAAAACTATTTTGAAGGAATTAAATTCACACTCAACTATATCATCTAAGAACCCATAATATCTATTTTTAGATTCTTGAGGATTTCTGTCACTCCTGGAGGAAACACTAGTGACTTGGAATACTGCAGTTATCCCACCATCAGAAGTTTTCCTGTTATCATCCAACTGTTTAATGTGAAATTTACGACCATTGCACCACATAGCCTTGTGGTGTTTCAACTGCAATATGCCAAACATGAAAAAGATGCATTCTTAATTAATAATTAATCATATAATTTACACAGCATGAAAATTAACTGAAAAATCAAACTTGTTGTCACATTATTAATATAGTATAAAATAAGTAATGAATAAAATAGATGAATTAATTTATTACCTTTCTATCTTTCAAACCATATGCTAAGTCGATTTCCCTGTCCGTAACGTTTCCATCTCCACTACGATACGCTTCTCTAATCAATTCAAACATTAGTTTCCATGATAACCTACCATCGTTACATGATTTACATGTTTCAATCCATTCACTCATCCACTCAAGATTGTTTTCAATGTATAAAAGTAGTGCCTCATAATCTTGAGCACCTGAATAAAAAAACAATAATTCACCAATATTAATAAATATTACTTATAACCATGGTAAATTATATTAATTAATAAAATATGAAAGAATCAGACCTAAATGAATATAATGATCATATACATGATGTAAAAAAATGAAACATTATATGTATTATACATAATAAATCTTTTACCTCTCACTTTCTTCATTCTACCTTTTCCCAACAGGTGCTCCACTTCAAATTTTTTGATGGAGTTCACATCCCAAATGCAATCCACTGCCTTCATGGCTAGCACAGCTAATATAGGAAGATAATGACTAATATACACCATGGATTCATATACCACATATCCCTCCACCATAGAACCCTCAGGTCATGCTCTTTGTCTAACCAAAGCCTTGAAGGATTTCAGGTGCCTCTCGACCATCACATTGACCTTGTGTGTACTGGTCCACACATTTCAATCTCCTCAACTTGGTGTATCAAGTAGTGTTCTTGAGCATTGAAAAATATTGGAGGTAGATACTTTTGTATTTCACACATTAGCCGAGGAATTTCTCTCTTCCAATACTTTATTTCATCTTGATGGATTTCTTTCAATGACAACCATCTGCAAATCATTACGCAAGGTTATTTCAATGAAACATAATATATATTTCATTACAAGTAAATTAATACATCATTTCATTAAGTACGAAAAGAAATTGTAGCAATTAGATTTTGCGTATAAATCAAAACTAATTACCTCATGTATTTACTAAGACCATATATAACTTGTTTGACATTGTTGTTGAAGTCGTTTGGGAGAGATACAGGTAGAACATACTATAACAATAAAAAATGAATAGTTATTGGTTTCCAAATTAAACAGAAAAAAGGAAAATTTAAAATATGTATTCAAGCAATAACAAACAAAAACGTATACCAAAAAAATTACCTTAACAAAGGTATGCCAATCATGTGTTTTCACCCCACTGAAGTCACCTTTCTTCATTAAGATATTATTTATGTTTGAAGCAAAACCTGTTGGAAATTTAATTCTTCTAACGACCTCTTTTACATCATTGCTTTGTTGTTCTGTTAATAACCATCGAATATTATTATAATTTCGACCTCCATTGTTGTTTGATCTGTCGATCACACTTTTCATTGCATGATTCGATTTCTCAATGTCAGCACAAATTTTGTCAATTTTATCTCTATCATGTGCACCATCTATGGTTCGCCATAAATTTTCTGTCACATTCCTCCTGACATGCATTTTATCAAACAAATGAGCTATTTTTAGGTCCTCATAGTAGGGAAACCTCACGAATTGAGAAGGATAACATTTCATTCCAGGTGGAAGTACAATATTAGTACCTTCACCGCGACGATGACCTTGATATCAAAGAATAAAATAAATCAGAACAATAATTATAAAATACAATAAAATAAATTCATTAGTTAAAACAAAAATTCCAAACATTACATAAACAAATAATATATATATATATATATATATATATATATATATATATATATATATATATATATATATATATATCTATATATATATATATATATATATATATATATATATATATATATATATATATATATATATATATATATATATATATATAGAATAATGACACCTAAGTTGTGGATATTGGAATATAACAGAATTAACAATCGTCAAGCAGCTGGTACATAATTTGTGTGTGTGTGTGTATATATATACACACACACAAATTACGTACCATCTGCTTGACGATTATTAATTCTGTTATATTCCAACATCCACAATTGAGGTGTCATTCTTCATGGTTTTAATCCAGTTTCTTCTTTATCATTGAAAAGATTTTTTTTTAGTAGTATGATACTTATGGTTCCTAGAGAGGAAGTGCCTAAACTCATAAAACACCATATTTCTTAAGTCTGGCGAATGACGATACTTCATCTTAGGGCCACAAACTGGACATGCAAATCTACCCTTTGTTTAAAGACCTGCAATAGATGGATCAATAACAATTAATATACTATGAGATCATTTTTAAAACATGCAATATGGTATATATAATTTAGATAATTATGTATTATATTAAAGTGCAACGAAATATTACATACCACAAACACGTGTTAGTCCTGGGGCATTATGAATTTTCCATACAAGCATTCCACGACATTGAAATCTCTTCTGCTTGATTGGTTTAGTGATGCCATGCCATAACTGTATTAGCTCATTGATAAGAGGCTCAATATATACATTCATATCTTTGACCTGGTACTTACCTAATTGTTGAAAATTACGGTACATAATAATTACTACCATGATATATGTATATATAAGTAAGTAAATAAACAAAATATATATTTATGCAAACAACGAGAGAAATGAAAATGTTACATTCAAAAAAATAATGTATCAAATACCTGGAATAATCATAGTTAACATTATGTGCTCCCTCTTTATTGACATCCAAGAAGGAATGTTATTGTTGATAATGAAAATAGGCCACACTGAGTGAGTAGATCTAAGCTCTTCGAATGGATTAACACCATCAGCTGCCAATGAAAGCCTGAAATTACAAGGTTAATTTTTAAAATCTACATATTTTTCCTCGATTTCTCTAAATGCAGAACCATCTGCAGGCATTCGAAGAACACTATCTCCACTTCTATTCTTTGAATGGTAATCCATAAACTATGCTACGCTGTTACACTTGAACATTTGCTACAAATGTGGAATTATGGGAATATGACGAAGAGCCTTTTGAGGCACCTTTTTGGTTAGCTGATCTGTTAGATATCTACTGGTACCACATTTCGGACATTCTATTTTCAACGCATGTTATCCGTAATATATAATATGATCTTTAGGACATGCATATACAGTGTTATATTCCATTCCAAAGTGTTTCATAATAGCACGTAGATCTCGATATGTTCGAGGTAAATTATTTAGCGATGGTAACAAATATTCACCCAACAATCTACAACATAAACAAAAACTAGTTAATGTAAGATTTGCAACATAAACATAATTATTTTTTAATAAAAAAAAAAAAACTATTTTTAAGATTTGCAACCATTATTCCAAGCCAATAGAGACAAAATATGAAAAATTTGCTCATTTATATACCATGCAAAGGTGATGAATATATCAAAATGGCACCAAGTGCAATACATATCATCGAAAAATACATAAGCAAACTTGTTGAAGTAATGTATCAGGTTTCTCTTATATTATTCACTGTGTTTTATTGCTGAGTTAATATTATAATATACAATATGTCCCTACTCAGATCTATTATCAATTCATTGTATCAGCCTTAAAGACAATTCTGGGTTCAGTATATATATATATATATATATATATATATATATATATATATATCATACCAGCATTTTGAAGATCTTGTATTCTTCATTATCTATGTTTGCTTGGCAATAAATTTCTAGAAAAACATCTACAACACTTAGAGGTATTGAATTGGTTTATGAAACCCACTATTAGTGCTATTTGTAACAAGTTGAGAGAGCATTAAAACTTCAGCAGTCTGCTCACAATGTGTTTGACAAAATTTATCACTGAAAAGATTCATTAAAACCCAGAAAACTCAGTAGCCGGTTAGTGCATTTCCAAGCGGGAATTTTCTAGTGGTCAATTTATTATTGCCAGTCACATTTTCATTAGGTTGTATGTTGTTGTCCCTTGAGTGGTGTCAGACCATTTGCATCAGTCTTGATGCCATGATCAAATTGCTTGTATGTTGTGTGAAAGGTTTTGTATTTATGCTGCTGCTATGTGTGAGCAGAGAGAGAGGGTCTGACAGTTCCTAGCTAAGTGTGAAATAAGGTTGCTGCTGATTGTTTTGAGAACAGAAATTGTCATCAAGTACACTTGATGAGTTGCATGCTACCAGGGATTTTATGCTAGCCAGCCTTGTATTTATCAGTCATCATGTGTATTGTTGCTACTATAAGGTGTTGAGTATGAGTTATTAGACAAGTTTGTTGCTAGTATAATAGAGGAATTTACAGCTCATGGAGGAGACACTGAGGAATTTTCAACTCATGGAGGAGCACTTAACCGACCGGTTAAGTATGGAACTGGCCGGTTTATGCATAAACCGGCCGGTTAGGTCCGGTTAACCGGCCAAAACAGGTGAGAATAGGCTATTGACCGGGTTGCAAGGCCAGTTCCAACCGCCAGCCATCCTGACCGGCCAGTTTTGATAACTATGATATATATATTATAAGTTATTATTTTACACATTTATTACAACTAAAAAAAGGGAAAATAATCAACATTTACATATATGTGATCATATATACATATTGCATACCTTAGGAGTTGTGTCATACATCTATTCGATAAATTATTCATAACCTTTAAGTTCACCAGCAACAATGTAACAGAGAGAAGAGTTGCATTTGAGTGTTCAAAAAGTCATTCACTTGACCTTTCAATCAGAGGTACATCATAAATATCGTCACTGCTATCTCCGCCATCAGCATCTGACTCACCATACAAGTCTTGGAACATTTGATTTGTCCCATCATTAATGTGAACTGTCTCATTACTGTCATCATGATCTACCTCCATGGGATCATTAAAATTACCTTCATCATTTGCTTCATGTTCTTCACCTTGTACAACATCATTTCCAATACTAATATTTGCTGCAATATTCTCTTGTATTGGTGCAACATCATCTAATCTACTACTATTTAGCTGTGGAAGTTGGTTGATCATCTACAAAAAGTTGGGGGGAAACTGTGCCTTTATGAAAATTACAAACATTAAATAATTAAACATTAGTGCTCATATAAAAAATATTAAAATAATATAAAATTTTACGATATAATCAAAATGAAGATAGATAATTAATTACCACGGGACGATAGTCATTCGATCCACCATAAATGTGCCCATATTTCCTACAATGCATTGTTGTTGTTGCTATTAAAATTCTAACATTATTTCTCATACAACATCTTTTGCAAGGGCAATAAACTCTACCATCACCCCTTTCACCCTTTTGAATTTTTTTTCCACCTCTAATGTTTTCTTCCATTGATGCAAATTATCCTATAAAGAAAATAATAAATCTCTCTCAATGGTGTAGAAAACCCAAGACTTGTTGAACTCAATGGGAGCTCAATATATAAGCAAAAATAAAATAAAAGTGGGCTTTTTACAATTGTGAGCTTTTTAAAAAATGTGGGCTTTTTACAAAATTGTGGGCTTTTTACAAATTGTGGGCTTTTTCCAAAATTGTGGGCTTTTTCCAAAATTGTTTATATTTTTAATAAAATGTGGGATTTTTACAAAATTTGTGGGATTTTTACAAAATTGTGGGCTTTTTACAAATTGTGGGCTGATAATGGTGGAAGGAAATTACTGTGATAAAAATAAAAATAAAAATCTAAAATTGTCTATTTGCAACAAATGCCCTAAAATTAACAACATGATAGATAGTGGTAGCAATGAGAAGCAAGGAGATGGAAATTCCACGGTCAATCTACTAGTAGACAATATGCCTTCTCACCTCCAACGGATTTCTCATACTGGGTAGCACACAGCAAAAATTTGCTAGTGAGAATGGAATGCCTTAAATCTAAAATAACAAGTTATATCCAAATATTGAAGTGGAATCCATAAATCTCAATTTGAAACAGTTGTTTTTATAAATGAAACACCAAGAAAACTTACAAATCCAAAACTCACTCAAGGGCTACACCACAATACAATATGAAAAATTTTAATCATTGAAAATATGCACGAGAAGATGAAATCCCAACAGGCTTTATTCAAATAGGGGATGGAAAAGCAACAAAAAACTCTAAATATTTGGGTACATGTGACTCAGGCTTCCTAACCCCCTCACTCACCATATATAGTGGAGGCATTTTTCAAAGCCAAAATAATGGAGAAATGCATTATACAGACCCAAAATTCCATGCTACATGCTTATTTCTGAAGTTATAGACCCTAAATTCTTCATTCGCAATCTTCAATTTAAAATTTAACATTTTTCACAGAGTATATAAAAAGAAAAGGGCCTTCCTGAAATCATATTGTAATTTGTCATACCATGGTTTTTGAATTTCTTCAAGACAAAATTCAAGAAATCCAAGCATTTTTTGTTCCCTGTACACATGAACACAGCTGTTGTAGATGCCATAATTTTGTCACTGTGTGAACATATGGAAAGGGAAATCCAGATATCAACATATTTCTACTTCAATCACATTTCCCCCACCACACACATATATATTTCAGTTAATACAAAAATTACATAAGGGCCTTGATTGATGTACACACCTTTTTGTACTTGTGACTCTCCAATCTGCCATATAGTAAGAGTAATAATACATGCAAGAGTAGCTAGTATTCCATCATATGCCAAGAAATAGAATTCTTGATCCATCTAAAACCTATGTCTCGGCTTGAAGGACCTTTGAAAAACCATAAGGGAGAAGAACATTGACCCAAGTATGAAGAAAACTTGGAAAAAACAAATGGAGTTCTAGGATGGAGTCTGAACTATGCAGGTATGGAGCTTGAAGACCAAGAATACCAATAATACCAAAGTCGGCCCTTCAGAATGAAAGAATGGCATGCTGGTTTTATTTTTTAGTCCTTATTATATATCGGTGCGTGGAAGGTTAAATATGGCGAATGTTTCAATTGGGCCTTAAGGCAAAGGTTAAATTCACCGAATGCTTTTAGGTCATGACCATTATCATATTGAACTTTGAATAAAATTCGAAGAGCAAGATTAAGTAGAACAGGTAAGTGCGAAACCCAAGACTCAAATTGAAGTGTAAAAGAAATTCGAATACTTGATTCAGAATTTCATAAGGATGTTTTTCTTATAGTTATTAAAAAGTGAAACTTCTGTGTTTAGATTGAATTTCTGGGTTGGTTGGGTTTGTAACCAATTAACTATTGAAAAGTGCTTCTGCATCAGTATTGTAAATTTTCCCAGAATTGAATTTGGGAATGAATTTTGAAGGCATCTATACACAGCTTGAGGTTTGAAAATGAGAGAAGAACCGGGACTGTGGGTTTTTACCCCATCAACTAAGATATGTTTATGGTAACTAGAACAGTTCCATAAAGTTAGCTTAGAAATTGTCAAATAAGAGGGATGCAAACCATTTCCATTGTTTTCTATTTATGGGGGATTGTGGGAGATGTTTGGGGTAAGAGAAGCTTATACACAATGTAGCCATGCGAGAAATTTTAATCCAGTGACGAGGTGCTCAATTTTTTTTGCATGGTGTTCAAAGGTTTAGAGTTGATGATTTGACAATATAAGCAGTCCGAGAAAGATTCATGCATTTTTATCGATCTTGACTCTTGAACACCAAAAGACTGAATGAGATGGTATTGCAAACTACACTATTGAAAGATACAAGTGTTGATAGACATCTGTAATCTGCAGGTGGAGTTCATCTGGATCAAGCCTACCTTGATACATGTATAATCTCACTCTTTTCCCTTAATAACCACATTACTCAACTGTTTGAATCTTCATTTCAAAGAGTCACAAATCAGGGTTGGCATTAATAATGTCAAAATATGAAACAAAATTTTCCAACAGCATTAATAATGGTAGTAGTTCTTGGCATATAAACTCCTGGAAATGTGCGAAGTGGTAGTTAAACTATCCAAATCCAGTGCATATAAATCCTTGTCATATGCCGAAACCTGTTTTTACTAATTCATAATGACAATCTCTTGAAAGCATTCGGTGAATTTGAAGTAATCTGAAAGAGACATGGTATTGTGGCATCAATAAATCTGAAGAAACCAACTGTGAAAATCTTAGTCACTGTTTTGGAGAGATGATGGTTTTTCTTAGTTCCCTTTGTGAGTATTACAGGTGTGAACTACTATAATACTCCTTACTAATATATGTTAAGACTAAACATGGCTATAAATGAATGAGATTGCTACGCATCAACATCAATATGTTTTCAAGTAGGAGCTGCCTAATTTTGTAAAAAACTTCTCTCTGGATGTCAAAATTTGCAGACACTGAAGATTACTCAGGTGATGCCTGAAATTTCCACTGAATTCCTATAAGACTCTTAGATTTGTGACAGAAATAATTTTGCAAATATATTAGCTTACTCCTTTTAAGTTTGTCTCATTCAACTAATAAAAAATGTTTCAAGGAGTATAATGAAAACTAGATTATGTGTGAAGCATAAAATAATCATTGATGCTAGACTTGGAAGTTAAGAAGTATAATAAGAAGTAGATACACTTCTCTAAAGCATAATACCGTTTTTCTGAAGCATAAGACAATCATTGAACTAGACTTGGAAGTTTGAATAAGACGAGATAAAAAAACGAAAAAAACATTCTATTTCTTGCATGAAATATGAGTATTACCTTTTACCAGTAAGCTAGGAGCAAGGTCTAGATTTTGACTGGCATCGATTCTTGTGAACTCAAATTTCACTAAAAACATAGTTTTTTGTATGTTTTTCAGAACATGGTTAAAAATGATAGTGCATCAAAATCTATATTGTTGGGTCGAATACATAAGTAATAAAAAATTCTCTTTAAAAAGTTATTCGCTTCATAAAACGCCTGATCTTCACATGTGACACTTTTGCTAGGGATAAATATCAAGTGGGTTGTGAAATTTTAAAACTTGGTTCGCGGTGAAGTGCCCAAAAGGAAAGTCTATCAAAGCATCTGCAACCTGTGTCATTTCATAGTAGCGGATGATTTGATATCATAATGGAGGTGCTCCAATTCAAGCAGTGTAGAAGAGGCAGGAGCCTACAAGGCAGATCCAAACTTTGGAGAAGAGCAAGGCAGATCCTGGGAAGAATGAAGAATTTGGGAATCTGGGATCTCTTCCAGAGGCCATGATACCAAAGGTTTGTCCTGTTTGTAGATATTTCTCATATACATCCAATATAGCCTTAAATTCCCACATAGATCACTGTCTATCAGGTGAGTCAAATGCTAAAAAATATGGAACAAAGTTTTCCAAGCCTAAAGTGAAGGTGAGAAAAAAACGATCAATCCTAGATATAATTGCTGCGGCACCTGCTTGCATGCTAGAGGATTTGGATTACAGTACTAGCAAAGAGAAATCGACCACTAATGCACATCCATTGCCTTTGGATCAGCTCAATCTCAGAGACACCACCAAGCAGAGGCAACATCAATGCAAAGATCTCAACATTTCAAAATTAATGCAAAGATCTCACGTAGTGGTAATGCATGTATTTCAAAAGAAACAAATAACAATGAACATTCTAACCCATTCGAATAACCACTGTAGCAAGGGTTTAAATCTAATTAGATCCAATCCGTATATCGATGGAAAAAAATTAATATAATTACATTTTCCGTAGCAGAGGAAACTTTTTGAAAACAGAAAAGGAATATAAAATGAGGATGTCAAGATGTTTAGATGACTTAGTACAACAATTATTTGTGCTTAGTAGACACAACACTGTATTCTTAATGCATTTTCTGTAGAATACTAAACAGATTTGTCCAAAATTTGAGATGCAAATTGTAGTCTCTACTACGTTTGGAAAATTGGAGGTTTATAAAAGATAAACTGTGAACAAAATTGTACCACTATGATAAGAAGTTGTCAGAAGCATTCCTTCTGCTTCACAAATGTGGAACTACCTTAAGAATGCTTATGGTTGATATAAATATTAGAGCATGGCAGTTAAATGTAGTAGTTATGCTAAAATATTGAATAACATCTTGAGAGTGCTCTTTAGATATTGTACGAATGCACCAAATTAAATTTTTACCATTACTAAAGATAAATGGCCAAAAATAGTCAATTTTGATATCGTGAAGTTATGTATTTCTCGGTAGCAAACTGGGGATAGGATGGAAAATATGAGAGAGCTAAGTTCCAAGGACTAAAAAAACAAGGCCAACATAGTTTTTCCTTGAATCAAAGATAAAACAAAGCTTCCCAAAAAAGTGTTTGCCACTGTCATCACCTTTAGGAGCGCAAAGTAAATTGATGGTGCCAACCATCTGACGAAGCAGAGAGAAGATTCATGGTGCCAATGGTTGTAGCACAGTTTTTTGACGTGAGCCATCATTGTAACAAAGCAGATTGATGGTGCCAATTGTTGTAGAAGTCCATTGAGAGTGCAACTACTATAGTAGAGTAGTTTGAGAGCACCCATTGAAGCTCCTATATATAGCAGAGTCAACATTTTCCTATTGAACAAGTTTGTATAGTCAAAGCCAGAGCAAGATCAGATAGCCACGATCCTAAATGAGAACCAGAGCCAAAGCTAAGACAGATTCACGTTTAGCAGAACAATACATCCATAGCAAAGGATCTGACCACAGAACCAGATCATGAGAGATAGCAAGATTCTTGCTTCCACTGTGGAAATGTAGAAACTGTACAAGGGCTTTGCTTCCAACAGATTTCATTGTGACAATAATTTCTATGGTGTTGTAAGCGCTCATTAGTAGAATCTTAAAGCCATTCTGGAATTCTTTTAACCTAGAGAGGGTTTTCTCTGGTTATAAATCCTCATGTTCAAACTCCATTGTGGATTCGTTGTGTTTGATATTATGTTTTTACTGTCCGCAGTTGAATTTTCGCACAGAAAATTATCAGTCTAAAGCGGAGAAATTTTGTGATGTTTCTTTTGCTTCCTATTGTGAAGTATTTCGCTCAGAACTCTACTCGTTGTAACAGAGGTCTTGGGCATAGAACAGGGGACTTGGGTTTTTTGGAATCAAACTTCAGGTTAAGATGCTCATCTGAAGAATGGCACAGTGAGCTTTAGCATGGAGTTGGGAGTACCAATTTGAAGTGCAGGTAGGGCATTGTACAATAGACCAGTTAGATTACTGGACCCTAATGCAAAAGTTTCTTCTTCTTTCAAAACGTGTTTCTCGTTTTCTGTAACCAATGTGGGTCCTGTTCTTGTTTCAATTGGGGATGGATCAGCATTTTTTATTGCTCTAGATGATCACACTTTGGGTAGCCTTGGAGGCTATTTGGGGGTGATGAGTCCAATAGGTCTCAATGAACTGTTGCCCTCGTTGGGGAATACTATTGTAGTGGAATTTGATACTATTTTGGATGTTGAATTCCATGATCCTAATGGAAACCAGTACCTTCAGCTCCAGAACCTATTCACAAAAGGGGGTGCCATAGTCATTCATGCGTGCAAAGAGGCTGAATTGCAGGCATTGCAATAGGAGGTGTTGTTGTTGTTGCATTGGCCACTAGATTGTTTGTCTGGTTCTGTTACAAGCGTAGAGTATTGAAAAGGATAGACAAATTTAGTTCAGATATTGTGAAATTTCCTCGGAAATTCACCTACAAAGAGCTCAGCAATGCTACGAAAGACTTTTTTTTAATGTGATTGATAATCGATAATTGCAAGCAAGGGTAATCCCCTTGTGAAACCCAAATTTCTAAGCATTTTCTAAAACCTGATGACAGAGTCATTGTAATGAACAAGCGCCTAGGTCCATATTACGTCCAAATCTACCAAGCACCAAGATCTATAAAAAAAATCCACAGTATCTGTGAACTAAGAAGAAGAGGCAGAAAATGTATTCTGCTTACCTGTTCGAATAGTGGTTGGGGTTTACCACGGCAAAAATTTGATAGAGCCCATGTAGCATTTCTTATCATTGAAATTCTGGTAGTATCATTCAACTGGGCAAGCACCTGCCTCAGAGCTCCATGACTGAGGGCAAGATCCCTAAATGTTGCAGAGTCTCTAGCAATATTTCCCAAAGCCCAAACAACCTTACACGAACACCAGTTGAACTCAAAGTTCAGTACTAGTTTTTTAAATAAAATTCCAAAATTACAGACATATAAAGATAGTTGGGAAGAATAATTTTATTCCTCTAAAATAAACGTGCTACTTGTTCTCAAACATTATCATTCACAGAGGTAAGAAGTTCCACAAATATAGGCAGTGCCCCGTAATCAATCACAACCTTTGTATTCTCAGAGGTTCCTGAGACTATATTAGTCAAAGCCAAAGCTGCTTCAAAATGCATTATCAATCACAAGGTATCACCATCAAAGCTATAATTTTAAGATAACAATTTATCTACCATTGAAACTATAATTTTAAAATAGATACACCTAGTGATATAGAAACCTAGTGAGAGTAGAGGTTAGGAAATTATAATAAGAATTATTACAAGATATCACTCACAGTGCAGTTGATTGTTCATTGTCTGCTGTAACTATAATTTTAAAGAAGACACACTTAGTGATATAGACACCACCAAGTGAGAGCAGAGGTTATGAAATTATAATGAGAATTATTTCAAGATATCATATTACTCATAGTATAGTTAATTGTTTATTGTTTTGTGTAATAATTGTTTATTATTTATAAACACAATCAAACATATTATGAGGGACGGTGATGAAATTGACAACAGTCTCATAACAAACCATAAAGGGCACATCCCCTGGCAAGATAGACTCTGAATAAGAAAGAAAGCAAAACAAAGTGATTACTTACAGGATCATAGGCTTCTTGAAGAAAAAGATCCAGAGCAGCATCTGTAACCCCTAAAGCAACACCTTTCTCTACAAGACGAATCGCTACATCTTTCATCTGTAGTCTAGAAAATTTTCCGAGCTCATCACGAGAAAGAGGATCAAATAAAACTATCTCATCAAGTCTATTCAATAGCTCTAGCCTGAAATGCCTTCTAACCTGCAAAAATATTCAAAGGCATGTCAAAGCACTACAGCCAACTTCGTGATAAAATTATATGAAAAATATGCATACACAGAGTCTAGGAGAATGAGACGGCAGGTGTATTGGAAATTGCCGAAATGTAGCAACTAAAATGGCAGGTGTATTGGCACTTGCGGAAATACAGCTACTAAAACGGCAGGTCTGTCGATGGTTGCAAGTGTGTGGATTGTGGCTGGTATTTTCAGACCGATTCCATGGAAATATACCAGAAACCAGTGGTATGTCAAACCTAGAAGGTAACCCCAGAGACTGTGACCATCAGATTAAACAATTAATAGGTGTCGTGCCTAGATAAGAAGTGTTGATGAAAAAAAAAATTGATCTCCTTCATAACAGAAGGCCTATCAGCCTAAATATATTGGACATGTGGCACTCCACGATAAAGACACATGGTGTGTGGATTTGAGTTTTTTAGGTGGTCAAGTGGGCTGAAAATAGGTGAAATGTGGCACCACTCAGAGATTGACATGTGCTAATTGGTACAAGTGGTAAACAATTGGCATGCTCAAACAACAAGGTGATGCAGGAATGACATGAGGGAGAAAATATTAGAAAAGCCCCAAATCTGGAGAACTAAAGCTCATCACCAACCTGAGATTGACAACTTTACATGATGTAACCTATGAAATCGTCAATGGAGAAATCATAGTAACAATAAAGTAACCTATGTAACAATAAAGTCAGATTCATCCTGGGAGTGGTAATGGCATAAATCATAGTGAACAATAGGAAACATGCAGAGTTGCTTACAATCAAATAGATGAAAAAACACATACAAAAAACCTAGATAATAATCATGAACAAGCTTAATATTGAATTATGAACTATAAAGGAACTTACAAAATGTGACATTACGAACCTTTTCAAGCGCACAAGAAAAAATATCCTGGACATGACCCTGGTTGACAAGTTGTATTGCTCATGATGCAAGAGGATTTGTACCTGCACTGCCAAGTCAATCAAAATCCATCATTATCTATACAATAAATACAAGTAATTGATGTAGTATTTTCTACTCTAAGATGCATTATTATGATAATGTTAGAACATATGTTGAAAATGTCAAAACATACCTGAATAAGCTCCTCTTCGTTTCAAGAAAAATTTATTGGAGTCGCATGAACTTGGAACAAGCCTCCCACGATCTGAAAGAGTAGCAACTAAGTCAACAATGACTTTTTTGTTGCTACACTGGATCGAGGGAGGTTTGCTCCAAAATTAAATCGCTCCAATAAATTATTCTCTACTAAACAGGGCCAACCACGTGAAGGTGGAAGCTCTTATGGCCCTCCCCTTCCCCCCCTCACATCACTCTCAATTCCCCAATACCCAATCTATATTTCATTTTTTACTTTCATGAGCATAAAAAAAAATATTCAATAACTAATAAAAAAACAATTCAACAAAAAGTACGCAAGGAAACATTGCAATTAATGCTTGACATAAAAAATAGTATGATAAATGAGTTTTTTATATAACGCAAAAAACGTTCCAAGTATGGTAACGTTTGTCTTATAATAATACAATATTTTACATTATCAAATTTTCTTTTTCTTCTTCCTATTTCTAAAGCTCCTAATTACATCATTAATATCATCATGCTCTGCTCCTGTTTCATGCCTTTCGACCCGCACTGCTGACCTAGTTGCGTAGTCACGATGTCTAGTCTCATCCAGTGAGGGGGCATCCCCTACAAAAATAGATAATATTAAATTTTAGTTGTCAAATTTTAAATATCATTGAACTAGTTCAGTAATATTAATAAAAAAAATTGCAATGAGATTATTTACCTAGTGCACAAGTTGTCGCCGTTGGGACTGTTTCCATGTCTTCATCTTTGGTGGTAAGATCCTCAAGGGAAACATTCTCTGTCATTTAAACAAAAAACGTTATAAGGACAACCATCAAGGTATAATTAGAAAAAATTATAAGTGGAAATTAATTACCGTCACGGCCCTCACTGATAGTAGCATTTTCGGCCTGGTCCCCACTATAATGATCAGGTTGCACGTGAGGAACATCTACATCTGGCTCTACAATTGGGTTATTTGCCTCGTCGGCAGTGCTGCTCCCTTGATTTAAAAAAAGTTTTTAGACATTAAATTTATGGATGAAAACAAACATATTGAAAGGTTAATGTTTTACCTTACTAGGCATTCTGGATCTTGGGACCTGCCCCAAGCTTCTACGACGTTCAACTACGGCTTGATAGCCGAAATGGAAGGCAATATTTTTATCTTCCTCTATAGTTTCTGTTCCGAAGTCATCACCCTACATTACATATGATTGTGTATTTTTAATCATATTTGATAGGATTACAAAAACGTTGGAAGGCGATACAATTAATTATAAGATGTTTAGCTACTTACAATTCTTGCGGCTAATTTCAAGTAGCCGCCTTGGCCTAGCTTGTGATGGCCCTTTTTTTCAATCCTAGCTTTGGTTGCCTTCGAGGTGTCACGCAACCTATCATCAAAAGATTGAAGTTAGTTATGACGTAGCACACTTTTATTTTAGACATAGATAAAATTAAAGCTATTGAATTAAAGTTGTAATTTACCTTGCGGGTCCAGTTGGCATTTTTCCTTCTTTCTTTGCCCTTTTCTCTTTTCCGTCATGGATGAGTGCTCTCCACTCACTCTCTGGAACTGCGAGAGGAAGCTCATATCTAGGGTTAAATTGCAATTGCGTCCTATAGGTGTCCCTAGTATATTTCAAATATTTTCCGGCTACCCAAGCCACCGTTGTTCTGTCAAATGTGCCGACCCCAAAAAGGGCTTCTAGATAATCTAGAAGTTCTTTTTTCAGGTTGGAATTTTGGGAATTCCACCCTGTGCGTATGGTTGGGCCAAAAATTACCAATGCATGGCTCTCTAAAAACCTGTAGAACTCATTGTTTCCTACACAGAAAAAAAATATATTATCATTAATTTAAAAATAAAATCATGATAAATATGTTTTAGATAGAGTACATGAAATAGTTAAAATATTAAAATTTACCTGGGAGTTGTACGTGCTTTATAGGGACACCTTCATCGTTCACCAAAAACGTGCCATTAATGGTCCCTGTGGAGCTGACACGTGTAGCTCCAGGAAACGCAATAATGTAGCTGGCCATATCAGCCTCATCATTGCCAACACGTTCAGCAGTTGGCTGGGTGTCAGCTTGGGTAGGGTGTGTTTCTTGGCTAGCACCTAAAGGAGTAGAAGGTGTACAAGAGGGTTGTTGGGCAATCTCTTGCCCTTGTGTCCCACTACCACCAACACCGGGTTCAGCAAGTGCCAGAAAACGCTACATACAAAAGAAATTTTTGTTATTTTAGTCAATGTAAAAATTAAAAATCAAACTATCACAATTCATCTCATGCAGAACAAAAAAATATCCTTTTGACTTTTTATTATTACCTGATATGTTTCTAGCTTGGTCATAAGTTGTTTTATCCTCTCTTTTGTTTCAGGTGTTTTAGGCGCGTCTCTCAAAGTATCAAATTCTGACCTTGCTTTTCGCACCTTTTTTCGCAATAAGAGCACTAGAGATAGGGATGACGAAAGCTCTTCCTCATAGAGGGAATCATCAGGAGTACCATGGCTAGGTGTCTGCATATTTGAATAAAATTAATATTATTTTAATTATGTAACTAACTAAAATACCTGAAGATAGAGCAATGCTGACACTTTACATGTTCTTCCGCTGGCCTCTTTCCGTGATCATCCCATCTCGGGGTTGTTCTTGTATTGCCCTGATCAGTCTGCCACATTGCAATAAAATTATAAATTTAAAAACTTGAAAAAAATATCTAACTTGAAAACACAAAATGAAAACTGAAATAATTTCTAATAAGACACTGGAAGACAGAGTTAGAGTTTCAAATATGTCTTGCATTGAATTCTGTCTTGGAAACATGTCATTGCACATTAAGGCACCCAAACAAGAGACGAGTTGAAAATGAGACTAAACTGGGTTATTTGTAGTGAAATTTTAAAATCTCAAAAGGTATATTAATTATCGAAACAAATTAGCTTCATAATTTCAGTATTATTGAGTCTGCAGTGTATAAATCACAAAAAAATTGAAACAAAACACTAGAAAAGCAACAGATTGAAATGTGTATATACTCCAACAAAACTCACATTAATAGGCTCTCATTATGGAGCACAAGACCACCTCTGTGTAAGATGATGGCAAGGCCTAAGGAAGCTTTACTATTGGAAAAAATATTTTGGTGGCTAAAGATATACACTGCCTATTCCATGCTTCTTTAGATTCTTGCTACCAAAGCACACCTTGAGCAATGAGAACACTATTTTTAAGAGTGATTCTGGTTGGGTGATTTTCTTACCAGGTTTGTGTAGCACAGACATGTATGCCCCGCCTATCAAGATTGTGGGAAAAAGGAGTGACATCAAATATGGTAGAAGTTCATTCAGCCCAGGAATTGATTGATTCTCTTCTAATTGCTGGAGACAAGCTTGTTGTTTTAGATTTCTACACTCCTGGTTGTGGTGCCTGCAGATCTGTCCATCCTAAGGTATGTTAGACGATTGAATCATTAACCAGTTTGTAATATTGTTCTATCAAAACATTATTTTTTGAAGTAACTATTTTAGTTGTTCCTGGTGAAACATGCCTTTTGATGTATTCCATTCAAACAACTTTCGAATGGGTTTCTCCTCTCTTTCCTGGAGATAATGTTCTGAAATATATTGTTTGAGCTGACAAAGTCTACGTCTCCTTAACCAGCCCCATGTTCTCACCATGGCTGTGCTCCTTTCAGTTTTTCTTTTATCGTCTATTATGGTTTTGCTTAGGGGGTCTGAGAGACTTGGGGTACTCGTTAGATCGTCCTCTTATTCTATTAAAAGAGTCTCTGCATCTATCCATCTATGAGCTGACTTCACGCTGCAAACCTTCTTAAAGAGTGTGTCTGCCTCACAAACTATGAACCCTGTAGATATGAGTTATGGAAATTTTTCAGAAATCTCTAAACAGGTCCCTGATCCTTTGGTTCCAATTGGAAACGGCCAGATTGCATCTTTGATGAGAAACTGGATTATCCTTGTAAGCAGATTGATTCTCCTTTTAACAGTGTGATAACCACTAGGCATACTGATCGTATAGATATCTTCTTGTTACAAATGTTTACCATGAGTTTTATGATGAACTTATATGGTATCTCTCACTCAATGTTGCAATATAACAAAATTTGGTTGGCCCAGACAAAAATGTTGGATCTATTTCATCATAACAACTATAATTATACATTTTTCAGTTACATGATTCTTACCTAACATGTGCTTTGCTAAGCTTCAGGTCATGCTCTCTTTGGTAGTCACAGAAATACTTGTATTTAATAAATTTTTTGCAACATGAATTTTGAGTTCGTACTCAATGGTGCTAACCATTATCATTGCAAATAAATATTACAATAGTTCTATCAATCTTGTATTTATGCTCATATGTATGAGATGACATGGGTATATTACCTAGATTGTTCTCTGATGGAATTTGTATGCAGGGTGCAGAGATTCCTTGCACAGAGATGTTTGGCACATTTTCATTAGCAGTGGGAGCCACGGTATGTGCAATTTCTTTACTTAAGCTGTTGGTATTAGATTTGGAACTAAATATTCAGACATTAATGACTCCAAATGTGCTTTTATAGGTTGGAATGGAATACTGGGCTTGCTGGGCTCACTGAGCTCTCTGGCATGCTTCGCTGTGGCATATGCATGAGGTATAACTACAGTTTACAGAAAGTTGGACCAAGAATTACTTTAAAAAAAAACAATCCAGCTGTAATATAGCAGATATGTTTTGCACTATGCAATCCCCTTTTGTTCCATTGATTATAGGACTGTTGAGATGTTAGTTTTAGATTGTAATTGACAATCCATTTTCTTTGGGCAGTCTCATCACAGGCCAAGGGAGGGACCTTTTGAGTTGAATGACGTGTTTTCCATTATCAACGTTGGTCCGGCCATTGCATTACTGGCTTATGGATTCTTTAAAAAAGGCTTTGTGCCAGGCCTTTGTTTTGGTGCTGTAAGTACTGGCCTCTGTTTTAACTGTTGCTACCATTGAAATTCACAAAAGTACTAAATTGACAGTATTCTATAAAGAATGATGTGATCACTGTAAATTTAAACCAAGTTTGATTTAATAGCTATTTCAAGGTGATTTTCAACGGCAGTATGTTAGTCACTCTATTATCAACCTACCGTGCATTTTGAAAAATTCCTCAGCGGCTTGGTATCACCATTTTTGGGTTGGCATATATGTTTGTCCACGATGGTCTTGTTCATCGCCGCTTTCCTGTTGGGCCTATTTCTGATGTTCCATATCTTCTTAAGGTAGCAACTGCACATCAGGTTTGTTCCTAATTTCCTTATCATAGCTCTATAGATCGCTTCATTTATCTATGAGTTAGACATAGATTTCTTTCCAGTAAGTAGCGGATCTCATACAGATTTGTTTAAATGCCACTGCAGCTTCATCATGTAGACAAGTTTAATGGTGTACCATATGGTATTTTCCTTCGACCAAAAGTGAGTTTGCTTCTTCCCTTATAAACATTTGTATCTTTGTATTTCAAATGTGTTTAGAGTTATTCATGTGTGGTATTAAGTGAAGATGTATTGATAGTTTATTGATTTTTGAGTTTCACGGGAACTGGAAGAGGTTGGAGGCCGTGAAGAGCTAGAGAAATTGTATAATAGTAAAATAAAGGGCCTCCAATAGAAATTAGCTGCATAGGAGACCTGTAGAGAAACCTGCATAGACTGCATGGTGCTATAATGTAGGAGGCCAAGTGATCAAAGATCTGGCCAGTATTTGGTAAGTAACTTCACTGTATAAATGAGGAAGTTGTTCCAGCATTATTTGTGCACTTGTTGAACTATCCATGTGTGAAAATTCTTTAATATCCATGTATGAGTAGGATTTGGTAATTTTTTTAAGATTATGCTTGTATATTCATGTGTGAGGATCAGTTTGAAATATCCCCATGTTAAGCTCCATGACAGGGGACTGTGTATACTTTGGTCGGGAATCCTGCGTGAAGGGGTTTGTGTTTCAATAACCAACCATATGGAATGTGGAGTACATAATCTGTGAATACACCTTGAGTCTCAAGAAACCATGCATGTGTAAGAGTAAGAGTCTGCCTGTAGCCGTAATCACATTCTCTGTAAATTTATTGAAGTGGTTAGTCGCATTTGAATCACGCCTTGGTGTATGAATAGAGGAAAGGTAAACCATATACAAGAATCGATATAGCCAGCCACTGTAATTCTCTGTTTCGAACTCTGTCCAAACCATAGGGACCTTCGTCGTCTTGGCACATTGACAGTGATTGAATGCCTGTCTGGTGGAGAAATCTCCTTACGAACAAGTCTGGTGGTTTTTTTTCTGAATGAGCCGCGTCGAAGAGGTTGAATAAAGGCCATGTTAAAAGAACAAAGTATAACCACGCTCTGTTTGTTAAAGGATAGCGAAATCTGTCTAAAGCTTAATCCTTGTTTTTTTGAAGAAATAAACATTGTTCAGTTAATTGGATGACCGATGGCGTGGCTTGTTTCTATTGGCGAGATTTAAACTGCACACATAGATTTTGTTGTAATGACAACGGTGTATTGAGGAGTTAGACGGAACCATGAGAGCGAAACAAGAAATGAACAGTAGAAGCGGGTTCATCGCGCGAGTTAGAAAGTGGTAAGCAGTATTTAGGAAATCAACGCAATCCCATAAACTGGGTGATGCGTGTCCTTGAGAAGTTTCGAAAACCCACCCTCATCGCGAGTTAAAGCCCATGCATTTAGCCTACGCAATATTCGTCGGATCATCTGAAGCAGTGCGACGTGTGTTGTCCGCCGTTGGATGTGGTAGGCCCATTAGTGCTGGGGGACATGCATATATATGCATTGATTGTTACTAAAGTCTGTGGGGTTAACAGGGTTGACGTGCGGTTACATTAAGATAATTTTATGTGTGAAGTCGAACCTCATATAAGGTCCCGGGTTATAAAGTGAATGGGCGATGTTGCGGCTAGTTAAGTATGACAGAGTTCCTCTTAATCAAACCCGAACCACGGTATTAACCAGAGTGAGGTCGAGTCTTTAGCTGCAAGTGAAGTCCAACATTTGTTGGGTTGTTGCCATAGCACTTTCGATAGCAGAGGAAGGCTGCAACCTATATATTGATACATTCCAGTGCATATGTAAAAGAAAATTGTATATGCTAGTGGGGAGTAGCGTTTTAGTTAATGGAGAGAGTCTATAAGGTATGGTAGGCTCATGTCAAGGATGTGTATGAATATGACCTTGACCATTGGTTGAGAATAGAGCTCCCATGAAAGAAGAGTGAATCTGACTGTGTTGTATGAGATATTACATACATATAATAAACCTAGAAATTAATATCTCAAATCTCTGAGATTTGAGATATTGAGCTCTCAAATTTATATGTTTAATTTTCCAGACCCCGACATAAGAACAAGTTGAGTTTCCAGATTGTGAATTTGATTGGATAAGAAATTTTGGAGGCATTTTACACATAGATTGAGGTTGAAATAATCTGAAACTATTAATTTGGGTTTTACCCGTCATCAGTTGTCAAAGGGGATCCTTAACATAAGGGTAGGTTAGAGCAATCCTAATCATCTAGCTCATGCAGATGAGAAAAATCCCCTACATGTATACTACATTAAATATATTTTTTAGCAGATCACATAGTGGTCCAGTCCCTGTTTGCAAGGTTTGTAAACTTTGGTTGAACAAGCAATAACCAGTTCTAAAATAATGCCAGTGTATTAATAATGAGGATTTTTTTGTAAAGAACCTTTTTAAAATCAAATCACACATCAGAAGAAAACGTTGCAGCCTGTTTGGAAAGGAATTTTGGCTATTTATGTATCAGAAACAAGGATAGCAGATCAAAACATTCATTATGCTTGGTTTTTGAAACTAGCAATAAGTTCAGAAATTATATTCATCATGAAATCAAGTCATTGATATTGAAGATGATAGACGAGAATTAGATTGATGAGATATTTATGTCCATACTCGGTTTCATGAAGACCTAAAAAATTGCTTTTATTTTTGATATTGGCATGTATGGTTCACATGTTAGAATTTTTACCCCAAAATTTTGAAAAGGTGCTTTTGAGGGACCATAGATGATCTGGGAAAGATGGTACTATAGCATTCTCTTTATCTAATAGAAACTATGTTCACCCTTTCATGTGGTTACTCCTCCTCCAAGCAACTCTTTCTTTTATGTGGTTCCCTTGCACCTCCCGGTGCAATTGCTAGTGTATGTTATACTTTGAATCTAGTAAAGATTTCAGGATTTTTCATAATTGCAGACTCAAACCAGCTGGAAATTTTCAAACTTCTTATCTTGAAGACCTATACATTTGTTTTTGCAGATCTTGAGACTTCATACCAAAATTGCAGACCTTAGGATGAGCTCAATTTTGGGGTAGTTCAGAAAAATTATAAAAGTTATCTCTTGCAAAATAGCGGATCTCAGTCACAACAGGAAGTTGGTCTTGAAGAAGTGTTTGAGGAGGAAATTTGGTCTCTTATTGAGATCTTTTATTTTCAGACCTCAAACCTCAAATTGTTACAGATTTTTGGCTAGTTGCTGCATACATTGCATCAAGGAGTTTGGATTTGTGCACTGTTTGGAGATCCTCTTAATAGATATATTTTTTTTAGTAGCCTTACCTTAAACAAGAAGAAGACCTTATTTGGAAGAAGACATTGGGCTTGGTTGAAAATAGAGTTTGGTTATTCTTGAAGCAGACTTCAACTCATATTTATTAAAGATATTCCTTGCATTATTTCTAATCTGTGGATAAAAACATTATTAAAGGATTGCTAAAACAAAGGAGCAAGTAACCCTTGTTGAAGACCTTATTGAATATATTGTTGGAGAAACTTCTAGTAAACTTGTTGTGAAGACCTTGAGGACATTTTTGGAGCAACATTGTTGAAGCTGATGGTATAGCATTGTTGGAGACGATATTGAAGGGCCTTGAAGTGAAGCTTTTGGAGCAACTATTGAAAAATCCTTAGAACATTTAAGTAAGGCACTTTCTATCTTCCATCACCTTTTTCCTTTCAATATCCTTTAAACGATTTTGTTGATATTTAATGTTTGAAATCACATTAGAATTCCTTGATTATATGTGTTTGGGGACTTTCCCTTTGAAATTACCCGAAAATACCCTGGCAATTTTATCTTCAGGATGCATGTCTGACCCTATTCTGCAATATTTTGATTGATAGTAGTAAACATAGAGAGTTAGGGGGCTCTTGACTTGGTTTGGTTGGGCCATTAGATCCCTAACATCTACTAGGGAGAACCCCCCTTGAGTTGGATGAGAGCTAGCTCAAAGTGAAAAGAGGTTGGTGAGGTGACAATGGGGCTATTGAATTACACATGGTATCACACTTTAGCTTTAGGACTTTATCTTGAGAAGTGTGAGATTTTGCTATATCAATTCTCAAATTTTTTACAACACTATTGTTAAGAACTAATAAGAAGTGATGTTGAGGGGTTTTTGGGTATAAGAAACAATACCATTTAAAAACTAGGGTTCTCAGTCCTTGGCATTCCTTCACCCGGGCCTAGTGGCACACTAGAATAATTTCACACTAAACCATGAAAAATTAAAAGTAACTTAACAGATCCATAAAGTAATAATAATCATAATTCCTAATTTCCTATTGTACGATATGATGCAAATTATTCAAACATGAAGCAATGAAGACATGCAATGTCTGAATTTCAAGATTGATGAACCAATGCAAGAAGTTAGAAACTACAACTTTGATTCAATACTCTGTGTCCTAACTCCAGGAAGGAATCTAGTTTGTAGTACAGAACATGCATCGTGTATTATCCTTAATTGACAACAACTAAAGGTCATCTACCTCATCAATTCCTTCCCATTTTGTGTTTTTATGTTATATTCCTTATAAAAGTGTCAAAATTCTCTCAAAGTAAGCAACCACTGAATAAAATAAAAAATAGTTGAGACATGATTGAGAAATGGTCATTTATTTCTTGAAAGGATCTTCACGATTTCTTTGGTTGTTTTTCATCTCAAGAAACAAGAAATGACCTAAGAAACTATCGTGATGTAATATAAGAAACAACACAGTGCAATGGCCATTTTCAAAGCCAAATGATGTCCATTGAGGACATGGCCTTTATTTGGTTCCTGTTTCATAGGAGTTTCGGGTAGAAATGGAACTTTGTTGTACCATTTCTAGTAGTAAAAAGGGAAAATCTTCTTTTTCCATGGGAAATAATTTACCTTTCCTTTTTTAAGATAATATAAATCACAAAAAATATGAACTATACTGCACACATTCTTGGATAATGTGAAAGTGGAAAAGGAATACCCTACACAAGTGATGCACACATGTACACTTGAATAGTAATAGATTTTTGTAGTTGAAATGCAATGCTTTTTTTCATTTAAATGTAGGGTTTTTAAAGCAGGGAGAAATAATGGCTGCCAATTTAATAAGTTTTTCTTTGGGAAAATTTTAAATCTTGTATTGGGTGATGAAGATAATAGAGGGTATTGAATCTTGATTCTTGACATTGTGTTTAACTTGAATAACTCAAATTATTGTAAATATCAGTGGATGAGTTCTTTTTTCAAGTATGACACTCAAAACTCTTATGTCAAAGCATTGTATGATGGCTAGCATTTGCTTGTTTCCATTTCTTCAGTTCAATGTAAAAAGTATATTAATATATTGGAGCACGAATGATAACTACAATTGTTTGCTATGTAGTATATCTAGCCCCAAGATTATGAAAAGTTTTCTCAAGTGGAGCTATTGGTTATTGATGAAGCAGCTGTAATTTCATTGCCTATTGTAAAGGCTCTACTCGGGCCATATTTAGTGTTTTTGTGCTCTACTATAAATGGGTAATAATTATAAATGAGCCAACCACAATCACAGATTTTGTAACCATTCGGTTTCCATGGATAGTGATGATGATATTAACCCTATATATCAGTGACCTATATCTATATGAGAATGATCTCAACATTGACCTTGATATGGTTGTATGGATGTGACCTTTGGTATGTCATCGGAAAATCCCCAAATCTGGAGAACTAAAGCTCATCACTTTCATTTTGGAGTACTACCCTTGTGATAAAGTTGATGACTTTCGATCTCCCATTCTCTACCACTTTGCACTTCACCTTCAATATAGATCAGACCAAGGGCAATTCGTTACTGCGTGTTGAGATGGATGAGTTTGTCGAACTAAAATCCATAGCTTAAACTTCATGAAACTGGTGGAGTCAAATTCATGCAAGCACAAACACATCTTACAAATCCTCTTTGAAACTCATCCGAAATAACATTGGAATACATCTAGAGAGAACCCTATAGCCTAACACAATCCAATGGAATTGACCAAAAAAACCCAAATAGAGTCAACCCTACTATAGGAGGAAGGGTTTGCAGTAATAACTTACCATTTTGCAAGAGCTGAGGGTGAATGCTATTCTGCAAGAGCTGAGGGCGAATGTTGTTCTGCAAGAGCTGGGGACGAATGCTGTTCTGCAAGAGCTGAGGGTGAATGTTGTTCTGCAAGAGATGAGGGTGAATGCGCACGTGATATCAGACGTTAATGTAGTTTTTAATAAAATCATTTTATGTAGTGCGCATTTGATTTTTTCATTTCAAATCATTTTTATATACCTTTGATTTTTGCATTTCTAATACAAGTGACAAACAAATTTCTACAAGAGGTTGAATTTTTTACTAGAATAGCCATGAAAGACTAATTAAAATGGCTTAAAATGCAAGTGGATCTTCAAAATAAATGTAATTGAAGGTTCTCCCCACTAAATTTTTGCAAAAGTACTTACATTATTTAAGTTATCTAGGATATTTTTTTGTATTACACAATCTAAATTAAATAATGAAATAGTTGGGTAGTCTTATTGTTTCAAATTAGGACACAATTTTCAAATGGAGATGAAGTTTCATGTGATGATTAACTGACAATATTCTCCTTCCTATCCTTGAAAAACTATACAAGGTTCCCTGCTGCCACATGAAACCCTAACTCATGTAGCAACATAGGTCCAGTCCTCCATTTTGCCCGTCATAAGGCATTTTGCACGTATTTGACGACTAGAATGTTTGGATTCCCATTTTCTGTGACGTGCTAGGAAGGATAGAAGACTTAATTTTGACGTTTGAAATTTTTTCAAAAACGCTCTTACGCCCTTTAATTTCCACTTACCAATAATTTTGCAACACTAGTCCTCTTCGCAATTGCAAGGCTGTACTCAAAAGTTAAGGAAAGTTACTTTTTTGGCTCACTCAAAATTAAAAATTTAATAAAGGAATTACCACTTATCATTATTGATATTTTAAAATTAGAATCAATTTAGTTTTCCCCTTCCTATTACAGAAAGTTCACAAATCTTTTCGTCTACATAAAACACCAAAGAAAGAATAAATCCCGTTTCCCTGCAAACTTCCAAGGTTGTGATTAGTGAAGTAGTGAAAAAGTACGGCTATAGCACTAAAAAATTAGAATGCCAATCTGCCCCAACATGAAGTTGTGTTAATATAGCTGGTGGCTTCGCTTGATGGTCAAACAGTGAATTACACAAGCACAAAATAAAAGCTTTAGGCATCTAGTTCCTTACACTCGCACTCTCAAGGCATTCAGACTTAGGCTGAGCTCAAGATTGGCTCCGAGGAAACTAGATTGGCTCATTAACCTGCCATATTTTAATTTCATAAGGTATGCTCGAAGTTTGAACTGTTAGGGTAATTTATTATTGTGAAATCATAGTTCTAAATTATCTCTTATTCTGTGAGAAATGTAATCTATTAATTGTAAGCAGATTCATTACAAAAATTCAAACTGATTTTAGCATGAATGATGACAATTTATATATTAATTGGTTTTTAAGAGTATTTGTATTATGTAGGAGCACTAGAAAGAAAATTCAAGACTTCATTTTCTGTTTTCCTTATTTTATTGGGCTGAGCTGGAGAAAATTGAATATGAATAGTGAGTTAATTGTAAGATCAATGGGCCAAGGCCATACATCAACATTGACCACAGTGGGGAAGTATAGGTGACTACTTATTGTACTTCTTCTTTATAAAGAACAATTGGTAGATAATCGTATTATTTTAAATCTATAACAAATCCAGGAAACAAAATTACAACAAATAGAAAATTATGCAAAAAATTCACCAGGGCACTAATGTGTGGATACCCTATCATTTCTTAGATCCTCATAACTTACCAACACCTAATATATTGGTATACACATAATATGGAATTTACCAGAATTATTTCATATGTATCTAGAAGTAAATAAGTTGTATGACAATTTTTATGGCAGATATAAGATGTGTATTATAGTTTATATTTCAATTTTTTCTTAAGTATCATGCATGTGTGGTTCATATAGTGACTACAATTACCAAATATATTTCAGTGAAGATGTGAAGATGATCTCTCATTAGGTCCTAATTACTTAAAGCATCATTAATTAGCTTTCCAAATGAATAAAATATGTTAACAAATTAGTAAAACTAGGAAAACAAATCATGCTTTAAAAAAATATGGCACAATGAGTCACACTCTGAGATTTATTTAATTACTCATCAAGTGTCACTACAACATATATATGATCACCATTACCATAAAAATGGGACATGTGACCATCATTTTGGTTTCGCCAATGACATTCCACATCATGAGCATTGTTTAGGGTTGATTGTGTTGATTTTTTTTAAACAAATCATTTATACATTTTATGGAAATTGTAGACACACTTTATAATCTCATTACAAGATCATGATGTATGGATATTCCTTATCATTTCTTAGATACTCACAACTTACCAAAACCTAATAGATTGATATACACATCATATGGAATTTACCCCTAGAATGCCACATGTATCATAAAACAAATTAGTTGTATGGCAATTGTTATGGTGCATATATGATGTGTATTATAGTTTATCTTATAATTTTGTTGAAGTAGCATACAACAATTTACATAGTGATATGAGAACCACTCTCTAGAGTATACATCGATTTTTTACACATGGATTTTTAGTTTCTTTTTAAGATATATCATTGGTGATGATCACATGATTATATAATGAACCATTAAGTTGAACTATGAAATTATTCCTCACAACACACACACACACACACATATTGATCATGAATTAATAATTTTTCTCATATAATTTTTTTAATCTATTTTGAAAAGAAAAAAATCATATATAATTATTTCTAAGAAGAACAAGAGAGAAGTCCTTACCATATCCTTGTAAAACATATAATAGCAAGAAAATTAATCTATTGAAATTTCATTTCCAAACATATTCATGGAGTAAAATGAGGATTAAAAAGAGATATTTATGAATTTACTTATAACATCACCTCATAAAAGTGTAAATGTACAATATTGATAAAATTTATTTATATATGATAAATAATAAACCTTTATCTCACGTGTATCATATAATATTATAAACAAACACATTCTATAGTATGCAATAAAAGTGAATTACACAATCCACATGGAAATAAGACTTAGTTCAAGCAAAAGAAAATAAAAAATAAACCGTAAGTGACATGGATTTTGCAAAGAGACATATAAGTGTTGTTTATTGCATATAAGTGTCGTTATACCGACGATGGAAAAAGAGTCGCTATTGCGATGGCTGCCTGCAAATGTCGCAATTGCGACACTTAAACATTGTGTCACAATTACGACGTTTGAAGGCAGTCGCCACAATAGCGATGCTTTGGGCATAGTGTCGCAATTGCGACGTCTTCCTCCAAACGTCGCAATTGTGACACTTTTTCTAAGTGTCGGTATTGCGACACGTTTGTCTAAACATTGGTATAGCGATGGTTTCAGGTGGGATTTGAACAAGTTGAAAAAATTTGGGGAAATTTCCGACATTTGGTCAAAAGTGTCGGAACCAAGTGTCGGAATTTCCACCAAATGTACTAGTGGATGATAGGACAACCATTAAACTTGTTTTTTGGTTGCAGGACAAGGAAATTTGTAGGATACTCCCAAGAGTCAATGGTAACCATGACATCCTCAACAATTCATTAGGGGAATTTTGAGGTCTAAAATGGGCCTCCTAAAAAAAATTTACAACCAAAATAAAATTTATAAGAACCAATAGGATTAAAGATGATGATGTCAACCATGGGGAATGATTCACCATTTTTTAAGTAAAAGGGTAAAAATATTAAAAAATAATAAAATAATAAAATTACTTTTTCAACTCGTATTTTCAACTTATCTCCCAAATTTTTTACTCAAATTTTGAGTGATAGTACTCGTTGGATGCAAAATTTAATTACTCATCCAAGGATTGCCCATGTTGCATACTTTTGATGGACCCTGCTACGCGAAAAATGAGAAATACATGAAAAAACGTGAATGTATTTCTCATTTTTCATGTAGCAGGGTCCATCGAAAGTATTCAACATGGGTACTCCTTGGATGAGTAATTAAATTTTTCATCCAACAAGTACTCCCATTCAAAATTTGAGTAAAAACTTTGGGAGATAAGTTGAAAATACGAGTTGAAAAAGTAGTTTTTTCTTTTTTCCCTCTAAAATTTGATGATGTCATCAAATCTTATTTTATTATTTCCACTATTATTTTATAATTTCTTTAGGAGGCCCATTTTATACCTCAAAATTCCCCTAATGCCTTCCGGAGTTACTGTAGAACGATCTGCAAGTTGCCAAACTATTATGGTTTTCCTCAAAGTCCTTTGGAGATTAAGTTTCAACATAGTTTCCTTGGTCATGACATTGATTGTAGCCCCTAGATCAATCAAAGTGTTGGGTACTATGACACCATTTATATGCACATCAACAACTGGACTACCGGGGTCCAGTTACTTTCGAAATATCACCCTTCCCAACATTAGGTCAGACACTTGTCCTACCACATTGATGGTGGGGGGTATCTCTCTTTCTTCTCCCAGGTTTCTTGAAGCACTTTTCTTTGATGAGCCTATTGTAGATAGGGACATCCTTAATGGCCTGGAGAATTGGTATCTTTACACAAAAATTTTCCAATTCTCCCAAGAGTTCATTCTCCTCAGGGGTGTGGTGACTAGGGTGGATCAAGCGCTCAGGAAAAGGAGGTTGTTGGATCTTAGTGTTACCTTCTTCCTTTTCCTCCTCAACCTCTAGAGGTGGAGATGGAGGATGGTTGTCTGGGAGTACTCTTCCCGACCTGAGATTAACCTCCTGTATCTCCACAACATAAGTTGGATAGGATGTTTCTCCATTGGGAGCCTGCTGTGTTGGTCTGTTGTTCGAGTTTGGATTAAGCTGTGCAGTTATTTGGGGTAGCCTAGGTGGAGCAGCCTGAGTAAGCTGAGGTTGAGGTTGGGGTGGGGGAATTAGAGTAGGTGGTTGATTTTGTTGAGGCCTCCACCCTTGGGATGGATTGTTCCACTGAGGTTGTTGTGGAACATACTGCTGGAATGGTTGGTTTACTGGATGAGGATGATATGAAGAGTTGTAAGGCCAAATAGGAGGTTTAGACTAGGATGGAGGAGTGGGGGTGTACAAAGGTTGCATGGATGCACTCTAACTGTTGTGATAGTAAGAGTAAGGTGCACCTTGCATACCTTATTGGTATGGCCGAGGGCCTTGAGGCCTTCTCTGGTTGATGAAACAGAGTTGCTCTGACATTACTTCCCTGCCTTGATATACAACCTTAAGTCCAAGTAAGGAGGGACACTTTTATGTGGCATGATTCTCCTCACAAACTAAGAAAGCCTCTATGAAATTCAGTGGACATTCATTTCTTGGATGCTTCCTAGTACATATAGGATAAAATATGGTTGGGGCTTTCTCTGCTTCATCTTACTTCTTTTTGACCTACATTGTGTCCATTTGCAAAGAAAAGGTGTGCAACATGTCACTCTTGAATTCCTCTAGCATGTTTCCAATCTCATGTTTTATAAAGGTGGAAGAGGAAGGGGTATTGGATGTACTTTGGCTAGCTCTGCCCTTCTTCCTGAATGCCCTAGAATGGTTCCGGAAGATAATTTTGATTGCTTCATAGGGTTTTTGGTAGATATCTCCTCCTGGTAGCATATTCAAGGTTTCTATCATCTCTTCACTAATCCCTCGAAGAAGTACAAGCTTAAGTGAGTTAGGAATAAGAGTTTAGTTGGATCTCTTATAGTTCAGTTGAAACCTCTCTTCATAGTCCTCTAAGGATTCATCCATCCCTAGAGTCATCCTAAAGATCTCATCCTTAGTTTCCTTGGACCTATAGTAGTCTTTGTATTTGATGTTGAAGGTCTCTTCCATCTATGCCCAGGTAGTGATGTTATCCCTAGGCAGACCCATGAACCAGCACAAGGATGCATCCTTAAGGGTGGACAAGAATAGCTTCAACTTCTTATCATCGGAGGTGTAGTCATAATTCCTATAGACAACAGAAAATTCAAACATGAATGTGGCAGGGTCCCAAGAGGTAATTCCATGGAAGTGTAGAAGAGCTGAGGGGCTAATGTTTTTCATCTTAGTTTCCCCATCTCCTTGTCTTATGGGAAAGGCTCTCTGGGTCCCATCCATGGTTAAGATAGGTGAATTAGGTCCCTCAGTTGAAACAAGGTCTTCTTCTTCTTCCCCAATAGGATCCTCAAAATATTCATAAGGCTCTCTTAGAGAGGGTTCAATCTCACTGCCATTATAGAAGAGTGAAGGGAGGCCAAGAGGTGATGTGGGGGTTTTAGGTAAGGTTTGTCTTTGAGTATTCTTGGTCCTACGAGGCATGAAAATCAAATCTTTTTTTATTTTTTTAATGTTTCGGAAATGACATGAAAAGAAAGGAAATCAGAAAATAATGTTAAAAACAAAATCAAAGCATCTACTAGACACCTCCCCGGCAATGGCGCCAAAAAGTGGTGAGACCTGGTATTTCACCAAGAGTGTTGCAACTTCCAAGGGCTGCCCTACTTTACTTTAACAACCTGGGGTTCATAAAAACTTGGAGGTGAAAATGCTATATACACATTAGATGCACTATTTTCATGTCATCCTCTTCTTCTTTACGAAAGGGTGCTATCCCTTAAAATATGATAAAAAATGAAAAGTAAATTGCTGAAAAGAAATGACAAGAATAAAACCAATTTAATTTGCAGAGAAGAAATGGAAAAAACGAAACTAATTTAACTTGTTGAAAATAAATGGCAGAAAGGAAACTAATTCTAAACCACACTTAACTTGGCCAAACGGCTAAATGCACTCTACTTATCCTCTAGTCTATCTACCATGCTTCTACGCATGCAACTAAGGTATCCATGACTTAATTCTGATTTAAAAAGTGTGATTTGTAGCTTGGAGGAGAGAAAAATGGCTAAGGAGGCTAATGGAGGGCTTAACACATGAAATGAGGCTTAAAGGTGGAAAGCGGGGGTTGAGCCAGATTAAATCTTTTTCTAAGTGCAAAGAGGCCTTGAAGCGGAATAATTCAAAAAGTGTGATGGCGGAGTGCGATAGAGGAAAAAAGGTTGCGATATGTGATGTCGCAATCGCAATATCGCAAAAGTAAAGGGATAGCGGAAAGGTCATCTGAGAGCGGAAGCGAAGTGAGATGAGGTAAGTTTTGTGAAGTGTGATGCGAAGTGGTGATGTGGAGGTGGGACCGATATCGCAATCGCAATATCGCGAAGTTGGAGCGGTAAGTGTTAAAGAAAAAACCAAAAAGGTTGCAATGAGTGGTCTGTGATGCGGTGGCAATATCAGATTGGCATTTAAAGCGCTAGTGTTAAGGAGAAAAGGTAAAATTTGCAATCTGTAGTTGCGCAAAAAGGAAATGCGATTGCCTGTGCAGTAAGTCTCGAAAGAAAAAGGGAAAAGTCGCGATCTGCGATATGCGAAATCGAAATATTGCAATTGGTAGAACCAAGTGGTAAGTGTTAAAAATAGAGGGAAAGAATCGTGGGTTGTGATTTTAGATGTACGATAGCGGGGGTTTCCAGGAGGAAAGGTGGAAGTCATGTTTCAATGGTTTTCTAACGTTTTTACGTGTTTTTCATTAAAATAGGTAAGGTAACTGTGAATGAAGAAAATAAAGGAATAAGGCGGGCTGAAGGGCTTGAGTGCGTTTAGGGAAAAATATAGGGTGCAGCATTAAAAATAAGCAGAAAACAGAAGGGAATGGAAGCGCACCAGTAGTGCTCAGAAGTGTAAGACACATGTGGATTCATGCACGGAAAGCAGACAAAAATGCGTGATAACAACAATGAAAGAGAGACTCGAACTTGGTAATACAGTTTCTTCCCTAAACTCAAACAAAGAGAAATTTTTGGCCTGTGGGAAGGTCTACCCTTCTCAAACTCTATTGACAAAGATGAGAGGGGGAGTCTTTACCACAAATTTTGGAGTTTTTCCTCTATTCTGCTACTCATAAGCAAATGAAAAACTACAAAATCAAACTGAAAGCAAAGGCTAAGCAGCAATGAAACTATCAGAAGCAGATATAGCTAAATAGTAGAAGAAAAAATAACTAAATGAGAAAAATGAAAGAATGAAGACAACAGAGAAGTTGAGGTACATGGATTGGGCCCTAACCCACAAGCCTAACTCTCTGAAACTTAAATCAGTCGAATGAAATCAGTCTGCTCATTTCATAAAAGAATAATCGTTTACATCTCTGAAAGTTTGATCTTGGAGTAGATTAAAAAGCTCAATAGCTTGCAACAAAGTTTCAACTAGAATCGACTGGAATTTACTAACTCCTCCTAGCTCTAGCTCTGCTCTATATATTCTACAAGGTAGCTACCAATAGCTCCCTAGAAAAATGGTGATTGAGTCCTCTTGACTCCCAGTAAACAAAGATTGAGTGCACTCCTCTTTGAGTTGCTTTCTTGCCTCTGGAGTTCAAATTGCTGGAGAGAATCCTTGGGATCCTTTGGAGAGAATCTACGGTGGAAAATCCTCTTATAATTTCTCCTTGTTGTCTCGTTGAAGTCTTTATGATAATTTTTTTATAAAAATGCTTCATAAATCATGATTTTCTGCACTCAACCTCATATTAGGTACTCAGAGTATGTTATACTTAATCACCACCTATACTAGCATCATAAAACCAAATAATGATAAAAATGCAAGAAAAAGAGATCTAAAAAGGAAAAAAGGTGACTATTAACCCCTCAAAATATTTCTAATGATGGAGCTCATCACCACTCACCCTACACACATGTCAACCATCATGGGGTATCATGGGGAAGGTCAACCACTCACCCTGTACATAACACAAAAATAGGGGAAGGTGAACTACTCACCCTATGGTCGCTCATAACTCCAAGAAGTACCCCAAGCCCCCAGGAGCAGCCATAGCATAGTGTTCAAGTCAAGTTGGAGGCTCATCTAAGGGTCTTTCCACGACTACATGTATATCTTGGAAGGATAATAATTTGAACTTCCCTAAGGGATTCATGAGGATGTTTATGATCCACTCATCTGTCCTAATTTGTTGGATCCTCATTTATCCTGGTTTAACCATATCCCAGATAAAGTGGTACCTTATATCAATGTGCTTGGAGCAGTCGTGGAACACGAGATTCTATAAAAGGTGAATCCCACTATGGTTGTCTCAGAATATCACATTGGTATCTCGCACATTCTAAAATAGCTCACTAAATAGCTTGCTCAACCAAAAATCCTCACAACTAGCCATACACAATGCAATGTATTCGACCTTGGTGGTGCTTAGGGCAACCAATTTCTACTTCCTACTCATCCAAGAAATTGAATTAGGCCCCAATGAGAAGCAACACCTAGATGTGATTTTTTGATCCACCACACTCCCAGCCCAGTCAACATCCTTATATCCATGTGGCCTCAAAAAATTTGCAATGTTTCTCAGTCCATAGTTGCTTAATCAAATTTGGATCAATTACCTAAGTGATAGCTCCAAATTAAAAGTGTTCGAAAGAGTGTCAAACATGAGCAAAAAGATAGATCTCGTCTTCCTGATTTCAGCGCTATGAATAGTTCGAAAAACTGACACTGTATGAAGAAATTATCACGATTTGAAAAGTCCAGTAAACTGCAAGTTTTGGCATTTGACCAAGGTTGATTGGTTAAGCATACAGTCAGCGAAAAGAATATTCTAGGGAATATTCCTTTCGGGGCCAATTAGAAGCTGACAAGTGGTGCGATCCTATTGGATAATGGGTTGACGTGTTTTTGAACAGCCAATGAGAGGAAGACACGTGGCCAGCCCTGAGGCCACCACGTGTCCTCGGGAATGCATGATGAAATTTTGGTGGAGGGCTGGAGGATCGATCGCACGAACTTCCGCATAGCACGCCCGCGCGTCACCTCTCACTCTACGTGTGTTTCTTAACATACATGGATTGCGGCATATGTTTAAAGTTGGTTGCATGCGCATTTGGGGTCCCGAGGGGCTAGCCCCTCCCCACGTGGCTTCCGGCCCATGACCCAGGGCCAAGGGCTTAAGCCCCTAACCACCAGCGCATTACCCGTCAGCATTAAACTTCTTTCAACGTTCACATGGCACGGTCTATGCCGTGGATTTCTCCAACGATTGCAGGTTGTAACCGCGAGGTTAAGGGCATTTGCCCAACACCCCTAACTGCCTAATTAAAATTATGGTTATCTTTGCGGAAAATTTGGAGCGCGTCCCAAATTTGGGGATTTTTCCAAGTTTATCTCCAGCTAACTACAGTTTCTCCATTTTAAGTGGAGTTGTTCTAGGGGTAACTGGACAAAAATTGATTAGGCTCTATATTGAGCTAGATTCGACCATTCTGAGAGTACCACTAGTAAATTTAAACTATCTCAGAGATTCCAGACTCATTGGTGAGGGTTTCAGAGCCATCATAGGACTTCTAAGCGTTATTTTACTTCAGATAAGTTCTAGGGGCCACCAGGAGCCAGCAACAGAAAGAGGCCTAGCCAGGGCATTTAGAGGCCTTTCTCAGTAATCCAATACTCAATTTTTGATGTTTCAGACATTATGGAACTAATGGTGAGGTTTTCAGAGCTATTTTAGGACTTATGAAGGCTGATTTTATTCATAGAATTTCCAAGGGTCACCAGGGCCACCAAGTGCCAGCAGGAGAATGAGGCTTATCCAGAGCAACCAGTATCCATTCTCAGCAAATCAGTAGTCTATTATGACTATTTTGAACCTTATGAATCCATTTAAGGGAATTACAGAATCTTTTGAATACTTTTGAAGGCCAATATGCTTTAGATAATTTTTCAGTGACCCGAGAGCCAGGGGGTGCCACTAGGTGTTGGAGGCGTAACCGGAGCAGTCGGAGGCAAATTTCAGCAAATGAATAGTCTATTATAACTATTTTGGAAATTATGAATCCAATGAAATTATTTTTAGAGCCATTTGGAGACTTCTATAGTTGAATAAGCCAGAGGTAAGTTTCAGGGAGCCACTAGGGCCACCAGGGCCACTAAGTGTGAGAGGCCTAGATTAGGGAGCCAAAGCTCTTTTGGGGAAAATAATCAATCTATTTTGGAAATATGATATATTTTGGATACATTAGGTGAGGTTTCAAGGATATAAAAGGACTTATAGGGAGTTTGTGCCAAAGAGAAGCTCAGGGAAGCTTAAGGGCACCAACAGATGAGGTCAAGTCAAAGGAAGCCTAATTATATCTTCAAAGTGATGAAAACCATTCCAGGAGTATGATGGTATTCTAAACCCAATGGTACAACCTAGATAACCATTGGAGTTGAGGTATATACTTGTAAAATAATTTATACATCATAATCCCAAAGAGCCAAGTCAATTGACAAAGGCTCTAGGATATGTAGCCCACGATATTCGAGTGAACTCCTTTATTAAATTTGTTGTTATGTATTGATGCTTATTTTCTTCACTTTATGTTTGTTTCACATGCTTAATATCAGAAAAAACAAATTTTCTTAAAACACTTAAACAATTAAAAAACATACACCTATTTCAAGTATTCATTTCCGCACAGTCATGTATAAGCAAGATCTTTTATTTGTTTAACTGAGTGGGAGGTTCTTGCGCATAAGAATTTCAAGTTATCCACCCATTTTCAAATCAGGTGGTATCAGAGAACTAGGTTTATTGCTTGACAGAGCATTAGGTTGCTTGCTTGAGAGAGCACTAGATTGCTTGTTTGACTTGAAATGTGTTTAACAATGTAAAGAATATGATTGTTTTCATATTGACTTATGCTTACAAGTTTGATGTTTTCTAGAGGAGAAGGGAAAGCTACTGTTAGCTAAGTCTAGAAGAGGACAAGAAGGAAGAAGGCTGAAAGCATTATCCTTACCCAAAGGACCTCAAGGAAACCCTTGAAGCACAATCCCCCTTGAGGATTGTTTGCAAAAAAAGGCTCTTGAAGACTGTTTGTTTGCAAAAGGTTGCTTGAATAAGAGCCTCAATCTACAACCATATTGTTTAGAAGCTTTGTCAATTGTTTTTGAAATATTTGTGAATTATTGTTGAAGTTCTTTAGTTCATTTACATAAGATGACAACTTCTTCAAGTGAGGTTTCAAAATCCTCCTCCTTCACAAGATTCTTCGATGAAGAGATAAAGTGAAACTTATACATCCTGAAGGATATGGTGCAAATTTTATATGAAGATAGAAGAGAAAGAAATAGACTTCATGAAAATTTGGTTGCTATGAATCAAGAGAAAGAAGGAATTATTCAAAGAATGCATGAGATGGAGATGCAGCTCCATCAAGCCTAAGAGGCCTTAACCAAGAACATGCTTGAAGAAGAGGTCAATCACTCAAATTTGTCTTCAAATTCCTCTTCAGATAGATGTTTAGGTTAGTTTGAAAAGAACACTAGAGGTATAGGGTCCAAATTGATGTTAAAAATGGGCTATGAAGGAAAGGGTCTAGGAAAGCATGCACAAGGCATGATTGAACCTATTTTGGTTGAGGAAAGGCCTAAGAATTTTGGTCTAGGCTATGTTCAATGTTATGGTGGAAATGATACATCCATGAAGGCATTTGAGACAACTTCGAAAATAACTTTTGTCACAATTTCTAAACCAAAAACATGTCAAGTTTGTTTTCAAGTTGATTGCCAATGTTTGAAGCCTATGTTGTAGAAAGGTGCTTGTACACATGCAGCTGATTGTGAGAAAGAGAGTTCTAATAGCTATCATGACATAAATAATGATGTTAGTCTTCAAAAGAAAGCTAGAACCTATACATGTTCATCTCCTCAAGAAGGTAAAAAAGATGGACATGCAAAGCAACATGTGAGGTATAATTATTCCCATAGTCAAGTTGATTATGTTTCTGTAAAGCATGGAAAATCTGCATGCAAGAATGGAAGAAAGAGTTTTTTTTCATTTTGTGGTCTGTGTAACCATGATGTTTCAAGATGCTGGAAGAGATTGAAGGCATATAGGAAATAGTTGAAGTGAAGGCAACTTTCTCAAAAGGTGCAAAAGGCTTGCACACATTTCTAGAAGAAGGGAAATTTTTTTTACCAATGTTGGAGATTGCATCCAACTAATAATCCAAACACATGAAGCAAGAGGATGAAAAGACTAGCCAAATTGGAACCAAATATTCCATCATTGATGTGAGAAAAGATGTTTCACATGAAGAATATTTTCAGCAACAAAAATTGCCATGGAAGTGGCTTGGTAAGAAGTGGTTTGACTTCTTAACCTAGTAAGACATACATTCATTTTTACATATGCAAATTTTAGTTATGTATGCATTTTTTTTGGAAAAGTATGTTTGTTTGAGCCACCTTGGATCGATGATCAAGGACATGATGTTCAGCTACCTTCAATTGAAAATTTCTCGCGAGAAATTTCTGAGTGAGTTCAAGGAAGACAATTCTTGACATGAGGACAAGAGCATCAAGAGGGGAAGTGTTGACTACCTTCAAGATGGGGCTCAAAGGAAATAAGCCAAGTAGGGAAAAGTGTAAAGGCTGGAAATGTGAGGGTGTTGTACTCTCTACTGAACATATCAAGTAATCAATATTTTAGGGTCCAAAAGATTCCCAATGGGAAGGTTTTATCAGATTTGGATCAAGGACTTAAGTGATAGCTTAAATTTCAAAGTGTTCAAAAGAGTTTTGAACCTGAGCGACCGGATAGATCACGTCTTCTTGATTCTGGCGTCGTGAACGGTTCGAAAAACCGACATCGTATGAATAAGTTATCACAATTTGAAAATTCCAGTAAATTGCAAATTTTGGCATTTGACCAAGGTTGACTACTCAAGGTTACAGTCAACAAAACAATATTCCAGAGAATATTCCTAGAATATTCCTATAATATTCCTCGAAATATTCCCCGAAATATTCCTTTCGGGCCAGTTAGAAGCTGATAGGTGGCGCGATCCTATTGGACAATGTGTTGACGTGTTTTTGAACAGCCAATGAGAGGGAGACATGTGGCCAACCCTGAGGCCTCCACGTGTCCCCGAGACTACATAATAAAATTTTGGTGGAGGGTTAGAGGATCAATCACACGACCTCCCGCATAGCACGCCCATGTGTTACCGCTCGCTCTACGTGTGTTTCTTAACATACATGGATTGCGACATTTATTTAAAGTTGTTTGCATGCACATTTGGGGGTCCCGAGGGGCTAGCCCAGAAGATCAGCCCCTCCCCATGTGGCCACTGGACCATGACCCAGGGCCAAGGTCTTAAGCCCCTAACCACCGGCGCATTACCTGTCAGCATTAAACTACTTTCAACATTCACATGGCGTGGTCTATGTCGTGGATTTTTCCAACAGTTTCGGGTTGTAACCGTGGGGTTAGGGGCATGTGCCCGACACCCCTAACCACCTAATTAATGTTGTGGTTATCTTGGTGGAAAATTTGGATCACATCCCAAATTTGGGGATTTTTCCAAGTTTATCTCCAGCTAACTACAATTTCTCCATTTTTAGTGGAGTTGTTCTAGGGGTAACTGGACACAAATTTATTAGGCTCTATCTTGAGCTAGATTTGACCATTCTGAGAGTGATAATAGTCAATTTATACTATATCAGACATTCTAGACTCATTGGTGAGGTTTTCAGAGCCATCAGAGGACTTGTAAGTGTGATTTATCATGTCTTCAGAGAAGTTCTAGGGGCCACTAGGGCCACCAGGAGCCAACAACATAAAGAGGCCTAGCCAGGGCAGCTAGAGGCCTTTTCTCAGTAATAAAATAGTCAATTTTCGATTTTTTAGACATTCTAGAACTAATGGTGAGGTTTTTAGAGCTATTAGAGGACTTCTGAAGGTCGAGTTACTTCATAGAAGTTTCAAGGGTCACCAAGTGCTAGCAGGAGAATGAGGCCTATCCAGAGCAACCAGTATCCATTCTCAGCAAAATAGTAGTCCATTATGACTATTTTGAGCCTTATGAATCTATTTAAGGGATTTTTAGAATATTTTTAAGACTTTTGAAGGCCGAGATGCTTCATATAATTTTTTAGTGACCCGAGAGCCAGGGGGTGCCACCAGGTGTTGGAGGCATAATCGGAGCAACCGAAGGCCAATTTCAGCAAGTGAATAGTCTATTCTGACTATTTTGGACATTATAAATCCAATGAAAGTATTTTAAGAGCCATTTGGGGACTTCAAGAGTGGAATAATCTAGAGGTAATTTTCATGGAGCTAATAGGGCCACCAGGGCCACTAAGTGTGAGAGGCCTAGATTGAGGAGCCAGAGCTCTTTTGGAGAAAATGATCAGTCTATTTTGGAGTTATGATATATGCTAGAGACAGTAGGTGAGGTTTCAAGGACATAAAATGAATTCTAGGGATTTTGTGCCAAATAGAAGCTCAAGGAAGCTTAAGGGCACTGACAGATGAGGTCAAGTCAAAAGAAGCCTAGTTCTATCTCCAGGGTGATGACAGCCATTCTAGGGGTATGATGGTATTCAAAACCCAATGGAACAACCCATATAACCATTGGAGTTGAGTTATATACTTTTAAAATAATTTATACATCATAATCCCAAAGAGCCAAGTCAATTTACAAAGGCTCTAGGAGATGTAGCCCACGATATTCAGGTGAACTCCTTTATTAAGTTTGTTGTTATGTTTTGATGCTTATTTTCTACACTTTATGGTTGTTACACATACTTAATATCAACAAAAACAAATGTTCTTAAAGCACTTAAACAATTAAAAAGCATACACCTATTTCAAGCATTCATTTCTGCACAGTCATGTATAAGCAATATCTTTTATTTGTTTAAATGAGTGGGAGGTGCTTGCACATAATCATTTCAAGTTATCCACCCATTTTCAGATCATTGATTGTGCCATAGAGATATCTTAAGAGATTTTTAGCAACAATCCAATGTATGTGATGAGGCTCGACCATAAATTGACTCAACGTATTCACAGTGAAGCATATGTCTAGATGGGAGTTTACCAAGAACACTAGGCCCCCCACAATTTGTCTATATTCAGAAAGGTTTTCCAATTCGGGCCCAGAAACACTTCCACATAGCTTTTTGAAGTTGAGTTCCATTAGAGTAGACACATAATTTCAATCCACCATCCCACATCTCTTGAGAAGTTTCACGATGTATTTACTTGAGAAAGGAAAATATCACTTGGGTTTTTCCAGACCTCCAAGCCTAGGAGGTAGTACATCAGAACTAGGTCCTTCATCTCGAACTCGGAAGCAAAATATGTCTCTCTTGGGGCAATATGTCTTTCAACATCTTTGAGAGTATCTTTGAGCCACAAAGGTCTTTTCCTTGAGGTAGATGGATAACAAGGAGGTGTACCAATGGGATCCATTGGGCCTTCAACATCGGGCATAGGCTCATCTATCGAAGGTTCATCCCGTTTTTCCGCAACAACATCTATGTCCTTCTTTGGGATAGGGAGATCTCTGGCTTTCCCAAGGGAAGTATCTTCATCGAAGGTGACTCTATGGCTTACTTCCAAATCTCTTTGACCAGAAACATAGATTCTATGTGCCTTAAATTTTCACTATAGCCAAAAAATATGCCTTTCTTCCCAAATGCTTCGAGATTGTTTCTTTTCTCTTTAGGCACATGAAAACACACAGAACAACCAAATATTACAAACTGAGAAACATCAGATTTTTTAGCAGTGAAGATCTCCTCGAGAGTCTTGAAATCCAATGCTTGATGTGGGCTCCTATTTTTAACATACACAATAGTGTTGAAAACTTCTCCCCATAAGAACTTCGGTAGACCTTGATCATGGAGCATGGCATGGGTGGCTTACTTGATTGTTCAATTCTTCCTTTCAACAACTCAATTTTTCTCAGGAGTGCATGGAACAATTGTCTCCCTCTTAATTTCAGCCTCTATGCAAAATTCATTTAATTCATTTGATTCAAATTCAACTGCATTTTTGGTCCTCAATATATTGATTTTCTTCCATGTTTGAATTTCGACCAATTCTTTTAAGGAACGAAACCATTTGAACACTTCATCCTTCTTCTTCAAGAAATAGATCCATGTTTTGTGTGAGAAGTCATCCACACATATTGCATAATATAAGTATCCTCCAAATGATGTTACGAGAAACATACCAGATAGGTCATAATGGACCAATTGAAGAATATCGGTAGTTTGAATTTCACTAGAAGGGAATGGTCCCCTTGTAAGTTTCCCAGCTGCACAAAATTGACAAACCCCTTCATGATTAATGTTGAATTCAGCCATACCCGTGACCATATTCCTTATCCTAGGTAGGGCTTTCCAATGAAAGTGGGCAAATCTTCGGTGCCATTGTTTAGATTGACAAGAAGTATCGCAAGTCATGGCTCCCAAAGGATTTCCTCAAACTTGATAGAGACCATAAACCCTAAATCCAAGTATGAATGAATATTTAGGGTTTCTTTTCCAAATACATACCTTTCCATCAATGAATGCTACCCTGAATCCTTTATCTTCCATCATAGAAATAGATACTGGGTTCTTCTTCAAATCAGGCACATACAACACTTCTTGTAGATGAATGGTTTGACCTTGATTCAAGTGAAGAGTGACAGTACCTATCCCTTTGACGAGGTAGGTGGAATTATATCCAAGTATGATCTCCAAATTAGTCTTCTTTTCAATCAAATTTGAGAGGGCCTCCTTATACCTAGTGAAGTTCCTTGAGGCTCCACTATGAATTGACCAATTATCCAAAGTATCTAGAAGAGAGGAAATAGATAAAGAAAAAATAATGTAAAACTCTTTTTTTTTCTACAACGTTACTTTCCTCATACCTAGAATTTCTTGTCCTTTTGGGAGGTCGACCATTTCCATATTGAGAAGTAGTAGCATTCCTCTTTCCTTTTTTGTTCAACTTTTGTTCCTTTGATTTCCATTGCCTTTGTAATTTTTCTTGTTGCTCTCATCATTCCTTAGGGAATCCTTCTTGCGAGAACGCTCTCTAGCATAGTGGTCGAACCTGTTACAATTGTAGCCCCTTTATTTTCTTCCTTCTTTGAATCCCTACTTGAATCCTTGACCCTGTCTCCTTTGACCAACATTATTTTTGGAAATTTAGTAGAAGCTAGATTTTGGCCCTCTATTCTTGATTTCCCTTTGTTTACTGTTTCGTTATATCTATCTATCTATATATATATATATATATATATATATATATATATATATATATATATATATATATATAATTTTTATTATTTTATTAATTTTACTATTATTATACATTAAAAATATAATAATTTCCAATTCAATTGGAGCATATTATTATTCTAACTCCTTTTTTTTTATACTAATAATATATTTTTTATTAAGTAGTATTAAAATTACTATAATATATATTATAATACTTTCTAAAATCTTTAAAACTCATATCAATATTAAATTATTTTAATTTATTCTTATAATATCATAATTTTCTTATAATATAGTATAATATTTTAATAATCTTATAATTTAGATATATTTTAAGTATGAGGGGTTTTCGCAGTGCATTATATTAGATATCATTTTTGGGATTCAACTGCGTTAAGTAAGTCATTCATCTATGACCATTTCCATGAGAGGTAGTTGTAACTGACAAATTTCTCATGATTTTTGAATAGTCCACTTAGCACTCATTGCATCAGGTGATGCTCATAGGGTTGAAGAAGTGGGATTGAAACTACTGAAATGAATCACATAGCGTCAATCATCACTTCCAGGGCTTGCACCCCATAACCAAGACTTCTCGATAGGTCACCCATCCCAGAACTCCTCTGGCTCAAGCGCGGATAACTGTGGAGTTTTCCCCACAATAAAGCCCACTTATGCTTTATTGTGGGGAAAACTCCATAGTTAAGCACACTTGAGCTAGAGTATTTCTGAGATGGGTGACCTCCCGAGAAGTACTAGTTACTGAGTGCAAGCCACAGAAGTGATGATTGATGCTATGTGATTCATTTTAGTAGTTTCAATCCCACTTCTTCACCCCTGTGAGCATCACCCGATGCAATGAGTGCTAAGTGGACTACTAAAAAATCATGAGAAATTAGTTAGTTACGACTACCTCTCATGGAAATGGTCATAGATGAATTACTTACTTAACGCAGTTGAATCCCAAAAATGATATCTAATTTAGATATATTTTATTAAAATAAATAACAGCTAGTTTGAATTTCTAGTTTGTAACTAAAATTTGACCTTAACTAAATCATTAACTAATTCCCAACGACTAATTCCTAACAGCTAGTTCCTAATGGATAACTCTTGACCCTGATGCATCCTTTCTATTTATTCTATAAGATTGATATATTTTTTCACCATTGCCCTGAAGATGAACCACATTAGTTGATTCGAAACGTCAACCAAATACTTATGATGTGATTAATCTGAAAGACATCTCTTTAGCATTATGGATCACAAAAGTCTAAGATCTAACATTATTTTTCTTCTTTGCATGAACATAGAAAGCAATAGGTTCATTTTCATTTGAGGACTTGTCCCTCTCCATCATCCTCTTCTCCTCTTGAATGCATCTCGCCAATAATTCGTCAAAACTAGGAATCATGTCATTGTTGAGAATGGGTGTGTTAAACACATCCTATGCTCTTGAAAGACCCCCAAGTGCAATGAGAGTGAGATCCCCATCAAAAATAAATTCTCCAATAGATAGTAGGTCATTCTTGATTTGTGTTTCTTATCAAGTAGGATTGGATAGAATCCCCTTTATCCATCTTGATGTCTTCAACTTGTTCTTGAGAAAGAGGATTTTATTTGCATTGTTTACTTTGAAAATCCCACCTAGCTTAACATACATCTCATTAGATGTTCCTAAATCATAAATATAGGCAACCAAATTCTTTTGAATAGATTCTATGATAATTATTTTAGCTTTGACCTCACCTTTCTTATATTTTGTCTTTGTAGCTGTCGATGCATTTGAAGGAGGCTCCACTACTCTTCCTTGCACATATTCCATGGCATCATGTTCTTAAAAATTCAAGTCCAAAGTCGTCTTCCATGAATTATAGTCATATTTTGCCTTAAGCTTATCTTTTGATTTGAAGTAATATGTAGTAGCCATTGAGGGTAGTCCAATATTGTCTAATAGATCTCCCTTAGTGATTGATTTTCTCTCTCTTGCTTGGGCTTTGTCTTCACCTGGGATTTGATACCATGTTAGTTTTAGTTAACAATGGTTTGTTCTATGCTTAGCACAATTACTTCAATGTTCCTTTAGCATCCCAATGAAAATTTCCAATTTAGTTTTCCAATAGAAATCACAATAACCATAAATCACATTAACAATAACTATAGATAGAACATAAAATAAAAAACAGAATACAAGTCAAGACAAGAGGACACAATATTTGGCGGGTGCCAGGGAAAAACCCCAATGCAGGGAAAACCTTTTGATAAAATATTCTTATTATTATATCAAATGGTCAATAAAAAGAGAGATTACAAAAGTCAAAGTTTATTTTCCAAATCAAAGTAAAAAAAACCCTGTCAAATCTGTAGTCAAGTGCAGTCATATTCAACCATAAAATTAATTATTTTCTCATAAATGGGTAAAAATATGAAAATAACATGAAATTAGTTAAATTATTTTCTGGGTTATTTTTGTGTGAGTAAATTAAATGGAAATAATTTAGGCAAAGTTATTCATTAAATTATTTCTTATGGTAATAGTGGGTTCTAATGTGTAAGGCTCATACTACATGGTGTATTTAAATCATCCTAGTGGAAAATGGCTAGGTGATCACTTTTTGAATGATAACACATGGATTTTAAGCATTTTTAAATTAACATAAAACCTCAAATTTTCTAAAATACACAGAAACTATATTCTTTTATATTTATTGTTATTAAATTCTGATTTTTCAAAATTATTTTAAGTAGTTTAGATTTTAAATTAAGTTTTAAATTCAAAAAAATTGTTACAATATATACCTTATTAACTTTATAGTCATCAAAACTACGATGATCTTGAAATGCTTTTATTAATATTTTTTTATCACATAAAAAATCTAAATGACTAATCATTTAAGAGAATGTAATTAATTTCTTACTTTTAAAAGGTTTCATAAATCAATTCTCATCTCAATGAACAATCATCATCATAATACACTTAAAACTTATAATACATTAATGTGTGTGTTTTATATAAAAAAATCAATAAAAATATATTTTTCAAAATTATTTAAGATAATCCAATACAATTCATTAATTTATAACCATATTCACATAAATTAAAATTAAAATTTATAATACTTAAAATATTTAAAATTAAAATAAATTTATATAATTAATAGTGGAGTTGATGGTGAAGAATGCATGCTTCCTCTTTAAAATTCAAAGGTCTAAATCTAGAGAGAGTAAAGAATGCACCATCAAAATCACTCAAAGGTCGCATACACCAAAACCAAGTTGTTAGTGTTTTGTTTGTTAGTGTGTAGCTTGTGGTTTATGAAATGACAAATTGGAGGCATTTAAGTCACCCAGGGATCTCATACACTAACACCAAGTTATTAGTGTTTTTTTTGTTAGTGTGTAGCTTGTGGTTTATGAAATGACGAACTAGGGGAATTTAATTAAAATAAGAATATCGCATAAAATCCATCAAAAAATAATTTAAATATCACAAGCAAAAGCTATAAAAAAATCACTCAAAGATCATATACAGAAGTCATCTGGGCATTTAAGCCATCAAAAATTCTCTCAAAGATCCCAGATAGAAGCCATCAAAATATTACTTGAAAATTACACACAAAAAAATCACTCGAATATCACACATTAAAGCCGTCAAAATATCACTTGTTGACAGCCCATAGAAGCCATCAAAAAATGACTTGGGGATCACACATGGAAGTCATTAAGAAATCACTCAAGAATTGCACCTAATATAGGCCACATGAACTTTTAATATGGTGAATTTTACATGTGTCCTCCCAAATTCCATGAAATGGGTGGCGCACCAACCTTAACATATTTTTTAAATGTTATATATGAAGCATATTGTGTTCTCTTATCCACTCAGGTTCAATTCCAAGGGATATGTTTGGCTTGTTGTGATAAGGTTTGAAAAGTAGATACCCCTATGATAGAGTCCACTCCAATAGGTTCAAGATGTCTTGGCTCTTGCTAAGTTATAAGTTATTTGTATATCTAGCTTGCAAGTTGTTGGATATACACTCATTGTTATAATAGCACCTAAAAAATTTGAAAGTCTTATTCAAATTACTTAACATTACCAATTTACTATATTTGAAAAAAATCACTTACAATATATCATATTTATGTTCAAATTATATATATAATAAATAAATATTTTAATTAATTAATTAATAATTTTTATTCCAAAAATTTAAAATAAATATCATTAAATTATAACAATAAAATAATATATTTTAAAATGAGACAAATAATTAGGCATATAAACATCCACATCACATAATTTACAAAACTAAAACGAAGGCTATTTTACTTTATATATATATATATATATATATATATATATATATATATATATATATATATATTCTCTAAAAGTTAGGATCGATTTTCTTTGTTGTGTATTTTATTTGATGCTTATGTTGGAATATTCCTAACTTTTAATATATATATATCCTAAAAGTTAGGAATATATACATATATTATTTAGTAATTAAAACATTAGCCTAAAAGTTAGGATCGATTTTCTTCGTTGTATATTTTATTTGATGTTTATGTTGAGTCCAAGTCAAAAAGTGAGGATCATTTTTCTTTGTTGCATATTTTAAATGATGTTGATATCGAGTCCCGGTCACAAAAAATATGGTACTGATAAGTTGTAGAGGGTACTATTCATAAGTGTAAAAACTGTCTTTTATTTTTGTATTTTTATTTTGAAATATATATAAATAATAAATTATTAATTTTTAAGAGTGTAAATTTTTGTAATTTATGGTATTTTTCAAATCATATTTCAGGACTATGATGAATAACTAATCATACACGCTGATATATATTGCCAAAATAAACATTAAGACAAATGAATAAAATAAGATATTGAGTTTAATAAAATATTGCTAAATACTTAAATATTTAATTAATAAAATTATTATTATTTTGTATATTTATTATTATTAGAAGAAAAACCCAATAGAATGATGATTGATAAAATTCAATCCAAATATTTGATTAACTATTCTAATTAAGAGTTCTCGATCGAGGTGCCAAGTGGGGAATTGGAGAGGAGAGGTGGCACAAGACCGTGTGTATCACACGGTTGTTTGATATGGGCACGTAGACAAATAGGTAGGTACTACCACCCGCGCTAAATAATGACTGGCGTGATGTCAAAGAGGTATGGGAAACAACGCCGACGTGTTAAGGGAGTTATGAATGGTGGTGAGGGGAAAGGTGGTAACTCATTCCGAGAGTTTATGGTGGAGGATAGAGCAGACAGAGTTGCCACGTGGGAGCAGTGTGGGACGTCGAGTTCACATTCCTTCACCTGGTATGTTCTCAGCCTATACACCATGCTTGTTGCTGCAAATGGAGATGGTTCTAAGGTCTTCAGCTTGGTTCCTATCCCCGTGTTTGATAACTCTATTATATTTTGGGGGTTTTATTTATTGTTTGGGTTCTGTAGTGGTATTCCTCGAGATTGGGTATATTATGATAATTGTCTTCTAGTTTTGTTTTGTGGTATTCGGTTTTACTCTGCAAACCTTATCCGCATGGGCACTGTGGGCTCGTACTTCTCCAAGGCGGGATGATGCTGGTAGTTGTTAAGGGGTATAGCCTATGTTGGTTCTCCAATTCTGCATGTCTTGCTTTTCGTTTGACTTGGTCTCATTTGGACTCTGCATGTCTTGCTTTCTTTTCCCCCTGTACCATTCACTTGACCATCTGCTCTGTATGCAACCCTAACAGTTTGGCTAGCCAAGCATACGAAATTTATTGCATGGCTTCAAATGACCCTTATGTCGGCAACACTCGGTTGAATTCTCTATCCAAAGTTTCACCCACTCATTCTTTTTGTAATATGGGGGGCTTCGACTCCATTTATTGCGATGGTCATCCTACTCTTTGGGGTCGTGAGGGTTTTCTAGCTGTTTTTCCGCCGGGTTTTTGGGGTTTCATTTCTATTTCTAGAGGTTTCATTCCTGTTTCAAGGGGGTTCATTCCTATTTCATGGGGTTTCTGTATTACTTTTAGGGTTGTTTGCTTCGTTGGGTTTTTCATCTTCTGTCGTGGAGAAAGGTTTGGGTTCTAAGGGATTTCACTTCTCTTCAGGGGAGTCCCTGCCTTCAGCCTATTAATATGCAACAAGAGAATGGAAACATTCTCGCCATGCATTTTCTGTCGCGGCAGGCAAAGAAACTTCTTATTACCACCCTTATAAATCATTGGACGATGGGATGGGGGAATGATGACATGTATTGGCCTGCTAATTACGAGGATGTTACTCCTGACAGCCTGGATCACTTTCACTGTTGTTTCACTAAACCAATTATTGAAATTCTATTGCAATAGACATGTATCTTTAATTTCTATAAAGGTGTTTCTTTAGCACTGGTCACGAACTTGCCCCGACACTGTCAGTCAATCCAACGGTCTGTACTCCACCTGCAAGACAGAATAGTTATTGGCCAAGCAGCAAAAAAGGATGCCAAGGATAAAGGCAAATAGAATCAAAGTAAGCTCAAAGTGGGCCCCAGTAAGAGAGGAAGGAATTCAGGTAAAGAGATAATGGAAAATAGTTTTGGTACCTATTCCACATCCATTCCACCTTAAGTTAAAACACTTATCTCAGGTTCGGAGCGAGACTGCAACACCAAGGAGGAAGGGGAAATACAAGAGGAAGCGATGGAATTTATAAAGGACCCCGGAAGCACGAGGAGTAGAATGTTACAATTCCAGCAGTCTATTCATACCTATTGGACACTAAAATGTATACTGGCTAAGGTAATTATCAACATTCAGGAAATCGGAGGGGACCCAAAAGCGGCCTCCATTCTAATTGAGATAAGGAGAGACATTCAAGAAATCCACCTTATGCAGCACCACCACAATGTTTTTCTAGGTCGCATAGATCGACAATTGTAAAGCATGCATCAAATAGATATGCCTGGTTCTAGTGTTAAGGACCCGACATCGATCGAGTCTTCTGATGATTGAGTTCCTTACTTTTTTGTTTTTTTGGCATGCATATTTCAAGTAGCATTTACTTTCTGAAGTTATTGTATGTAAGAGACGGTAAATTGGACATATCAGACATTATTCGGTTTAAACTTTATCAATATTGGTTGGCCTATAACACTTTAAGGTGGCCAATAGACCTGGTTTTCTGCGGGCAGGTTGAGGCTATCCAGTATTATAATCTCTAACCTTCTTTTCTCTTTTTCTATTAATGGAAAATAAGAAGGATCTGCTAAACTCACAAAAAAAATATTATAATTAAGAGAATAATTTTCTTAAAAAATAAAAATAAATAAATAAACAAATTATATATATATATATATATATATATATATATATATATATATATATATATATATATATATATATATATATAATTGAACATAAACTTAATTAAATAACATGAATTTCGTAAAGAGAACTGAATGGAAATACAAAAAGAGAAACTAAATAAGAGAATAAAAAAAGAGAAAGAAACTCTCTATAAATCAATTAAAAAAGGAAGGGGAGAGATAAAAAAACAAAGGGGAAAAGATGAAGAAGAAGGAACAAATCTAGGAAAAAAGAGATGGAATCCAACAATTGCTAATTTTCCACTCGTCATCCCTATTCAACGTATGAGACCTTTTCTCAATTTAAATGGTATCCCTAAACTTGTGGTGATGGAAATGATCAATCCTCGCAACGAACTGAGACTAATCCAAACAAATATGGTGTTTTGTCTTCCCAACATGCTCGGCTAGATCTGAGGACCGCGCCCTACAGTGCCTTATATCATCAACATGATCTTATAGTCTCTGATTTATAGATTGACCTATTTCCCCAACGTATGGGGTCCCACAAGAACAGGGGATCAAATAGACACCTTTCATGTTCTTCGGATCCAATGGGTCTTTTATGGAGTTGAGGGAACTATGAATGGTGTTCAAGGATCTAAAGGTTGAAGAGATATTATGCTTCCTCAAAATCCGAGCTATATTGTCAGTAGTACCCTAGATAAAAGGAAGTTATGTTGTCTCAGGTCGTTGCGAGGACTGATCATTTCCATCACCACAAGTTTAGGGAGGGCATTGAAATCGAGAAAATATCTCATACGCTAAAGAGGAATGACAGGTAGAAAATTAGCAGTTGTTGATCCCATCTCTTTTTTCCTAGATTTGTTCATTCTACTTCATCTTTTCCCATTTATTTTATTATATCTCCCCCTCCTCTCTTTTTTTTAAATATTTTCTCTCTTTTTATTCCCTTATTTAGTTTCTCTTTATTATATTTCCATTCACTTCTCTTTAAAGTTAGATTATTTAATTAAGATACTGTTAAATTTTATTTATTGATTTTATGTTAATTTTATATTTTATATTTATTTATTATATTTTTTTTATATTTATATTTTTAATTTTTAATTAATTGTTTTATTTGTTTATTTATTTCTATTTTACTTCCATTTTTTCCCTTAATTATAATAATTATTCAAATAGTTGGGTGGACTTTTATCAATCATCATTCTATTGGATTTTTCTTCTAATAATAAATATAAAAATTAATAATAATTTTATTAATTAAATATTTAAGTAGTTAGGGGAATCCTTTCTTTGTTTGGAAATATTAACAATTTCTCATTAAATAATATTTTTTAGCAATATTTTATTAAACTCAATATTCTAATCTATATTCTTTAACCAGTAGCTTTTAAGTGCGACTTTTTGGAAAATTTTCAGGTTTATTTTCTAATCTAATGTGTCTAGAATCCTACAGGGCTTCATTGAAATCACAAGTTTGATAGGTGAAATCTTCACAATTGAAGTGCCCCAAGGATTTTTGAGGGCGTTGAATCCATATATGTAGTCCAAAAACTAGTTTAAACAACACAAATCAAGATTTAGCCACAAATGTTTTTCCCCAGATTGTGCCCAGAAATCCCTCAGAAAATTTAAAAAGTAAATCTTAAAGGCTACTCCAATTCTTTAATGTTCATTTTAATTATTTTATTCATTTGTCTCTAACATTCATTTTTGGACCGTTGTGCGTCTTTGTAGTATATATCAACTTGTATGATCAGTGATTCATCATAGTCCTGATGATGAACCATACTTAGTGGTTCAAAACACGTCAACCCATTAATATGAAATGTGATTTACCAAAAAAACTATTGTGAAGAAAAAAATTATTAATTACGCCATAAGGCGTCACTATTTGAAAAAAACTTTGTTGTGTGCATCGTGTCATAACCTGAAACTGTTATATTATATGTTAGACGATTAAAACATATTCAGTCGTTGGATGAAAAGGCAAAAGTAGTTGCAAATATTTAGTTTCCTACACATGTTTTCTGCTGAGTCGTAGATTTGGCTATGTGGAATCGGACGATCTTGATGTGTTTGGGCTTTGTTAGGGTAAAGATACCCTGTCAGCTACCACAATTGCAACATTCATTTGATTCGTGCTCGATCTTGAACGAGCTCTACAAACCAGAGAGAACAACCATGGCTCAAGTCCAAACCTTCTCACCATTAACCAGTAAGGGTCTTTTTTGTATTTTATTCCCTGATGGTCTCTGTGGTTGTGATTTAGGAAGAAATTTCTTTTACTATCATGAATCCCCTCCTTTCCTACAGGTTCAAGTCCTCTGCCTTAGATAGTTCATCAATTTTTGTTCGATGGAGAATACAGGTATCAGCTTAATTTTTTCAACCCATCATTTCTTGTTTTATCATTCTCAAAGTTTATGCAATGATACCACAAAATTTCTTAACTCGGCTGTGTTTTCTTTTTTCAGGTTTGGATGTGAGTAAAGGGAAATTTTTCATTGAAGATGCCGATCTCACCAGTTCACATTTCCCAGGTAAGCCCCACTGCTTCCAAGTCATTAGCTATTCGATAATACCAGGATGAAACCCCGATCCCTCCCCCGACGGCTGTAGGTTATTAATGGAGGTTGACTAGGCAAGGGTTTGCGTTAAAAAAATTCTTGCTTCATGCTCGATCTTGAATGAGCTCTGCAAACCAGAGAGAACAACCGCAACTCGAGTCCGGACCTTCTCACCATTAACCAGTAAGGGTCTTGTTTGTATTTTATTCCTTGACGGTCTCTGTGGTTGTGATTTATGAAGCAATTTCTGTTACTATCCTAAATCCCCTCCTTTCCTGCAAGTTCAAGTCCTCTGCCTTAGATAGTTCGTTGGTTGTTGTTCGACAAAGAATACAGGTATTAGGTTATTTTTTTCAACCCATCATTTCTTGTTTTATCATTCTCAGAGTTTATGCGACGATACCACAAAATTTCTTAATTGGGATTTGTTTTCTTTTTTCAAGTTTGGATGTGAGTAAAGGGAAAATAAAACAACAATGAATCACTTATTTGAATTGCAAGCCTAGAGAAAAGCATAAGATGGTATGTTTTTTAGTTTATTTTTATAAGAATGGACTGCTCCCATTCTCATATTCTTGTATTTCCTTTACTACAATGATGTCCAAGTGCTGAATTTTTTTAATACAGGGTATTGATTTAGTAATTTTAATCAAAAGACCCAATTGATGTCCTAGATTAGTGTTACTATAAAATTATTTCTAGGAAATGCTGCATATTTTAGTTTCTGTCCTGAAATTTTATGATCATTGGCCTTTAATTGGCAGTGTTGGAAGTTAAAATACTATGCTTCTTTTAAATTGTTTTTCCATTTAATATTTTATGCAGTATTTAAGTTGGGTTTAGGTGACTTATGTTGAATGTCCTAAATTAGTGTTACTATAAAATTCTTTCCAGGAAATGCTGCATATTTCAGTTTCTGTCCTGAAATTTTCTGATCATTGGCCTTCAATTGGAAGTGCTGGAAGTTCAAACGCTATACTTCTTTTAAATTGTTTTTCCATTTAATATTTTATGTAGTATTTAAGTTGGGTTTAGGTGACTTATGTTGAACCAAAAAACAACAATGAATCACTTATTTGAATTGAAAGCCTAGAGAAAAGCATAAGATGATATGTTTTTTATTTTATTTTGATAAGAATGGATTGCTCCCATTCTCATATTCTTGTGTTGCCTTTACTACAATGATGTCCAAGTGCTAGATTTTTTTAATACAGGGTATTGCTTTAGTGCTCTTGATCAAAAGACCTAGTTGATGTCCTAGATTAGTGTTACTATAAAATTGTTTCCGGGAAATGCTGCATATTTCAGTTTCTGTCCTAAAATTTTCTGATCATTGGCCTTCAATTGGAAGTGCTGGAAGTTCAAATTCTATGCTTATTTTAAATTATTTTTCCATTTAATATTTTATGCAGTATTTAAGTTGGTTTTAGGTGACTTATGTTGAACAAAAAACAACAATGAATCACTTATTTGAATTGCAAGGCTAGAGAAAAGCATAAGATGTTATGTTTTTTATTTTATTTTTATAAGAATGGACTGCTCCCATTCTCATATTCTTGTATTGCCTTTACTACAATGACGTCCAAGTGTTGGATTTTTTTAATACAAGGTATTGATTTAGTACTCTTGATCAAAATACCAAGTTGATGTCCTAGATTAGTGTTGCTATAAAATTATTTCCATGAAATGTTGCATATTTCAGTTTCTGTCCTGAAAATTTCTGAACATTTTCCTTCAATTGGATGTGTTGGAAGTTCAAATGCTATGCTTCTTTTAAATTGTTTTTCAATTTAATATTTTATGCAGTATTTAAGTTGGGTTTAGGTGACTTATGTTGAACAAAAAAACAACAATGAAAAATTCCTGAACCTCCGACTTCAAATAAATTATTTTAAAATTTTCAATTGACAACACTTAACGTACATCAAATTTACAATGAAAAACAACATTATTACTGAGCCTGATGGCTTCTCCTACCTTTACTAAAATTGACTAAAATCACTAAAAATATCTTGCTTAGCAACTAAAAATCTTACAACGTTTCCTTTGCAATATCTGATAATGATGCAATTGCTAATTTATTATTAAATTAAATTTATTTATATTATATATTTTTTAGATTTTATTTAAATATTTAATTAAATATATTTATAACCACTATTACTAATATTTATTTTAATTTTTTTTTGTTTTTCTAAATTATTTAATTAATTCAACCATTGATATTTACTATTTACCTATCAATGAAGTCACATGGACATGGACAGGGTCCCTCTTCTAATATAGAAATTTTGATTCGTACATCTTTACAAAAGAAGATGCCTCTTTTCAAAGAGATGCTTCATATAATAATGAGAATGAAAATAAAAGCATATAAATACTTATGATTATATTATTATATTTGAAACAAGTTATACATATAAATATAAATTATTTCTATTTACATATAAATATAATTTAAAAGATGTTATACAAGGCAATGCTTTTTAAATAAATCTTGATATTGTGAGAGTGAAGATAAATAACATTATATCCAATGTAAAGTTGCAAGAAATTTACCCATTATGGGTACGGATTTACATTTCAATTGCCTCATTATTTAGTCGTTGTATTATAGATCCTAAACCAAGTTCCATGTCGACTTGAGAACTATTTTCCTTATGACACCTGAGACCACATTTTGCATAATACTCCAATCGTCATCAACGTATCAAGTGAGATAGATTTTTCATAATACTCCAATCATCATCAAAGTATCAACAAAAGACATTCCTCAATGAAACGTTTATGAAATTTCCCTAGTTATGATTCTAGATAAGTATTTCTACTCTTTGTCCATTTTGATATATGTTTTTTTTTCTCTCTACTGTTGAGATTCAACAAGATGATGCGCTTAGTGAAAAGAGTCGTCTTCACTAAGTGGGCCCGCAGGCTATTTTTGGTACAAAGTCTATTTTTAGACTATGTCTATTTTTAGACATGTCGATCATATTCTATGAGTTGCAGGATGCTATTTGTGGATGGTTGGTTAAGTTGGAAAAATAGATGGACTTATTTTGGATATCACAGGGGCGCACCTATTTTTAGATCGCTGACTAATAGATATGTCTAATATTATTAGCTCTTTAATAATATTTGGACTCTAAACATTATCTTATTCTCTTGAGCACTTCATTAAGTGCATGATGTGGCACATTGAATGTATTTAAGAATTATGCTCTTCCTAAGGGTTTACCGGGAGCTAATGCATGGAGGACTTCAGTTAGAACTCATGTGACAGAGTTTGGTGGAGTTGTAGAAGTAGTTGGTGGAGTTGTGTTAAGTTTAACTCAGTTAGACACAGTTGAGCTAGTTGTATCTAGTCTAACTGATTGATACATTAGTGAGAGTGGTGTGAATTAATTAATAATTAATTCAATAAATATTAACTCATTAATCAACTGAAGAATACATCAGTTAACTACAGTGCATGGATAGTTTTAGTGGAGACCAGTGGAGAGGTAGGTGAAAGAGCAAGTGTGACTATCAGTTGTTACTATAGTGATGCATTGATTGCATCCAACACTCGATGGAGATGCCAATGATGATTGCACAGTCAATACTGGAGAAATTCAAACTCATTCAGAGTGATTCTTCAGCAGGGATTGCGCAGTAGAGGCAGGCTAGCAGGTGGAAAAGATCGGTGCATGGATTTGCTAGATCGAGCCTGATTAGTGTGTAGCGATTGTATTGTACTGAGAGCTTGATATGATCATCTTTGTATGAGTATTTTTACATGATCTCTATGACATATATTATATACAGATAGTTAGGGTTTTCAGCTTCAGGCTTTCCCATTGTTGAGGTATAAAAGGTATCTTTTTAACACCTATTTATCCTACATTAATTATCAATCCAGGAACGATTTTTTGTTTCAAGAGTGTACTCTGTCTGAGGCTGCAATTCAAGCTAAGAGTAATGCTTTATAATATGTAGCACAATATTCTAAATACAAGAGTAAACGAATGCTTGGAAAAGAAATCTAATTACGATAACATGAACTCAAATGCTATGAAATCAAACTATTCACTCAGCTAACATCAATCAAGGATACATTAGCAATAACTCATTCCTCTAGAAATTTATGTAATTGAAATCAAACTGGAACAAGACAATCAATCTGGGAACTTGGAAGCGATAACCAGTGTTTTCTACAGTTGAAAATCCTGCTTTAAAGCAATTGAAAAGAAATAGAAACTGAACTAAAGCTGCTATTGAAAGTAAACTAGGAAAAATCTCTTTTGAAAATAAACTCCTTGCAAGCTATAAACTAATGAAATAGAAATGAACAACAAACTGGGATTGAACAGTAATGTAAATAAGCAGCAAAATGTTAACTAAAGGAATTAAACAGCAAATACTAACTAATTAATCTGAACAACAGATCTTAACTTACTGGAATTGAATAAGAAGTTCTATTAAACACCAAACCTTGTCGACAGCACAAGTTGTTAAACAGTAATCAGAATGAACAACAATCCAATGGAATAGCAATCAACTGGAATAGAACATCTAATTCTGAACAAAAAAGCTCTGTAAGGTATGGCAAGATAAATAATACAAGAATTAAAGTCCTTTTCAAAACAGAACAACAATGAAATTCATTAACATAACGAAATCAATCAGTAATTCAATAGTAAAATAATCTTGCAAATGTAATAAAAACAACCACAAACTATCACACGACAATAAGTAAAATATAGAGATATAAACAACAGATTGATCCACTAGGTTCGGGCCCTTAGCACCAATGAAACACTGTTGGGTTACTTCAGAGCTTGAGAAATGGAACGAAAATGTGTCTTTGTATTAATAAAACATAAAAAGTGTTTACAGTGATCGCTCTCTTATTACGAGAGTTAATAAGGAAATACATAGTTATACAGAGAATGCTAAATCGAAGGATTCGACCCCCCTCCGATCTCTAAAGGTATTGCCTTTTATAACAGTTTCGATGGATAAGACAAGGAACAAAATAAGACTGAACAGCGATCCCTCAGGATTGAAGGATCCTAAGGGATTCACTCCTTTTCTCTCTTTCGCTAACGCTTGATCTTCTTGGACTGTAGTCATGATGTTCCCTGTCTTCTTTTGGCAGTTCGTTCGGATTTCCTTCTCTTTGACTAGATATGGTCTATCATTGGAGGAACAACGATTACTCCTACTTTAACATTTCCTTTCGAATACTTTTTTACTCCGTTTGTTTCCTGTTTTTACAATAAAAGGCAATCTTTAGTGACTTTTTACAACAAACACAAGTCTTTGCAATTCTATCATAATTCTACAATAAATCACCTTTCTAGAATAAAAAGAGTTATGTCTAAAGGAAAAATGTAAGAAAATACATGGTGAATTCATACCTTTTTCAACGCTCAACATACCCCCCTTCTTACCCTTTTTCATGTCCTCATGAAAACCATAGTTTAAATGTAAAGCAGTTAGAGAGTAGGCTGGAGAGGGTTTTTCATCAAGAGTTCTAAAACCATGATTTGCAGCTAAAGCTTAAAAGACATGCCCTGTGTGTCCTTTAGGTAATTCATAAATGGATTTATAATCTGTTGCAGGATACCATAAAATGGGGCTTCAAAACCACCCTAGCCAAAATGGGCCTTCCCTCAAGATGAGGTTGTTATAGAGAACCAGGCAGCCAACAGCTAATCCAAAATTTCTATGATTAAATGGCTCTCGGTTTTGAATATTCCGATTGGAAATCTCCCATCGGACTTTAGCTACTGTATAGGCCTAGTCTCTAATAGATAGAAAATATTCTACCCCATTCAACCTATTATTTAACTTTATGAATGAGCCCCAATGCTTGGGTATCATACCTCATGTCCTTAAGACTCCTTCCCATTAACATGATGTAATGATTTGTTTGGTTCCTCTAAGACTGATCTAACCATTTCTTGCCTTTGGAAGTGCTATGGGAAGTAGAGCCATTTTAGTGATTGACAACAAATAAATAAATGCTTGATATTTGGATGTCACCCACAAAAGGGTTGGGATTGCTCTCAATATTTTCCAATATGAGATTATGTATGATAAACTCTACAATGACGTTGAATTTGACCTGAAGTTTAATCATTTTACAAAATCATCTATAGTGTTTAACTCTATAGACTTTCCTGCCCTAACTGCTTTAATTTTGAACTGTAAATATCTCTCTAATAAAAACAAGGCATAATTCTTGGCAGGGCATCGACAAGCTAAAACATCTGTATATAAGGAACAGAGAGTATCCATTTGATTCCGGGCCATTTTTAATTTATTCCTTACCTTTTCAGCTTTCTCTTCTGCCTTCTAATACTTATCATAGGTTTCAGCTTCTGATGCACTGATGTCCTTTAGTTGCTGTTGTAGCTGTTGATATTTCTTTTTGGGGACAGTCTCTTCCTCCAGCTTTTCTCTTGCCTGTCGAGCCTGTGCCAGCTCCTTTTGGAGTTCTGCTATAGTAGGGTCAATAAAAACGGTTTGACTGCAGGCCTGTGCATTTTCATTTGAGGCTGGTGAATCTGGAACAACTGCATCTGGAACAGCTGCCTACTGTTCCATGTCTTCATGATTGGGCTCAGCTTGGGTTTGTTTTTCAGTAGTCATGTCTTCTCTCAAGCTGGATTCTCCGTGTTCTTCTTGGAACACTTCTTCAGTGTTCATATGCTCCTGGCTACATTCTTCAGGGGTAGTAACCTTAATTGGTTCTGTTTTTATGCTAGCAATTCTTTTTCATTTTGGGGAAAGCAGGGCTATGCCTCCGTCAATTGAGAATATCAGTTCTTCCCAACTAGCCCACTGTTGGGAAAGAATGTAACTCACTATCAATCTGATTAAGCAACGGTGGCTTACCACCATGTCTATATGACAAGATTTTCTTATACTTCGGGTGATATCATGCAATAAGGAATTTAAAAATGTAGGCAGGTTTATGGTACATTTTTTCTTTAATACTGCCAATATCTTAAGGTGGCAAGGTCTTACCACGTCTTTTCTTCCATCGCATGTTATGTAGCCCTGTACTACTTTTTCCAATTCCATCCATGGTTCTCCCAATGACGCCGGCTGAAATCCTTTCCCTTTGACGACTAGGGTCTATCCTTCATCCTGGAAAATGTTCATGGCTTCTTGAAGCCTCACTTTCCTATGGGTCCATATGTTTCCTTCCGCTGGCAGGCCAGACACCTCGGCAATTATTGAGTCTGTTACTAGTATCTGCCTACCTCTGACCATGGAGTAACCTTCCTGCAGATTCTGTAAAAATTCAATGGCTACCGTTTCATTAGGTTGTTGCAATCTTGTGAGGTAGGTAATCCACCCTACTCTCTCCAGAATTTCCCGTGCAGCATTAGAAACAGCTAGCACCTGTGGCTTGCTACAAATTGGTCATCCTCCCATCTTCTCTGCACACTGTTAATTCTTCACAAATGCACAGTAATGAAATGGAACAACACAACACAATATATTGGAATAATACCGTCACGTTTTTGTTAATATCGAGAATATAGGGATTTGATTCGCATGCAGGAAAAATATAGGGATTTGATCTGCATGCAGTCATAAAAAGGCATCTGCGCCCCCCTGAAGGACGATAGGTCGTCCTCGATCGTCAAATGAGAGAGCAATGTACTACACAGTAGATGAACAATATACACACTTATGATACGATCACAAATTATTACATTACTGAAATCGATGAATATTAGTAAATTGCGAATAGATATGGAAATGTTTATGCAATGATTCGAAGATAATGGAAAGGGACAGCTGACGTGGAAACAAGTACTCTTCCGGTCATCACCCACATAAACTATTATGATCGAGTTATAAATAATTTTCATGTATAATAGGTTCAAAACAAAGGGTTTAAGGGTATACTCTCATTTGATCTTATATAAAGATATAAGAAAAAGGTTCATCATTACTATTGATTTGAAAAGTGTGACTCCAATACCATCAGAAGAGCTCTGTTTCCCACAGGTGTACATAACCTTGAAAAAGTTTCTTTTTCACCCTTGGAACCATTATCCTTTATATATGCCTAAGGAAGTGCTTTATAATTTCATGATGGAGGCCACTGTGCTGGCTTGGGAACCAGATGAACCACAATGCCATTCACCAGGAAGGAGTGAAAAGTGGGCAGGCCGGCTCGTGATGAGACCTCCTGTTCCAAGGAATTTTTATTATTTTTTCCGAGTTGCCCATTGGACCATATCCCTAGTGTGGTGGCCATAATGGGAATGCCACTTCACTGCTTCCTTATGATCATGGTAGGCTAGCTCTTGATGAGACCCCCTATCCTCCATCTGCCATATCATAGAATTGTTAGCAATCATATTGGTATTTTCCTTTGGTCTTGTTTTTATATATAGCACTTCCCTACTTATATATAGAGGATGTTTCAAAACTCCTTAAGAGTAGGGATGGTGAATAAGTCTGAACATCTCAATAGAGAAAATATGTCTTTATTCTTTATTCAATAAATAAAAATCAAAGAGAGTTATGAGATTTTAGGGAAGAACCAACATGATAAAGATACTCGATCATATTAATTTAAATGTGAATAAGGACAACAAAGTAATATAAATGGTTGTGTCCTTTCCTTTTCTTTATCATTGCAAAACAATTTCTTAAAAATGACAATTTCTCTTGATTCGCTGATTCCAATAATCTCTAATTTGTGTATCCTTGCATAAATTATGTGTTTTCGTTTCAAGGAATCATGAAGAATTCAGAAAAACTCTCAAAACGTTGTTCAAAATCAAGAAAAATGCACTCAAAAAGTGTTGTTCCTTTGGAAAGGAACAACAGAAACAATCTGCGAAAATGTTGTTCCTTTTGAAAGGAACAACAAAAACAATCGGCCAAACTGTTGTTCCTTTCGAAAGGAACAAAAAAAACTATCAGCGAAAATGATGTTCCTTTGGAAAGGAACAACAAAAATAAATGGCAAAAATTGTTGTTCCTTTCGAAAGGAACAACAAAAACACTTGCAACAATGTTGTTGTTCCTTTCGAAAGGAACATCAAAAAATACAAAAAATAAGAAAAGTAAAAGAAAAGAACTTTATGTACAGGTTTCGAAATAAAGAAATGATTCAATGAATGGGTGTCGAGGACGAGTTATCTCCCTCAACAAGAACTTGCATGGTAGAATCTTCCTGTAATTGCTGGTAAAAGGATTCCCGAGTAAGTGTTTTATGGTAAAGTCGTACTCGATGACCATTTAATTTGAAGGAATATCCAGATCCATCAATGGTGGTTAAGGTGATGGTTCCATTATCATGCACCTTTTGTATCTCATAAGGTCCAAGCCATCGTGTCTAGAGTTTTCCTGGGAAATCCTGAAACTTGGAGTCATATAGGAGTGCCCAATCTCCTTCGTTGAATATTTTCTCTTTGATGAGGGCGTCGTGCCATTTTGCTCTCTGTTGTTGAATTAATGCAGTGTGTTGAAGAGTAGAGAGCCTAATTTCATCCAACTCATTGATTTGCTATAATCTTCTGACCTGGGCTTCATTAAGGTCTAAACCCACCTCCTGGGTTGTTCTTAATGTCCAAATTTCAAACTCTATTGGAAAGATGGACTCTTTTCCAAATACCAATTGATATGGTGAATACCCTGTGGTACTTCTCCATGTTCTTCGATACGCCCACAAGGCTTCGGGAAATCTATAAGCCCAGTCACGTCTGTGTGAGGCAACTGTTTTTGTCAGTATTGATTCGATCACTTTATTCGTGCTCTCTACCTGGTCGTTTTCCTGTGGGTGGTATGGAGTTGTGATTTTGTGCTGAATGTGGTAATTTTCTAATGTTTCAACGAGTTTGTTATCTACAAACTGCAGTCCTCCATCTGTAATTATGTTCCTTGGGAGGCTGTATCGCACAAATATCTGGAAAAGGAATTGTATTACAGAGTCTTCTGTAGCTTTAGAAAGTGCCTTTGCTTCAATCCATTTAGTAACATATTCAGTTGCGAATATGATGTATGTTCTTTGATTTTATGGTGGGTAAATGGGACCAACAAAGTTGAGTGCCCAGTGTTCAAATGGCTCGATTACTAACTATGGGTTCAATGGCATTTCGTCAGACTATCCAGGGCGACCCGCCCTTTGGCAACTATCACAAGATTGTAAAAAAAATTTAGTGTCTTTATAAATGGTAGGCCAATAGTAGCCTATCTGTAAAACCTTGTGGGCAGTTCTACGATTTGCAAAATGTCCACCACACGATCCTATCATGGCATGGTTTCAGAATATCAAATACTTCGTCCTCTCGGACGCATCTCCTGATATTCATATCTGACCCTGTATGAAACAGGTAGCCCCCAATCCAAGAGAATCGAGTACTACGCTATATTATCTGCTTTCATTAATTAAGCGTTAGATGTTTAGGTAATTTACCTATTGCCAAATAATTTGCTATATCAGCATACCATGGGGTTCTGACAGTAACAGGGAACAAATGCTCATCTGGGAAGTGATATTCGACTGATGTTGCATCTGTTGGTTTTGGCATTCATGACAGGAAATCAACTACAGGGTTCTCTTTTCTAGGTTGATCTTTTATTGTGATATCAAATTCCTACAATAAAATCAACCATCTTGTTACTCTACCATTTGTAACAGGTTTATTTGCTAAAAATTTAATGGCAGAGTGATTGTTATATTAAACTACAGGATACCCAGTTATATAATGTCTAAACTTATTTACAGCGTGAATTACAGCTAAAAATTCGTTCTCAGTCACAGTATAATTTAATTCAGCAGGAGATAGATTTTTGCTAATATAATAGATTTCATATGGTTTCTTATCCTCTTCCTTCCCAAGCACTGCTCCAATGGTTGTGTCTGAGGCATCAGATGAAATTTGGAATGGAAAATCCCAATTTGGGCCCCTCAGCACGGGGGTTGTTGATACAAGATTTTTCAGATCCTCGAAAGCATGGTCACATTTATCTATCCAAATGAAATAAACATTTCCTGTTAGTGCATATAGAGGTGCAGCTATTCGAGAATAATGTTCTATGAATCTTCTATAATAACCAGAAAATCTGAGAAAGATATGTACCTCTGTTTGTGTGGTAGGAGTAGGTATTGACAAAATTATCTGAATTTTAGTTGGATCTACCTGAATTCCAGCTGCTGAAATATAATGACCTAAGATGAGTCCTTCGGTCATCATCATGTGACACTTTTCATGGCTTAAACAAAGCCTGGTGTCAATACATCTTTGCAACACCTTTTCTAAGTTTTCTAATGCTGGCTCAAAATCATCTCCGTAAGGTGTGAAGTCATCCATATAGACTTCGAGCCCTTCATTTATTAAATCTGAAAAGATGCTGAGAATGGCCCTTTGAAATGTAGCAGGGGCATTGCATAGGCCAAAGGGTAAGACTCGATAGTCAAATGTCCCCCAAGGACAGGTAAAAGTGGTTTTGTCTTGGTCTTCAGGAGAAATTTGGATTTGATTGTACCCACTAAAGCCATCTAGGAAAGAAAAGAATTTCTTTCCTGCCAATGTGTCTAATAGCTGGTCAATGAAGGGAAGGGGAAAGTGGTCTTTCTGGGTTGCTTTATTCAATTCTCGGTTATCTACGCATATTCTCCATTTCCTTTTCTTCTTTGGCACCAATACTAATGGAGAGACCCACTTACTATCAGATATTGGGTAAATGAAATTTACATCTAACAGCTTTTGTAATTCAGCTTTCACAATATATTTAAGGTGAGGGTTTAATCTTCGTTGGGGTTGGTGAATGGGTCTCGCATCTTTTTCTGTGTAGATGTGTTGTGTACATAACTGGGGGTAAATTCCCTTCATGTCTAGATAATCCCATGCAAAGGCTCCCTTATATTTTCGTAGTAATGGGACCAACTTCTCTTCTTGTTCAGCAGTCAGGTTTTTGTTGATGTTTAGATTTTTTCTCGGTTCAATTTCCACAATTTTGCTATTGTACACAGAGGTAGTGGGTATTGATTGATCATGTATGTCTTTCAGAAGATCTTCGTCTTCTTTATTATCAAATGCTGCCTTAATCATGTGACATTATAGATGGGATCTGATTTATGGCTTATTGATGAAACTGTTAATAATATCATCCTCTGTTTGGTCTTTAAAATCAAGGGCATCTTCTATGGTTAACGGTGATCTCATATTTTCCATGAGATATGATACAGGTTGTTTATTTGTTTTGATTATTGATAGGCTTGGTTGGGCTGGGGGATATAAAGCTAAGTTCTTGACATAGTTTCCCCTTGTTATAGTCATGTTGCCTTGTCGGCAGCCAATGTAAGCATCGACAGTTTCCAACCAAGGTCTACCTAGGATCAGCGGGTGTCCATCTAGCCGGTTCTTTGGGTTGATAATTAGGAAGTCAGCAGGGTACTCCCATGAATCTACAGATACCATTACATCTTGTAGTGTCCCTTTTGGTTTGACTACCGATTGGTCAGCCAATTCCAATAAGGTTGTTGTTGGATCTAATGATGTAATGCCAAGTTTTTGACAAGTGGTGGTTGTTAGGATATTAATTGCAGCTCCCAAATCAACTAAGGAATTTGGAAATGATTGCTCATTGATTTGCACCGTCACTATAGGATTTCCTGGGTCTTCATATTTTACAGGTGTTTCCATTCCTGATAATAAGTCAGATAGAGTACCGACTACTTGGAAATTTGGGTTGGTTGTTTTTCTCCTCTTTGGCTTCTTTATACATAATTCCTTGATGGTATTTGCATAAATAGGAATGTCTTGGATAGCTTGGAGGAGAGAGATTTTTATACAAATTTTTTTCAATTCTCCCAGAAGATCAAAATCAGGATATTCTATTGGGCGTGGTATGATTAATCGTTCTGGGAATGGTGGAGAAGAGGTGGTTGCTTGTTGTTGAGTTTGTTGTTGAAACACATTCTCTTTTTGCAATGTTTGCTCTATAGGTAACGGATCTTCAATTTGAACACTTTTGTCTCCCTCTATTTCTACTATGCGCCCAGATCTCAATTGAAGGTCATTGCACTCCCTCTCAGTTTCTAGGTCTGGTGATTCCATTATTTGGATAGACTAAACTGGCCTATTGTTTGGGTTTGGGTTGGGTTGGGCTGGGATTTGTGGTCTTAAATTGGTCTGGGGGTTTTGTGGCAATGTATAGGGGGCTGGCAGTGTAGGTTGAGAGAGAGGGATTGTTCCAGCTGGATGATTTGTAGGTCTTTTCCAGTTTGACTGCCAGGTTTGACTCTGCAAAGTGGAGGGGGACCATTGGGTTGGATAAACATTGTTTTGCCAAAACGGTGGGCAGAAAGGAAAATTTGGCCAATTAGATTGGTTGGTTTGATTTGGCCATGGTGATGTAGGAAATGGCTGTTGTGATCAATTGGGGAAAGGTGGCTAATTTTTCCACATTCCATTATATTGCTGAGCATTATATTGAGGAGGCTGAAAAGAAGAGAATGGATCAGTTGACATACCTGATTGTCGTGGCTGCCATTGTCGGCGCTGATTAAGTAGGCATACCACTTTTGATTCTTCTTCTGCCTCTTTATAGACTACTTTTAACCCAGGAAGCAAGGGAAATCCTTCTGTGGGGTGATCTTTTGTGCAGATGGCACAAACTTTGATTATATCTAGCGGGCACTCTTTATGGTTGTGTTTCTTCCTGCACTTAGGACAGAATATTTCCAATTTTTTCTATGCTTCTGATTTATTTTGTTTGGCTTGCATAATGTCGAATTGCGTTGTTAGAGTCCCTAGAATATCATTTTTAAAATATTCCAGCAGATTTCCAATCTCTGCGCGGGTTACACCTTCACTGGAGGTCTTATTATCCCTTGTGATCATGTCACGTTCTGCTGATTTTAGCCTTGTGCTGCCTCTCAAACTCCTGATACACAAATCAATAAAGTTAGCATAGCTTTCTTGATATATATCACCTTTTCCCATAATGTTTAATGTTTCAACCCATTGATCCTTCATCCCCCTAATTAATGTAGTTTTCAGCACATTATCAGGTAAGGGTAAAGATGCATAAGGAGATCTCTGGAGGTTGTATTGAAATTGTTCCACATATTCTTCCAGAGTTTCATTAGGTTTTGCTATAATTTGAAATATTTCATCTTTTAGTTTCCGGGACCTGCAATAATCTTGATATTTCTTTAGAAACATAGCTTTCATCTAATCCCAATCATTTATAACACCTCCACCTAATCCCATAAACCATCATAAAGCTACTCCTTTTAATGTGGAAGGAAATAACTTTAATTTTTGGGGATCGGTGGTATAGTCATACCCCCCGCATAATACATCGAATTCAAACAGAAATGCATCTGGATATTTCGATGGTAAGCCATGAAATGTAGGAATATTTTGAATAGGAATGGCCTTCATAGGTGCATTAAATGAAGTGTCCACAATGGGATATTGCAGTGTGGAAGTTTGTTGAGGTGGTTGCTGGTTTTGGTTCTAGTTTTGGGCCATTTGATCAAATATGTGCCAATATATTTTTGGGATTTCAAGGGAAATCCTAGGCTGACTAGAAGGAATGGGAATGACCTTGACAAAACTCCCTTGATCTAGAATAATAAGTGTTCCTTGCTAGCCTACTATCTGAGGAGATTGAGGTTCTTTTTTTTTAATGATGTTGATAGCACTTCCCTTATCTGGGTTGCTCACAGTTTGGATTGTTTCAAGAGGAGATTTTGGTTCTTCTGCTTCCCCTGTTTCTCCTCCTCCTTCGTGGAAGTTACTAGAGCTCCCTTCTTGCAGAGAAATTAGGCGAGAATTCTCAATTTCTTGGGAATTTTCTCAATTTCTTCTATTTGGCTGTGTACCTTAGCAAAGGCTACAGATGGTAACTCTGTGGCCTAAAGGGAACTAGTAGGTTGTCTAGAAATAACTTTCCTAGGTCCTACTGATGGCTGAGATTCAGTTTTCTTAAGGATTTCGTCAATGAAAGTTGTTTGCCCAAGGGTCACCAGTTCCTTAGGTTTTTTGGGTTTAGGAGGAATTTTGTTTTGTTTAGCTTTTCTATTCATTCAAAAAAACAAGCCTTCATTCCTACCTAAAAAAAGGATTTACCCAGTTCTGTTGTGAAGCGGGCCGTGAGAAAGTATGTTTCTTGCTCAGTGCGTAGGTTCTTACCTTCCGTCTTTAATACCCAATTCTTCCCGAGCAGAAAAAATTCAAATGTGCATCACTCCTTCTAAATGGCATACACCCTCACCAGCAACGATGCCAAAATGTTGAGGTATAAAAGGTATATTTTTAACACCTATTTATCCTACATCAATTATCAATCAAGGAACGATTTTTTGTTTCAAGAGTGTACTCTGTCTGAGGCTGCAATTCAAGCTAAGAGTAATGCTTTATAAGATGTAGCACAATTTTCTAAATACAAGAGTAAATGGATGCTTGGAAAAGAAATCTAATTACGATAATATGAACTCAAATGCTCCGAAATCCAACTATTCACTCAGTAAACATCAATCAAGGATACAGTAGCAATAACTCATTCCTCTAGAAATTTATCTAATTGAAATCAAACTAGAACAAGACAATCAATCTGGGAACTTGGAAGCAATAACCAGTGTTCTCTATAGTTGACAATCTTGCTTTAAAGAAATTGAAAAGAAATAGAAACCGAACTGAAGCTGCTATTGAAAGTAAACTAGGAAAAAGCTCTTTTGAAAATAAACTCCTTGCAAGCTATAAACTAATGAACTCGAAATGAACAACACACTAGAATTGAACAGTAATGTAAATAAGCAGAAAAATGTTAACTAAAGGAATTGAAAAGAAAATACTAACTAATGAATCTGAACAACAGATCTTAACTTAATGGAATCGAATAAGAAATTCTATTAAACACCAAACCCTATTGACAACACACGTTGTTAAACAGTAATTGGAATGAAAAGCAATCCAATGGAACAGCAATCAACTGGAACAAAACATCTAATGGTGAACAACAAAGCTCTGTAAGGTATGGCAAGATAAATAATACAGGAATTAAAGTCCTTGTCAAAACAGAAAAACAATGCAATTCATTAACATAACGAAATCAATCAGTAATTCAACAACAAACTAATCTTGCAAATGTAATAAAAAAAACCACAAATTATCACACGACAATAAGTAAAATATAGAGATACAAACAGCAGATTGATCCACTAGGGCCAGGCCCTTAGCACTAGTGAAACACAGCTGGGTTACTTCAGAGCTTGAGAAATGGAACAAAAACACGTCTTTGTATTAATCAAACATAAAAAGTGTTTACAGCGATCGCTCTCTAATTACGAGAGTTAATAAGGAAATATAGAGTTATACAGAGAATTCTTAATCAAAGGATTCAACGCCCCTCCGATCTCTAAAGGCATTGCCTTTTATAACAGTTTCAACGGATAAGACAAGGAACAAGATAAGACTAAAAAACGATCCCTCGGGATCGAAAGATCCTGAGGGATTCGCTTCTTTTCTCTCTTTAGCTAGCGCTTGATCTTCTTGGACTGTAGTCGTGTTGTTCCCTGTCTTCTTTTGGAAATGCGTTTTGATTTCCTTCTCTTTGACTCGATACGGTCTATCACTAGAGGAACAATGGTTACTCCTACTTTAGCCTTGCCTTTCGAATAGTTGTTTACTCTGTTTGTTTCCTGTTTTAAAAAAAAAGGCAATTTTTAGTGACTTTTCACTTTAAGTGCAAGTCTTTGCAATTCTATCATAATGCTAAAATAAATCACCTTTCTACAATAAAAAGAGTTATGTTTAAAGGAAAAATATGAGAAAATACATGGTGAATTCATACCTTTTTCAACGCTCAACACCCGTTAAAAAAACTGTGTTAATGTGTGTGAATTTTTATGGTTTGATGTGTGCATTGCAATTGATTTAATTTCCACGTGTGATGATCAATGGTGGAATAGATTCTGTATTGTGCATGAAGTTAAAATAGTGTGTGATCCGGAGAATCTTGGACATATAACACATCAGTTATATAATTTCTACATGTTATCGGAGTAGTTGATCATTGGATAAGATTTCAATTATTGAAGTGGTTGAGTTTTGTGCAGGTGGAATTCGAATTTGTTGCAGTGTTTTCTTGGTGTCGAAGTTGAGCATTCATTGAAATGTCTTTCAACGGATTGCGATTGGAGTATGCCCTTGATGGCAGCTCGAATTATATTGCATGGAAGGACAGGATGGAGGCAGTGCTGGAGGATAATGGGATGAAGGAGTTCATAGATGTTGATATTCCAAAGCCTGGTTCTAGCGATGCTGTCGCGCTTGATGCATGGCAAAAGAAGATGGAAAAGTGTCGAAGGATTCTGTGGGAAGGTGTGAAGGATCACATTATGTCTAGCCTTCATGGTAAAGCTACTCCATTCTTAATGTGGAAAGATTTGACAGACTTTTTCCAAAGCAGAAGTGACCAGAGGAAGTTGGCACTTAAAGACAAACTCAGGAAAATAAAAATGGAGAAAGGCGACAGCATACCCAAGTACCTCGCGAAGTTTTTCTAGTGCATGGATAAGCTGGGAAGTGTGGGGGCTAATGTTGATTAAGAATACTTGGTGAGCTTGGCTCTCCTTGCGCTTCTGAAGAGTTGGCATAGCTACGAGGACTCTGTCAATGGTCGGGAGAAACTGCGAGGATGGAAGCGACTTTGGTCAGATCTTGTGCAGGAGGAGATAAGGTGTGGTACCAGGGATGGATCTTCATCGAAGAATGAAGATGAAGAAAATTGTGCTTTGGCTGACAAAGAAAGGAAAGGGAAGGGAAAGAAAAATCCTTCACAATCTGGTGCGAAAGGCAAGAAGCAGGACTTGTCCAAGGTGAAGTGCTTTCACTGTCACCAACACGGACATTACGCCACTAATTGTCCACAGAAGAATAAAAATAAGCAGGTTTCTAGATATGCAGCTAGAGAGGCCTTAGCCTCGCAGTTTTAGCTGGATTTTTCACTGATCGCATGCTTGGTTTCAAGTGTGATGGGATCAGTGTGGTTTCTTGACAGTGGTGTGTCTTTCCATATGACCAGAGACAAATATTTTTTTAGTGATCTAGATGAGAAGGATCTTGTAGTGCACATCGAGATGGGCGATGATGGTAGATATAGGGCGACTAGTATTGGGACCATTTCCTTTGAGAGGGAGTCCGGAAAACCTATCGTCTTGAAGGATGTCATGCATGTTCCAAGATTGAAGAAGAATCTGATCTATGTGGCGATGTTGGAAGACAAGGGGTATGATGTTGTTTTTAGCGAGGGAAAGGCTTTCCTGCGCAGTAAAACAACTGGTGAAACCTGGAGGATAGGGGTTCGAGTTAAGAACCTTTATCAATTGCAGGTATATGCCTGCGCAGCAATGGCAAGCGAAGCAGAAGGAGTGGTGAGCCGGGATGAGGGCGAATTGTGGCACAGGAGATTGGGCCATCTTCACCATGGCACTTTGAAAATTTTGCAGTAGATTTCTACCAGGCTTCCCAAGGGTACAATTGCGCAGTCAGATTAGTGCAAGGGATGTACTTTGGGAAAATTTGTAAAGACCACTTTTCATGAGAAGGATAGTCGCGCCATGACAATCATTGAGAGAATTCATACAGACGTGTGTGGACCTTTCTCAGTAGCTTCAACAACAAAGCACAAGTATTATGTGATATTTGTTGATGACTTTTCTTGTAAGTGCTGGATCTTCTTCATGCAGAAGAAGAGCGAGACATACTAAAAGTTCTATGAGTTCAAGGCTCTGGTTGAGAAAGAGTCGAGGAAGCAGGTGAAAGCTCTAAGGAGCGATAATGGTGGTGAATACATCTTTGGAAGATTCAAAGACTTTTGCAGCATAGAAGGAATTCGAAGAGATCTCATAGCGCCTCATAACCCACAGCAGAATGGGGTTGCGAATAGAAATAACAGAATGATCATGGGCACTGCACAGGCGATGTTGCATGATCAGGGCCTACCCATACACTTGTGGGCTGAGGCATGCAACACTAAATTTTATGTGCAAAACCATTGTCCTCATAGAGTACTTGGCATGAGTACACCCGAAGAGGTGTTTTCTGGTAAGAAGCCTGATATTTCTCATTTGAAGATTTTTGGCTCACCTGTTTACATTCATGTGACAAAGGATGCCAAGAAGAAGATAGAGTCAACCGCAGAGGTTGGGATATTTTTGGGGTACACGGAAACACCCCACAATTATCGTGTGTATTTTCCAGATAGTCGGATGACTGTTGTGCGATGGGATGTCAAATTTCATGAGGAGAAAGCCATGAAGTTGTCGCTTGAGAGGGAGCTACACTTGCATGCAGATGAGGAGCTACTTGTTCCTAAAGATGAGCCTCAGGATGTGGATCAGCCACAAGAGGAGGTTCATGGAGTGGAAGAAACCACTCATGCAGCGCCAAACATCAGAGGGCGGAAGTGCACTACAGAAGCTAAGCGACTGAATCTTGATGCAATACAGAATGTAGGAGTTCCTATATCACAACGCAGACAGAGACAGTCACCTGACCGATTTACTGGATACATGGCTATGATGAGCAAGTGTATCATGACAGAGCCATCCTCTTTCGAGGAAGCTGTGGAGGATCCCGCATGGACAGATTCCATGGTGGAAGAGTATGATTCAATTGTCAGAAACAGTGCATAGGAGATTGTCCCAAGGCTGGAAGGGAAATCAGTGGTAGGTTTGAGATGGATCTACAAAGTGAAGCAAGTTGTTGACGGGAGCATCAAGAAGTACAAGGCAAGATTTGTTGCTCGGGGCTTCTCATAGATCAAGGGGATCGAATATGAAGAAACCTTTGCACCTATCGCAAGGTATTCTTCCACACGGACCATCCTTGCTCTCTTAGCGCAAATGGGTTGGCACATTCATCAGATGGATGTGAAGACTATGTTCCTCAATGGAGTCATTGAGGAGGAGGTGTACATAGAGCAGCCTCAAGGATTCTAAATCTTCAGCAGCGAGTCACATGTGTGCAGGCTCAAAAGAGCGTTGTATGGGCTGAAACAAGCACCTCGTGCTTGGTACACACAAATAGAAAGTTATTTCACCAGACTTGGTTTCGCCAAGAGTGAGGCAGATCTGAACCTATACCAGATTGTGGTGGAGGGTAAGTTGTTGATCATTGTACTTTATGTAGATGATTTAATACTAACGGGTGATGAATTGTTGATACACTCATGCAAGGCAGATCTTGCAAAGAAGTTTGAGATGAAGGACTTGGGCCTCCTTCATTATATCCTGGTATTGGAAATTTGGCAGCAGAAGGGTGGACTGTTTGTGTCTCAAGGCAAGTATGCCAAAAAGATACTGGAGAAGTTCAACATGCAAGGCTGCAAGCCTATCGACACTCCTCTTCCTGGTGGTTGGAGGAAAGAGGATGCTACATCGGCAAAGGTAGTGGATGCCACTGTTTATCAATAGTTGGTTGGTTCTCTCATGTATCTGGTCAATACACAACCGGACATATGCTATGTTAACCAGATTTCACAAGCTATGGTTAAGCCTACCAAGCTCTTTTGTAAGGCAGGGAATCATGTCCTGAGGTATCTCAGGGGCACATCAGGATATGCATTATGGTACAAACAGTCGGATGAGTTGAAGCTACATGGCTTCACGGATGGAGATTGGGCAGGGAGCCCAACGGACAGAAAGAGAACATCTGGAGGGATATTCAGTATCGGATCTACAACAGTTTCTTGGTACAACAGGAAACAAAGATCTGTGGCACTCAGTATAGCGGAGGTCGAGTACATGGCAGCAAGTTTGGCTGCATGCGAGGCTATATGGATGAGGAAGATACTGGTTGGTTTGTTTGGTTCACACTTAGATCCTAGTGTGATATATTGTGATAATCAGAGTTACATTAAACCCTCGGTTAATCTAGAATTTCATGATATATCTAAACATATTGACATCCGGTACCATCATATCAGATATTGTGTGCAGCGGAAGATCATGTTGCTTTCTTACATTCCTACAGAGGATCAGGATGTAGATATTCTAACGAAGGCACTCACCAGGAGAAAATTTGAATACCATAGAGACAGGATCGGGGTGGCAGATAATCCCTATATTGTTGAGAGGGAGTGTTGAGATTCAACAAGATGATGAGCTTAGTGAAAAGAGTCGCCTTCACTAAGTGGGCCCACAAGCTATTTTTGAAGCAAAGTCTATTTTTAGACTATGTCTATTTTTAGACATGTCGATCCTATTCTATGAGTTGCAGGATTCTATTTGTGGATGGTTGGTCGAGTTGGAAAAATATATGGACTTCTATTTTTAGACATATTGGGCGAAATCTATTTTTAGATTGCTAGTCTAAAAATAGATATGTCGAATATTATTAGCTCTTAATAATATTTGGACTCTAAACAATATCTTATTCTCTTGGAGCACTTCAGTTAAGTGCATAGATGTGGCACAACAGCTGACAGAATGAATTACACTATTCCTGAGGGTTTACTGGAGCTAATGCATGAGGAATTCAGTTAGAACTCATGTGACAGAGTTTGGTGGAGTTATAGAAGTAGTTGGTGGAGTTGTATTTAGTTTAACTCAATTAGACTCAGTTGAGCTAGTTGTATCTAGTCTAACTGATTGATACACTAGTGAGAGTGGTGTGAATTAATTAGTTAATTAATTCACTAAATAATAACTCATTAATCAACTGAAGAATACATCAGTTAACTACAGTGCATGGCAGTTTCAGTGGAGACCATTGGAGAGGTAGGTGAAAGAGCAAGTGTGACTATCAGTTGTGACTATAGTGATGCATTGATTGCATCCAACACTCAGTGGAGATGCCAATGAGGATTGCGTGAGCAAGGCTGGAGTAATTCGAACTCATTCAGAGCCATTCTTTAGTAGGGATTGCATAGTAGAGGCAGGCTAGCAGGTGGCAAAGATCGGTGCATGGATTTGCAAGATCGAGCCTGATTAGTGTGTAGCGATTGTATTGTACTGAGAGCTTGATATGATCAACTTTGTATGAGGATTGTTACATGATCTCTATGACATATATTATATACAGATAGTTGGGGTTTTCAGCTTCAAGCTTTCCCGTTAAACAACTGTGTTAATGTGTGTGAATTTTTATTGTTTCATGTGTGCATTGCAATTGATTTAATTTCCGCATGTGATGATCAATGGTGGAATAGATTCTGTATTTTGCATGAAGTTAAAATAGTGTGTGATCAGGAGAATCTTGGACATATAACACATAATTTATATAATTTCTACATCTACTTTGTAGTTATGGTGATTTTTATGGTATATTGGACTATAAATGTTTATGGTTTTTTTTGTTGTTGTCAAATTCATAATATCTATTGCATGGAAATTTTGAAAGGTTATTTAGCTATATGCTATTTTGCATGTTTTTTCTTTTTTCTTTTCCTTTTTTGTTAGATGTGGACTACTGAAAACAAGTTTTGGATAATGTGTTAGTTTGTAAGTCCACACAAAACTTTCTAGAAAAACCTTGTTATCTATGTAAAATTGGTTCTCTCATAATATAAATATTATCACCTAGCTTACAATAAAAATTATAGATTTTGCATAATTTTATATGATCCATAAATGAGGTTTTTATAACGCACATGTCTTACTAGTACAAATCCTCAGTTAAGTAGAAAAACTATTTTTATCTCAAAAAGTGTTGCAATTACTCACTAGCATGCATGAACAACTAGCTCTATTCTATTTATTTTAAGGTGCCAAACCCAACTCCATTATAAATATTTTTAAGATAGTCAAATATACTCTATTTGTATAGCTACAAACCCAACATTTTAATTTGTAATTGGAAACTCATTCAATAAAGTTGGATGGCAATATAGATTTGTAATTTCACTTATTTGAATGTGCTTAAATAGTGCTTATCTAACAATTCCATTAATCAATCAATATATTGCAAAGGGTCACTGAAATTTACGTTTGTTTTGTGATTGGTTGGTTAGAGATTTTATTGTGAAGGTTTTATTACAACAACACTTCTTACAATTTCGAAAATGATATAAAAATAAAATTTTAATATGTCACAAAAATAAAATAAAATTATTTATCTAACGCTTTATAATAACAAAAGGTAAATATTCAACAAGAATGGAAACCATGTTCCTATCTATAGTGGCTAGGGTCTTGTGCACCTCTTCCTTTAGTGTTTGTTTGCCATTTTCGTGCCCAACCATGGTGTACCTCCTCTCGACAAGAATCATCTTCCCATAGATGTCTTCCACTCCTTTGACATCCATGACCCCTACAATGCATGCACCCCCATTTGGCATGCTTCTTGATGCTTCATTAGTTCCTGATCCTATGTCTCCTTAGGATTTTCCACATTTTGATTCAATCCTAAGCTCTCCTAGAGTTATCTCTTTTAAGAATGTTGTGCTTCAATAGTCTTCTGCATGTTGGTCCATGAAGCTCCCTCCATTTCCATTCCCATTGGATCAAAGGCTAATGAGAAGGAAAATGTCTCTAGTTATAAAAGTTTAGTTTGCCACTTCTTTGGGTTTTGGCTATGGTTTACAAATTTTCATGTTTGGATCATGAAAATTTAGCTTCCTATGATCAAGAAATATGTTTGCATCTACCCTTGTGCAAAGGGTATTTTTTTTGTTGATTTGACAGTGTTAAAGACAACAATCTAACATTTAACTTAGTTCTGTGGTTTTGGGGTGATGTTGTCTTGTACCTAAATCCATGGTCTCTCTCTTTCAATCCATTGAGAGAAGTTCTGACATTTATTCCTATTCAAGTGTGGCTCCCAAATCTATTATTGCATCTATGTGGTCTTCCCTCTCTCGTGTCCATTGTATCTGATTTAGAAAAATTTTATTTCATCTCTCATGAAACTCAATGGAGACTCTATTGCTACTTGTGCTAAAATTTGTATAGATTTGAATTTCAGTCTTGGGTTCTCAACAGAAATTAGTTTGACTAGAAAATATTTTCCTGGACTCAAAAATTAGATTATGAGTGTGCCTCCTTACAATCTATGGCTTGTTTTGATAAAGTTCATATAGCTTCTCATTGTCCAAATGGGTTAAAGAATTATAAAATGAAGCAATGAAAATCAACCTAGTGGATGGGTTCCTTCAAGGATCATCAACTAGTCCTGTGAAATAAATCTCCTCTAGCTCCTCCTCTAGCTCAAGTGACTTTTATCTCAATAAAAATAACAAGATCATGTTTCTCAAAGTCCATCAAAATCATATCTAGCTCCATGGGATTTGGGCCATGAATCCCATGTGGTAAGTCAGGCCCCCAGATAACGAAAAGTTTGGAAGATCATGTTGATGAAGTCAAATTTAGAGAACAGTTTCTCATCATGATGATGAACCTCATAAGAAAGTTCACAACATCGATAGTCCAAAATCTAATGTGATGGATCTGGAAACAAATCTCCAACAAAACTCAGATCACAAAAGCCTCAAATTTGAAACAAGAAGAATTCTCAACAAAATATACTCTAGATATGAATGAACCAATACACATTTTACCTATGTCAAAATAAGTTTGGACGAAAGTAGGGAAGAAGAAGAAGAAATCACTAACAGAATCCCATCCAATGGTCACAAGAAGTCATATATGAAAAATAGATTAATAATGTATTGATTGTGTTTACTATTTTGTAATAAATTCATGAGAATATATTCATGTTAGAAATGTTGGAATATATTTATTTTAAGTATTTGGAAAATTAAGTCAATTACATTCTTTTTGGGCATGTTGACCATATCTAAATTAGACTTCCCTACCTCATAATTTTGGCAATATAGACATTTTTTTTATGTAACCATACTGCATTTCACATATTTTTCTCAATACAAAATCTCTAGTTACTATTAAAAAACAATTTGTTGAAGGTCAATGGTAAGGGAAATCATGGCAATATTACTTTATTAATTTGTGGTAAAATTTATGATATTGCCATTGTATATAGACTTGGAATGAAGAGGGTGGCTACGATGGTGCTACTCTTAAAGGAAATTCGAATGGGATATGATTTACAAAGCAAAAAATATCAAACAAATAGATCATTCACATGATTAGTTGAGATTACTAAATATTTGTTGTATTAGAAAATAATTAATGAAAATTGTAACTAATTATAACAGTGATCAATAGATCGAGAGATGAAATTATGGATTAAAGGGATAACTCAAACTATATAGATCAACAAATGATCCAATTAATGCCAACTCATTGATACAATGTAAAAAGTTCTATAAAATATAATTTTAAAGCAATAAAATATCACATCAAACTGAAATACTCACGAAATAATTATTTACCATGAAAAAAATAAATGTAACATAGAAATCAAGCTTTAAATATGAAAATCCAAGAGGGAAAATGAACATTTTATGGAGATTTTATTGAGTTGGGAATTTTTTTATAAATGGTCATTTACATTCTTAATTAGAATTGGAAGAATTCAAAGTTATTGCTAGGGTTGAGCATTTCCATCACCGTAAATTTAGGGAAGCTTTTGAGATTGAGAAAATGCTTCATGCGTTGAATATGGATGATGGGTGGAAAGTTAGTCGTTGTTGGATCCCATCTCTGTGTTCTCAGTAGATTTCCTTTCTCTAGTGTTTCCCTCTTTTTTATTTTCACTGGGTTTTTGTTTGTTATGTTTTATACTTTCTTATTATCAGAGTCATTTGCTAGTTTTAAAGTTTTTTAGGTCTCTTCATTTTTCAATTTTTTTTTTAATATCTCTAATGTTGACCTAGCTTTAGTCTATCTTTGGTTATTTCTCTTTTAAGATTATTGTTATTTATACATCCATTTATTTATTATTTAATTATTTAAATATTTATCTTTATTTGTATGTTTATTTATTTATATTTATTTATCTATCTATTTTTATTTTTATTATTTATTTATTTTTATTTTTTATCTTTATTGACTCGGTCTTTATTTGTTATTTTATATTATGATGGTGTTTAATTCGTTTTCTTTGGTTGTTTTTACTATGACCATTGATAGTGTTTGTGATTTTCAATCTATTTTATTTTAATATTTCTTTAACATCTATTTTTTCATTTATTATAGGTTTTGACCATTGCTTTTCTCTGCATTATATATATTGATAGTCTGATCAGCCAATCTTCATTATCCTCATGATGAACTACATTCAGTAGTATGAAACGCGTCGGTTTTAAAATTTCTCATGTGATTTCCTAAAAGATTTCTTATAATATGACATGGATCACAGAAGTTTACACTCTTAGATATTAACAATCCTTACACAGTTTCCCATAAAATTTAATCACTTCATGTGTTGGATAGACGCAAGGTTCCATTTTGTGGTAAATATACCATTTTACATGTATTTATAATATTGTTTTTATATTTTATTAATTTTTAATAAATTAGTATAAATTTATTTTAAGTACGAATTTAATATAAGCCAAAAGGGATGAAACTTTTCAAGTACAATTTTCTTTATAGTACAAAATATAATGTGTAATTTTTCATTATTTAAATTGTATTTTTAAATGCTATATAGAATATATATAGGACCAAATAAAAGTTTTAAAGATAAAGGCTTATTTTTTCATGATATATATACATAATTTTTTTTAAATGATATATAAAATATACATAACTAACATTAAAATATTGTATATAACATGTACATTAAGACATTTTATAGGGCAGATTAAAATGGTAGTTTTATTATTAATAAATTTTTAAGTATATGCCAATATTTATTTTTGTATTAAAATATTTTATTGATAATCTATATTGAATATTTTTTTATATATAACATTAAAATATCTTATTTTAACAAAAAAAAATTATATATAAAGTTGATATTGATATAAATTAGTTAACATAGATCTTAAAATTTATTTAAATCTCATGTTGAAATATTTTTCTATTTAGAGCATAATTTATTTATTTTTATTTTAAAGGAGCACATTGTCTACTCGACATAAGGATGGAGAGGTTAACTTACATATCCCCTCATATTGGGTTGTAGAATGAGCATCTCGATTCAGTAATAATAATAAAGTAAATGAGATTGTTTTTACAAATTTTTATAATAACTTATTATATTAAAAAAAAATTACAATATTGTAAGTTAAAAATAACGTTATTTTATAAAATTAAAAAGGTTGAAAATAAAAATAAAAAAAAATCTTAAAAATTATATCTATAAATTTTAATGCCATTATATTTAAAAATATTTATTATAATATTTGTTTTTCACAATTTAATTCATTATAATTATACATTTTTCTATAGTTTTAAAAATTAAAATTAAAATTAAAAAATACAATATATTTGTTTTAAATATTGAATATTAATATATCTAGATCGCATGGCAAGAGACATTTTGCACACGTCACCACCTAGTGCAACAGCTGCATGTGATGTGCCCCCTGAATGTTAACTCATGTGGCAAGGTGTTGTCTATGTGGATTTAATGTAGCGTGGGATGTGGTTATCCAAATCTCAATAGGCTAGAATGTGGTTTATGGTGTTTGTATGTAGCTCTATGCCGAATCCATCATTCTTGAAAATCCCTTCCAATTTCGTCATTATTCCCATCTGAATTCATGGCGAGAAACTGTTATTTCTACTCCAAAACTTAATGTTTTAATGGCCTTTCATATCCACGTAACTGTTTATTTTCTTGGCATCATTGGTTTTTTTTCCTTGGAAAGGGGTCTTTCTTTAGTGTCCTTGGTTTATTTGGGGGAGTGTGGTTCTTTTGCGAGTGTGGCACTTATTTCTAATTCTCTTTGCCTAGTTCCTCTCCTCTCCCATCATTTATAGGGCCTCATTTATTTTTTGGTCATCTTTTTTTGGTGATAGTGAGTCTGTCGTCATGGACTGACAATGTTTTTATATTTGTAGTGGTGCAATGTGTTCGGGGGCCTTATTGTCACTTTTGAACATATTTTAGAAAATAAATCACTCCCTAAGATATTTTTTTATTAAATTTTAATTTTTAAAAGTTTCATGAAATAGGTTGTATTGTAAAACTACTTTACTAAATTTTATATGAAAATAACAATTATCATAAATGCTCATTCATTTCTGGGGCCTAACTTTATGCAGAAGCCTTTGCATGGGCTTTTATTGAGTAGACGCCTGACATAGTGCATGAGGAGTTGAGGGAGCTCGAGGCATAAGTGGAAATTGGTTGAGCTTTCAGTTTAGACTGTAAGGTCGTAGTGGATATCACATATCAAGTTCCCGACTCGGGAAATACCTGGGGCAGACAAAACCAATATTTTATGACCATATATCTCTACTGAAAAGTCAAATTTATACTAAGAAAATTCATTATGGATAGGCATGAGGAAAAGGAAGAAATGATTTAGATGTTGGATAAGGCGGTTCTGAACCAAAAGGAAACGAGGCTTTATCTCAAACACATTGAAGAGAAAGTATCTTCAAGCCTTAGTCCCAATGGAGTGATCAAAGAGAATCCAATTATCATAGAGGTGGATGCCTCAAGTTCTCCATAATTTCGTGCTTTTAACTATTCAATCTCACAAATTTTCTTGTTTAGCTAGGCTCACTACTTTCAAGGTGTCTAGCCTATTCATCAAGCATCATTTAGATATGCCTAGGTCAGTTTTTCAAATTTGTAGAACTTTGTGTTTATGCATGGTTGATGAACTATCACTTAAGACTTGGTCTATGATTGTTTCCTTGTTTTTTCAGTAGTTTGGCTTCCCACATGGCATGCAACTAATAGGAAGGATTAGTTCTCGTGTTCAAACCCCATGGGGAGGGGTCCAGAATGGAAGACCCTTTTGGGAGAATTAAACTATCTTAAGGGGTGTTAAATATCAACCAAGTTTCGAACAATCTGTGTGACAACATCCTATTGTGGGAATATTATTCTTCCATCCAATAGAAAGACTAACTTTAGTCTAGACTCAACCTAGTTACCTAAAAAAAAAGATTTAAATTTTACATTTTGTTAATATAATAGATATTTTAACTTTAAAAACATTAAATATCAATAAACTCATATATTATAATATAATATGATCATATTTAAAAAAGAGCCACGTGGTGGCATGTAACTTCTTCTTTGTATAAGTGAATTGTGTGCATATAGTTTTGTGCATAAAACAACGATAAAATGCCAATTACATATGCACCCTAATATTTTATTGAAGACATATAGAGAACCATGGGAGATGATTTGGGATAACGCTGGCGAGCAAAGATGGAATTTGACAGTTAAATTTCACATCATAGAATAGTTTACTTGTCAAACACAATAAAAAAAATTCTATCATCCATTAACATTCTTTGTTAAAATGATCAAAATAGACAAATTGAAAAAATTTGAAGAGTGTTTTAGATTTGAAATTCCCGCCATAGTCGTCACAAAGCCCAATGAAGCGAACCCAAACACAGTGCACACATTTCAAACTTGTAAAGCATTAACACTTCTTAATTTGTTTGAACACGTTTATTAATTTTGTCAAAAATCACTCATTTATGTTATTAATCACATGCCTAGATTGCACTATTGGTTAGCTATTATTTTAATTTCTCGCACTAATTTTTTTAATATATCAATTTTTAAAATTTTCATTTAAATTAATTTTTCATATATTAAAATTTAATTTTTAAAATTTAATTTTGGATAACTTTTATTTTCTGAAATTTAATGTAATTATTTAAAATAATTATGAATTAATAAATATAATTTAATATCATTATAATTATAAATATAATATGTAATATTTAATATTGATGATGATGGTTAACGTTCACTGAGACAAAACTTTGGTCTATCGGACCTAAAGAAATGAATTATTTAGTATGTTTTAAAATTGTACTCCTATGCTCAAAGAGCTTGGAGAGAAGTGTCCCAAGCTCACTATAATTTTGACATGTTAAAAGGCCAGGGAGGTCAATATTGCAACAAATATTATGAAACTGAGATCTAATGCGAGTGTACGCAGGGCACTCTATGAAGAAGTGATTTTCAACCTGAATGTTCATATTCTCACAGAGATGGAAGATCCTTTCCACCCATGGTGTTTTATGAACTGCCCAATGACCTGTTTCACTATGGAGCTCATGAGATTTCGTTCTTATCTTGGATATATTAATTTTTTTCTTTGAGCTAGTTAGAATAGAGAGATACTTTTGATCTTCTAGAGTAGGGTTGATGACCTCCTTATAATATCTTAATTTCTTTTACCCTCTAATTTTTTCTCACACCACATTTTCTCTTTAAACTTAGAAGTAACAATATTTTTAATGTTATTAATATTTCGCAATGCAACATTTTCGTCGATCTCCCAATGGTTTAACCAGGCCCTGGTATCTTTATACCTACCTCGTTTGAGCCTTAGTGGTTTTGGCTAGAATTTAAAGCTAGCTTAGGAATTCTATGGTCCCATGTTATTGATTTTGTTCTTATACAACATGAGCCTAGTCATAGCTAGGCTCTCGATAGGGGAAAGACCGACTTCTATAAGGAGAATAGGATAGGGTGTATTGCTTCTAATTTTGAGGTTATACGTTATAAAACACTTCTGGATTCACTCAATCTTTCTCCAAGATTCTCTAGAGATGTTGCAACCCCAAACCTCACATCCATACAAGATAACAGAAGTGACTAATGTTTCAAAAAAGAGCTTCTTTTCATCCCACATCACAAGATTTGCTACTTTACAATTATTTTGAAAACCAAAATAAGCATTCCACCCTCTATTATTAATATGATAATATATTTTAATATAATTAAGTAGTTATAATTATAATTTTTATTATTCTAATATTATAGATAATTACAATTTATTCAAAAAAATTATAATAATATTGACTTTAATATATATATATATATAATTAAAAAAAAAATATTATTAAATTAAATTGATAAATTAAAAAGGTTAAATATTATCTTGTTGGATTATTTTTAAATTTTGATTCATTCACTTGTAATACAATTTTTCAATAAAGACACAATATTTTTTATATTATTATAATCTTATTGCCGTTATTTTAATTTTCCATTAGCCATATCTACATTTGTTTTATTTTAAAGTAAATATGAAATTAAAATAATAAGATATTATATATGATTTTAAAACAAATATAGTATGAGTAATTGTATTTTTAATTAAAAATATACGTTTTAATAAAAATAAATTATATTTATTAAAATAAATAAACATTATTATTAATATTAATATTTTATATTAAATTTATAATGATTTAATAAATATAAAAGTAAAATTAATAATGAATAATTTTAAATATTCATATTTAAATAAAATTAAATAAATAAATAAATATTAATTTTAATATATAAATAAAATACAATATTAAATGAATGATTGATATCTCTTTCGAAACATTATTAAGTGTTTATGTATGAATCTAATTTTTAATGGTATCCTATAAATATAATGTAGCTAGATAATTGATGTGCATCATTTTATTTTTAAATATCTATAATATTATAACATGAATATTAGCTAGTTTCAAAAGTTTCAAGATGCATCATCTCAATATTCATTCAATAAAATGTTCAATATTTACTTCTTACATAACATTATAGGGTTCAAATCAAAAAATGAGAAACACTTAGGTTTTTGGTTACATGTAGCCATACAAACACAAAAATTGTGGAATAGAGCCATAAAGTTATGTTTCAAAGCATCTAATTACACATATATATTCTTTAAAACTCTCCCATAAAAAATAAATTGAATCTCGACCTTAGCACTATTGTCATCATCTCAAGCAAGCATTCTCTAGAATACCCATCTTTACAAAGCACTAAAGTAACATACCATTGAACTTAAAAAAATGAATGTACGATGGAAGGACCAGATTCATCATGCTCAGCCTTTGAAATCTACATCTATTGGAATGTGCTGAGAGATGCCAAAATAAAAACTCCAATCCAGACACTATACTTCATTTCTGGAGGTGCAACCACCTTGATTTTCATGCTACTAAGAGCTAGTGCAATACACCCAACAATGGCAAGAAATAATTCTCTTGTTGCATCATCACCTGCAAATCCATACTTAACCATTCCAGTTCCATTGTAACATGCAAGTGGTTGAATGTCTTTAGCGTAAGCCATCTTCTTCTAGATAACTTGAGTAAAGATGATTGCAGAGAGATCAAGGTATTGATCTTGATCGTATGACCCTTCTCCACTTAGAAGGGAAATAGCAACAATGCTAAAGACTCTCCCCAATTGAAGGGCATTGTTTAATCAAACGAAACAAGTTTTTTTCTCCCTCGGAGCGTACATGAAAAAAACATATCATTGAATGGTTTTCATTTAATTCTCATCTCCCAAGATTTGGTCTCTAGCCATCGACATTCATTTTGTTTCACATAGTAAAACTTGGATTGTTGGTGATATCCCAAACCGATATATTTTTTCATAGAAGCACACTCACATTCACAAGTTTGAGCTTAACTATGTACCAATAACTTTCAGCTTTGAGCTTCGTTGCGCGATATTGCAAATATTTGGCCCGTACACAAGCTTTGGGCCTTGGAGCCCTATTTTCCCACCTGCATCAGGATCTATAGCCCTAACGCGGTGGCACAGGCATGCCCCTGCCAATGTAAAATATCCTCGAAACTTAAACCTAAACTTAACTTTGAAAGAGCATCAAAATTTGCAAAAAAATTATGTCCAATTAAAAATAATATCTGAGAGACAATCCTATATGTTAAATAGTGACATAATAATAAAAACTTAACTTATTATACGTTATCATATAATTCAATAAACTAATATTTAATCTTAACGCATATTAACATGTTATCATAAAATTCAATAAACTAATATTTTATCTTAACACATATTAACAAACTCTTAGCTATATATAGACACGCATTGACTTCTTGTACCCCATCATATCATATATAGATACACACGTTGACTTTGAACCTTCCTCCTCAACCCCCCTCTTCTCTATTTTTCCTTGGGAATTTTGTTCAACAATATTTGTTGCATTCATCGGGGTTTCTTCCTCCTCTGCTTCGAAATCCTGGGAATTTGAGAATTGTCATTCCTTAGGCTTTTGGGTTTGTCTCTTTTTTCTTTTGGGGTCTTTTTTGGCCTGAGGAAACGAGTTTTGTAAATGTCAAGTTTTAAGACAAATACAACATCTAAATGTCGTTTTTTCAAAATCTAGAAAATGGGACCACTGCATATTAGTATGAATCAAAATAATATGATTTGATAAACCTTTACTGAGGTCCACTTCTACACATATCCTAGCAAAGGTAAAAATTCATTTGGTGACTCTATATGAGTGCACTCTCAGGAACTTCCCTAAAGAATTGTCGATTCATTCTAACACTTTGTGATGCCAAAAATGCAAAGGGAGATTATGTAACCTGACCCACAGTCGCATTTTGGAAACCACCATTTTTTTAGCATCAAAACCCTGGAACCATGGGATCATAAAAAGGAACACACTGCCCTAGAACTATGGCCCTTAATTTAAAACATAATCCAAATCTTTTATTGTATGAATTTTTACTATAAATAAACCCCTCGAACATGGATGAATGTCACATTTTTCAGTCCAAGTGGAGAAGATCCACACGGGTCCTCCATCTTGGGCCAAAAACCATTAAATCTACATATGACTGCTCTTGAATGGAAATCATAGTAGAGGTCATTAACCTCTGGAAGGTTTACTTTTAGAGTCAACACCTGATTCATTTATTACACAATATTGGGATCAGGAAAAGTGGAGGCTTGATCATATTTTATATTTGATTCGACGCTTCCTTTACCGCATCCTTGAAATATGTTGGACCTTTTTTGTTACTATATCCGAGACAACCTCCATGTAACCTTAGATTTAAGATCATGGATGAATCACCTTCAATGTTATATCATGTAGATTGGAATTGTTTTTCATTGAATTCCCTACTTAAATCAAACTTTGAAGGTTAGCTAGAATGCCCATCTTGGCTTGAATCTGATGCTTAAGATCTTGCACCATATCTCAAACCCTAACTTTTATTATTATTGATTTCAGCTAAGGTTTTGACAAAAATTTGAAGGAATGCTCCAACAAATAGTTCTGTATTTTTTACTTCAGATTTGGTGAACGACAATTGATTTCCCTCATTTTTTTAAATATTTCATAACTTCAAATATCTAGGTGGGATCCATGTTGAATCTCCCAGATCTAGCGAAAGGGTCAGTTTTCCTAGCCGCACCCATGTAAGAGCTTATATATCATTGACGTCAGGATATTGATATGAGGTTTGCCTCCATACATTCTGTTAGCGCTCAAATCTACCTCAGGCTGAAATGAAGTAAAACTCAAGGCTACATCAAACCACGCTCAGCCTCGTAGCTAACCCTACGAGGACAGGAGAGGGCTCTCTCCGTCAATCTCGATAAAATGAGCAATAGGATGCGAGATGACTTACAATAGGAACTGATTTTAGGCTAGTAAAGAGATAGGTATGTTTGTTTTTTGATTTTTGGGTTTTCGCTGGAGAAATGGGAAAACAAATTTTTGGGTCCGGGGATAAGGTCAGACCTTTGCAGATTTCGAGTTGGGGCGAGGTAGGTGAATGTCTTGATGCTTTTGATTGGATAAATGGACAGATTAGACCGACGAGGAGCTGAAGAGGGCAAAGAAGAACTTGGATCCTCTCCAAACAGCTGAAAACATATAGAACTAACTGAATTCAAAGGCCAAGCACTGTAAACAATGGATTCAACCTTATTCACTCATTCAATTTAGTTCATAAGCATATGAAAGGATGGCATACATTAAACATGAAGAAACTTACAGTAAACAAAGAGGAAACACCATCAAGAACAGAACACCACAAGGATCCCAACAAGTGCCGCAAAACCCCTGATCTTTCCTTAGCCAAAATATGAAAATATGTACAATGATATCAAAAGTCTCCCAAGAGTCCAACCTGTAGAATGCCTCAGAAATTACAATATATAGATCACTCTAACACCTTTCCCCACCTCTAGGGGTCGAATTCCCTCTTCAGGGATCAGTTTCAACCAATTCTATTCATGGAACTACAATCTAGGCAGCTAACAACTTGCCTCTAAAAGAGTGGAAATTGATCCATTACATGATTTTTACCCTTTTTTGTGAGTGAATCTTCTAGAAGAGATAAAAATGAACCAAAGTTACATGCCAAACATAAATTTACATCATAATAACTCAAAAATTCCATCCACAAGCAAAAATGGTCCATACTAGGCGAAAAACTGAGCTGGCAGTTGAAAATTCAACAAAAATTTAAGTGGGTCGCATTTGAGCCGAGTGGGTCTCACTTTTTCCAGCCTGAATTTGAGGTACTTCCCGGCATCCAAATTGAGCTCATGATAGCTCGTTGGAAAGCCCTGGATGTTGACTATCCAACCCAAGTGGAATTTCTGAATTTGGAGTTCATTTGACCCTCCAAAACTTCTTTCTCCCAGAAGTACTTCCTGCTGGTGCAAAAGGTGGCAGCAAGGTGGTTTTCATGGTGTTTTTGAGCTCTTTGACCATCCAGATTTTGATGAAATGCTTAGGTGATGTCTGAGGATGCATAACTAACCATGAAAAATCCAAAAATGCAAAAATTTCCTCCAGCAAGTGTCCCAAAAAAAAGTGAGCATATGAGGGTGAGACCCACTTAACTGAAAAACCTGTTTTTAGACCAAAAAATTTCAAAATGACAAAATTTTCTCCGAATTTGCTCAAATTCGGAGCGAAGATCCTCCGTCATGTATCTTGCCCATTCAATGAAGCCTCGGCCAAAATCCGGAGTGGATCAGGCCTTTTCCGCCATTTTAGTGCTCTCCTGGTGCATGCAGCTCCTGTGGTGAAAACACTGTCTCGGTTGTATGTGTTGGTCTCTATCATGGTGTCACAATGTGTATGAAAGTATACTGATATGGTTATGATGAAAACAAGAGTTTGGTGTATGCTCCAATGTCATATGTGTCACATATATGTCAAAGTGCTATAGGAAATATCACAATGGGAAAAAGACTATCACAAGGAATTCGAATGGAAAATAGCCACTCTTTGACTACATGGGGATTTGACACATGAATAGGAATGAGTATAGTGTAGGTCAATAGAAATAGCCCTTGCAACGTTTGAAAATATCAATGGAGGATGTGGACAAGTGAAAATGGGACTATGTCATAACATGAATGATGAATAGTGTGAAAATGACAATGGCAATAACAATGAGAGCAGCGATGTAATGGCAATGAGAGAGCGTGAGGCTGAGGTAAATAATAAGCAGGGACACCACAGACAGTAGAGGCATGAGCATATATATCAACAACACAACCTTGGAAATCCTTCACAAGACCATCAACATGTCTCTCAAAACCCTAAGAAATGAATTTGCAATGAACATAGGTTTTACGTTTCTCCACATCAAACATTTGTTTCTCCACTTTCAAAACACCATAATCATGTCCAAAAATCACTGAGCAATGTTTAAAAACCTACTTGCAAGTTGTTGGAGTCAACTTGAATCAAAACTGGGCGCAAAACACGATTTTCTGGGCTTTGTTGTTTAAGTGGGTCGCACCCCCCAAGTGGGTCTCACCCGTTCAATTTTACACTGGCTGAAACACTCAAGTGGGTCGCACCCCTCAAGTGGGTCGCATTTCCCTCTTGCCACATAGTGCATTTTTCAGAAAGCTTTTGGAGGCCTTCCCGGTGTCCAAATCGGGCGTGTGATAGGTCGTTGGAAAGCTCTTGGAGTCTACTTTCCAACACAAGTGGAATTATGCAATTTGGATTTCATTTACCCTTCCAAAAATCAAATCTCCCAACACTAGTCAAAATGAGCAGAATGAGGCTGCCTCAAGGCAGAGCGCTGTTGCAGTCAACTTTTGAAGGTCTTCCTCAACTCCAAATTGAGCTCATGATAGCTCATTGGAAAGATATTTTTGTCTAGTTATCATTTTACTCACCATGCAAGTCATTTGGCCAAACATGCTAGGAGAAATCTTGATTTTCCCAAGGTCACTTCAGAGGTGCATTCAATTCTCCTGAGGCAACGGTATTTTTGACATTTCTCTAAAACCATGATACCTGTGTAAAAAGTGAAGGAGGTGTTTCTTCCTTGGCATGTTGTGGACAAAAACCTCTCTCAGTTTCCCAAATTTCATCTTTGATTGCTCTGAAACATCTTTTGAGTGAAACCGATCCCAATGTGTGGAACAAGGGATTTTGTCGAAATGAAGCGAAATGAAGGGGATAAGGGGCTTCTAAATTCTTGGGTAAATTTTGGGAAGTAGGGAGGGATGTTAGGAAGCAGGGGAAAGTGGAATCGTAGAGATTTAGTGAGGGGAAGGGGTCCAAAAGGGCAAAACACAGGCCTAGCCTAGAAAATTGCCAAGTTGTGGCAAGAAACTAGGGTTTGTGCAAAAATGAGGAATTTGGGGGATCTCAGTGATGGGAAGTGTTTAATGAGGTATATTAAGGATAGGGGAAGGTGTGTGAACATCAGAATACAAGTTTTTCTAATGATTTGACCATCCAAGAGAAATTACCTCCAAAACCCTAGGAGAGGGAAATGGACCTTACCAAGGCACAACTGAAGCATGAACAAGGTGTAAAATGACCCAATGGAACTTTACATGATGATGACAACCCTCTGAATGATGGTACACTCAGCTTAATGGTGACATGGACTGACACTTGGACAACTTTGGAAGGAGTGAAAGCAAACCCTAGACCTAATGCCTAGTGACCAAATTTTGCTTGAAGACTCATTGAAATGACAAAATTTGACCTTGACACCTTAAAATCACTTTGTAAGAGCATTTTTGATCACTGAAGGAAGGCTGCAAAGGCTGACTCTAACACATTCATAGAGAGAAAGCTCCACATAAGAAAAATACATCTGCATGACAAACTGTAGGTAACAATAAAAAATACCCTCAAGATTTGCAGATCCAACTAAAAAACTCTCGACTGAAGAAAGTTCAGATCAACCATTTTCATTCTGCTCTGATCCATGGAAAATTTTAGGGGCTAATATTTGCACTCGAGCTAATTTTCCATGATTTTTCAAAAAAAATAGATTCTTCAATTTCCATTTTTTATAAAAATGATTCACCCAAATTTTATAATATAAAATTATTTTACCTTAAAAATCACCAACATTATAGAGAGACTATATATAAAATCATTATAAACTTGAATAATTTTACAAACATATCAATAAAAATTTTATAGTTTGCATATTAGGGACTAGTGAGATTCACCAATGTTTTTAAACTTTAAGATAATTTTACATCCTTAAAATTTTCCCTACCCTGATCCATGGTTCCTTGCCTCCATTTGAGCCCCAGCTGATGCCAAAACCCAGTTGCAAAACTGCACACTGAATTCGGCATGAGCTGTATCAAACCTGCTCTGATAACTAATAGGATAATTTGGTTCTTTAATCCGAAAGCTTCTAGTTGAGTCAATAGAATGTAGTATATCTAGGGGGGATAATATGGGGTATACCTAGAGGGATCATATGGGGTACAGAGAAAGGTACTCAAGGAAATAATGTAATGTAAGGATAATAAATACATGGGCCATAATTAATAAATAAAGTGGTTAATTGAATTGTTCATCTTTTCTTCTTTCACTTCTCTTTTCATCTCAGTGAATTGTTCATCTTTGTTTTAAGTCATCTCTTCATTTCTCTTATATCTTTATTTCCAAATTCCAAAAAATAACCCCAATTTTTTTTTTCCACAAAATTAAATAACTTAAAATAAATACTAAACTATATAATAAACAAAATGATATTTGATAGACGGTATGATATTTTCCCGCATAATCTAATACATCATTGTATTAAAAATACAAATTTAAATAAAATAATTTAAAACTTAAAAAAGAAAAAAACTAAATAGCAGATGTGAAAATGGCTATAAAAAGTTAAACCCTAAAGTCATGAGTAAAGTTTGAAACGTAACTTTAGATTGAATTATTGGGAGTAAAAAGTCAACAAATACATAGTGTTGTCCTTAATGGAATTTATTACATTCTACAACATGTCACTATTGAAATGAATTTAAAACTAGCTTAGGAAGTCTATGGTCCCATGTTAATGATTTTGTGCTTATACAACAAGAGCCTAGTCATAGTTAGGCTCTCGATAGAGGAAAGACCCACTTCTATAAGGAGAATAAGATAGGGTGTATTGTTTTTAATTTTGAAGTTATACGTTATAAGACGCTTCTGGATTTGCTCAATCTTTCTCCAAGATTCGCTAGAAATGTTGCAACCCCAAACCTCACATCCATACAAGATAACAAGAGTGACTAATGTTTCAAAGAAGTGCTTCATTTTATCCCACATCACAAGGTTTGCTACTTTACAATTATTTTCAAGACCAAAATAAGCTTTCCACCCTCCATTATTAATATGATAATAATAATCTTATATTTTAATATGATTAAGTAATTATAATTATAATTTTTATTATTCTAATATTATAGATAAGTATAATTTATTAAAAAAAATTATAATAATATTAGCTTTGAAGTATATATATATAATATTAAAAAAAAATTATTATTAAATTAAATTGATTCATAATTAAAAAAGTTAAATATTACTTTGTTGGATGATTTTTTAATTTTGATTCATTCACTTCTAATACAATTCTTCAATGAACACACAATATTTTTTATATCATTATAATCTTATTCCCGTTATTTTAAATTATCTATGAAATAAAAATAATAAGATATTATATATGATTTTAAAATAAATATAGTATGAGTAATTGTATTTTTAATTAAAAATATATTTTTTAATAAAAATAAATAAATATGATTACTAATATTAATATTTTATATTAAATATATAATTATTTAATAAATATAGTATTAAAATTAATAATGAATAAATTTAAAAATTATTATTTAAATAAATTAAATAAATAAATAAAAATTGATTTTAATATATAAATAAAATAAAATATTTTAAATAATTTTAAATTTCAATATTTAATATAAATTAAAAATAAAATATTAAATGAATGACTGATATATATTTCGAAACATTATTAAGTGTCTATATATGAATCTAATCTTTAATAGTATCCTATAAATATAATGTAGCTAGATAATTGATGTGCATCATTTTATTTTTAAATATCCATAATATTAAAGCATGAATATTAGCTAGCTTGAAAAGTTTCAAGATGCATCATCTCAATATTCATTCAATAAAATGTTCAACATTTACTTCTTACATAACATTATAGGGTTCAAATCAAAAAATGAGAAACACATAGGTTTTTGGTTACATGTAGCCATAAAAACACAAAAATTGTGGAATAGAGCCATAAAGCTATGTTTCAAAGCATCTAATTACACACATATATTCTTTAAAACTCTTCCATAAAAAATAAATTGAATCCTATATCTGAGAGACAATCCTATATGTCAAATAGTGACATAATAATAAAAACTTAACTTATTATACGTTATCATATAATTCAATAAACTAATATTTTATCTTAACGCATATTAACAAACTCTTAGCTATATATAGACACACGTTGACTTCTTGTACCCCATCATATCATATATAGACACATACATTGACTTCAAACCTTCCTCCTCAACCCCCCTCTTCTCTATTTTTTCTTGGGAATTTTGTTCAACAATATTTGTAGCATTCACTGGGGTTTCTTCCTCCTCTGCTTCGAAATCCTGGGAATTTGAGAACTGTCATCCCTTGGGCTTTTGGGTTTGTCTCTTTTTTCTTTTGGGGTCTTTTTTTGGCCTGAGGAAACAAGTTTTGTAAATGTCCATTTTTAAGACAAATACAACATCTAAATGTTGTGTTTTCAAAATCTAGAAAATGGGACCACTGCATATTATTATGAATCAGAATAATATGATTTGATAAACCTTTACTGAGGTCTACTTCTACACATATCCTAGCAAAGGTAAAAATTCCTTTGGTGACTATATTTGAGTCCACTCTCAGGAACTTCCCCAAAGAATTGTCAATTCATTCTAACACTTTGTGATGCCAAAAATGCAGAGGGAGATTATTTAACCTGATCCACACTCGCATTTTGGAAACCACCATTGTTTTAGCATTGAAACCCTAGAACCATGGGATCATAAAAAGGCATGCACTGCCCTAGAAATATGGTCCTTAATTTAAAACATAATCCAAATCTTTTGTTATATCAAATTTTACTATAAAGAAACCCCTCAAACATAGATGAATGTCACATTTTCAGTCCAAGTGGAGAAGATCCACATGGTTTCTCAATCTTGGGCCAGAAACCATTAAATCTGCATATGACTTCTCTTGAATGGAAATCAGAGTAGAGGTCATTAACCTCTGGAAGGTTTACTGTTAGAGTCAACACCTGATTCATCTGTTCCACAATATAGGGATCGGGAAAAGTGGAGGCTTGATCATATTTGATATTTGATTTGACGCTTCCTTTACCACATCCTTGAAATATGTTGGACCTTTTTTGTTACTAGATCCAGGACAACCTCCATGTAACCTTAGATTTAAGATCATGGATGAATCACCTTTAATGCTATTATCATGTAGATTGGAATTGTTTTTCATCGAATTCCCTACTTAAATCAAACTTTGGAGGTTAACTAGAATACCCATCTTAGCCTGAATCTGATGCTTAAGATCTTGCACCATCTCAAACCCTAACTTTTATTATTATTGATTTTAGCTAGGGTTTTGACAAAAAATTGAAGGAATGCTCCAACAACTAGTTCTGTACTTTTCACCTTGATATTTGGTGAATGACAATTGATTTCCCTCATTTTTTTTAAATATTTCACAACTTCAAATATCTAGGTGGGATCCATGTTGAATCTCCCAGATTTAGCGAAAGGGTAAGTTTTCCTAGCCGCACCCATGTAAGAGCTTGTATATCCTTGACGCCGGGATATTGATATAAGGTTTGGCTCCATACATTCATAGAGAGAAAGCTCCACATAAGAAAACTACATCTGCATGATGAACTGTAGGTAACAGTAAAAAATACCCTCAAGATCTGCAGATCCAACTAAAAAACTCTCGACTGAAGAAATTTCGGATCAACCATTTTCATTTTTCTCTGATCCATGGAAAATTTTAGGGGCTAATATTTGCAGCTGTGCTAATTTTCCATGATTTCCAAAAAAAAGATTCTTCAATTTCCATTTTTTATAAAAATAATTCGCCCAAATTTTATAAAATAAAATTATTTTACCTTTAAAATCGCCAACATTATAGAGAGACTATATATAAAATCATTATAAACTTGAATAATTTTACAAACATATCAATAAACATTTTACAGTTTTCATATTAGGGACTAGTGAGATTCACCAATGTTTTTAAGCTTTAAGATAATTTTCCATCCTTAAAATTTTCCATGCCCTGATCCATGGTTCCTTGCCTCCATTCGAGCCCCACTTGATGCCAAAACCCACTTGCAAAACTGCACACCCAATTTGGAATGAGCTACATCAAACCTGCGTCGATAACCAATAGGATAATTTGGTTCTTTAATCGGAAAGCTTCTAGCCGAGTCGATAGAATGTCGTATACCTAGGGGGGATAATATGGGGTATACCTAGGGTGGATCATATGGGGTACAGAGGAAGGTACTCAAGGAAATAATGTAATGTAAAGGATAATAAATACATGGGTCATAATTAATAAATAAAGCGGTTAATTGAATTGTTCATCTTTTCTTCTTTCCGTTCTCTTTTCATCTCAGTGAATTTTTCATCTTTGTTTTAATTCATCCCTTCATTTCTCTTATATCTTTTCTTCACCTCTCTAATCTCATTTTAATTAATTATTTTATCTAATTTTGTATCATTTTTTTTGTTCTTTATTAATTTTTCATATTAATAAAAATATTTAGATAAAAACATTTCACCTCTTTCCTTTTTGTTTTCTCATCTTCTCTTAATTTTTCCTTTTTTTCTTCTCATATTTTATTTATTTATTGTATTTTATTAATTTTTTATCTATTCCTCAATGACTATTCCCTCTTTCAACAATTTTTTTTTTCATATTTATTAAGTTACTTTGGCACTTTATTCTCACTTCATTATATAACTTCTTAAGTCCTTAATAATAAATAGAGTGATCACTTACAATATTTGGTGTTTCCTACACATTCACATAATTCATATCCAAAAATATTATTACATTATATACCACTACCCAAAAAAAAAAAAAACTTACGAACTTTAATAATAATTTCATTTTTTTATTTCCAAATTCGAACCCCAAGTTAATTTTTTATCACAAAATTAAATAACTTAAAATAAATACTTAACTATATAATAAACAAAATGATATTTAATAGAGAAAATGATATTTTCCCGCATAATCCGATACATCATTGTATTAAAAAAAAAAAAATCAACTAAATAGCAAATGTGAAAATGGCTATAAAAAGTTAAACCCTAAAGTCATGACTAAAGTTTGAAACGTAACTTTAGATTGAATTATTGGGAGTAAAAAGTCAACAAATACATAGTGTTGTCCTTCCGACAACATGTCACTATTGAAATGATTCAATCCTGGCCAAACATATTGACCATGAACCCAAAATTTTCCACGGAGAAGAAAGTTCCAAAATATATAAAAAGATGTAAACAAAGTTCCTGTTTTGCTTTAATTCCTTATATGATATGATATTGTATATGAATTCAAGTTTTCATTTAGTTAAATAAACTTGAATTCAAGTTTTCATTTAGTTAAATAAACTTGTTTATGATATAATGATATGAGTTTCTTAATATTTATTGAGATCAAATATTGGTTTATTGAATTATACGATGATAAATAAGAAGTCAAGTTTTCATTATTTAAGTACTAGTATAATATACTATACTATGTCATGTTATTAATATTAAATATTAAATATAGAGATTTATTAAATTTAATTTAAAATTAGAATTTTATATTTAAATTATTAAAAAAATATTTTAAATTATTATAATTTTGATAAATTAAAAATTTTAAAAAATAAAATTATATAAATGGTGTAGTCTAACTTATAAAAGAAATAGATTTTTTTATTGCAATCTACTAAAATTTGGCAATATAATTTCAATATTTTTTGTTGTTTAAAATACATTTTTGAATGCATTAAAAGATTCACCACTTTGAAAAACCTCTAGGGCACTGGAATTATGCAAATTAAACAACTTAAACTCAATTTTTTAAAAATCTCTCTCAAATTTTGATTAAAATTAACCAAAAAATTGTCATTTCGTCTATAAGTTAGACTAGGCCTTATATAAATATTTTAAAACTAAAACTTTGATAAAAAATACAAGAGTTGACTTTATTAATAAAATTGAGAAGCTCTCAGATGATAAACTCCAGTGGGAGACTGCCACTACAGAACACTCTCACTCAATTACATTACAACCATGAATATATAGTCTTCACACATAGAGGGAAGTTAGAACAACTTACCTAAGAAATAGGAACTAATTCCTAATCTAAGGTTCTGGTGAACTGACTCTCTCCTAAATTGCATTCTCCATTATCTTCAACACTCCTCCTTAATGGAGAAAGGGTTCATTAAAACTCCTAACATATCCGTAAATGACTTAAAATTAACTCTTCCAAGAGGCTTAGTAAAAATGTGAGCAACATTATCACAACTATTACAATATTTAATATGAATTTATTTTGACTGAACCTTCTCCCTAACAAAATGAAATTGTGTATCAATATGCATTGTGTTTTTATGAAACACTGGATTATTTGCAAGTTTGATGGAGCTCTGGTTGTCACATCTGATAATTGTTGCATATTTTTGTTCTTCTCCAACATCATGGAGAAGTCTCCTCAACCAAACTACCTCACATGTTGTTGCACACATGGTTTGATACTCAGTTTCTACTGAAGACAAGGATACAGTGTTCTACTTCTTGTTGCTCCATGCAATGACCCTAGACCCAATGTTGAATGCATAACCTGTTATGGATCGTTTTTCATCTAGATTTCCGGCCCAATCGAAGTCTGAAAAACATGTCAATCTAACATCAAACAAATTAGTATATATAATACCAAAGTCTAATGTTCCTTGAATATACCTTAAGACAACTTTCGCTGCAACCCAATGACTCTCAAGAGGCTTTGACATGAATTGGCTCAATACACTTACCGCATAAGCCAAATCTGATCAAGTTGTAGTCAAGTAAATTAGACTCCCAACCAGCTCTCTATACAATGTTGCATCTGCATCCTTAGAACCATCATCATTCTGAAGTTTGGTATTTTGTTGTAAAGGCACTGCTACAACTTTTCACTGATCCATCCTGAACTTTTTCAGTAAGCTCCTGACATACTTGCAATGTGACAAAAAAATTCGGCCTGAATCTCTCCAGACTTTAAGACCCAAACAATAGTGTAGCTCACCAAGGTAATTCATCTCAAAAACATGTGGCATCTGCTCTTTGATCTCTTTAATGAGTTCATCAGCATTTTCTGTAATGATAAGATCATCTACATATAAAGAAATAAAAAAAATTCACCCCTCTTTATCAAACACGGTAATCAGATTAGGATCATTCTTCCTTCTTTTATAATTGTGTTGCAGAAAAAATGAATCAATTTTATTATACCATGACCTGGGTGCCTGTTTTAGCCCATACAATGCTTTCTTCAATCTAAATGTTCTTTCCCCTGTTTAACAAACCCCTCAGGTTGCTCTAAATACACTTCTTCTTTCAACTCCCCATTTAAAAATGCAGATTTCACATCTAGCTAGTGTATCATCCAATGATATTTGGTAGCTAAAGAAATTAGCCTTCTGATTGTGTTTAGTTTAGCTGTAGGGGCAAAGGTTTCCTCATAGTCTATACCTTCTTTTTGTGAGTACCCATTTGCAACCAACATAGCTTTATATTTATCTATACTCACATATGCTTTAAATTTAGGCGTGTATAGCCATTTGCAACCTATGGTTTGTTTTCCTTCAGGTAATTCAACTAAATCCCAAGTTTTGTTTTTAAGTATTGATTCATATTCCTCTTCCATGGCTACCCTCCATTCATTATATTGACTAGCTTCCTTATAGCTAGAGGATTAAACAACATTTAGCATGCTAGTTATAAAATCATTTTCCCTATATCTTGCTTGAAATTGAGTTTGTCTACCTATCTCGTGAGTGGTAGAGTGGCTTCAAACTTGTTATGATCATCCCTTTGCAGACTTGGTTTGGCTACTGCATCTGTACCATATGCTTCTTCCTTTTTCTGTTGCTACTGCTCATGGTTGTCCCCTGTTTCATCACTCCCTTCTTCTATTAACAAAGAAATGTCCCATCCTTCATTGTTGTTATCATAGTCTCCATCATGAACATACTCATGAAAAACTACATCTCTACTTGAAAATACTTTATGAGTAGAGGGATCAAACGATTTATAAGCTTTAAATTCAGTACAATACCCAACAAAAGTGCATTTAATGGCTTTTGAATCAAGTTTCTTCCTATCCTCCTTTGGAACATGAGCAAAAGCTTTGGAGCCAAAAAATCTTAAATGTTTGAATGCGAGCCTAAAACCTAATACAGATTCAAATGGAATTTTAAACTCAAGACTTTTTGTTGGACTTCTGTTCTTCAAATATACTGCAGTATTTATTGCTTCCACCCAAAAACTATTAGACATATTCTTACCTTTTAACATGCTGCGAGTGCACTCCACAAGGGTTATGTTCTTCCTCTCTGCAACCTCGTTCCATTGAGGAGTGTGAGGTATTGTAAACTATTGCAATATTCCATGGTCTTTGCAATATTTTATGAAAGCAACCTTCCTGTATTCTCCCCCTTGGTCCGAGTGAAGAATATTGATTTACATGTCTTCTTCTCAATTGCGCTTCTAAACTATTTGAAATATTCAAAAGTATGACTCTTTTTACTAAGAAAATATACCCACGTGAATCTTGTACAGTCATAAATAAATAATAAGAAATAATAAGCACCTCCCAATGACCTTGTCTACATAGGCCCACACAAATCAATGTGGACTAACTCTAGTATATCTCTTTTCTTTCTATCTACATTTACAGGAAAATCATCTTTGTGCATCTTCCCAAGAGCATATGCTTCACAGTCAACGTGAACATGCTTCAAAATAGGGAGAACATTGACCATACCTCTTTTTTGAAGTAGCAACAAATCATTGAAATTAATATGGCCAAATCTTTGATGCCTTAAATCTTCTGCAGTCATACCTGATGATGTCAATGCTTGGTGTGGCACACTTCTCACATTCAGCTTGTAAAGACCTCCCACTCAAATCCCTGATGCAATTGTCTTCATATAATCCAACATATCCTTCATAACACAATAAGACTTAAAAAACTCTGCCTTAAGACTCTTATATGTTATCATTGAAATAGAGATTAGATTATTTTTTATTCCAGGTACATACATCACATTTTGGATATGCCTAATATTTCCATCAAGAAATATGGCAGGAACGTTACCATACCCTTTGATTTGGTACCCTCTGTCATCACCAAGGTAGAGTTTTGCACCACTGTTGGTTTCTTTGAAGTCTTCAAACTATTGTATGTTATCTGTCATGTGAGTGGAAGCTCCTGCGTCCACAAACCACGTCTCTGCCCTATCATTCTCATCAGAATCAACCATAAATAGTATGAGGTTTTGATTATGATCATCATCAACAAAGTGTCTTGCATGCCTCTTATGTCTATGTTGATTTTCATTAAACTTCTTCTTTTGGCAATGTTTAGCTATATGACCAACTCTACCACAGTAGAAACATTTGGTTGTTGAATCATTTCTATTTGATGACATACCCTGAGATGGAGGCGGATTTCTTTGTGGTGCACCTCTGCCTTTCTGTCCTGCATTTTTCTTGCCTCTGAAGGGATTTTTCTTCGCCATTAAAGAAATATCTCAACTCTGGGGTTTCAGGGTCGTCCACCTTTCTTCCTCTTACATCAGGATCTTGGTCAATTCTTCAAATTTGGGGACTTTCTCGCATTCAAGCCTGCGATGAACATCTGATAGTCGTCAGTCATACCATTCATGGTAAACATTACCAGATCAGTGTTTGACACCACCTCCCCTATGTCACCAAGCTTTTCATTGAGGCCCTTGATGCGAGAGATGAACGCAACTATTGATTCATTCTCCTCTATTTTAATGGAGAGAATATTTCTTTTGAGAAACAAAATAATATTTGTGTTTCTGATCTCGTGTAGATCCTTGAGGGTTGTCCAGGTCTCGTTTATTGATTTACACTCTCTAATGTGAGGGATAATGCAATCTTTGACTGACATTTTCAACAACGTTTTCCCCTTGTTCTCCCTCTTCTCCTAATCTTGAATTGTCGCAGCTGATCTGCCTCTCGCAGATGTAGGTTTCAATTCATCGCCATTCACAATCCCCCATGCACTTTGCCCCTCTAGCAAAGTCTGCAACTTGAATTTCCTGTTAGAATAATTGGAACCATCGAGCTTATTGCTCTCATTCAAGTATGCCTCCACCATTTGGTTATTCATCTTGACACTTTAAAAAAAAATCGACCTCCAGCAATAAAAAAAACGGATTTACCCTAGATCCAAAAAGAGACAATCTCAAGAAACTAGAGATCCTCTTTCAAAAAAAAAAATAACCCCTTTAAAAAATGCTTCCAAACGATTTTCTTTTGTGGCCAATACCTTAAAAAATATTTTCAAAATTTTCTTTCAAAACACAATCCTTTCTGAACAACCTGCTTTAAAAAAATGGAGGATAAGAATTTTTTTACTTACCTTTAATCCCAAAATGGATTTGCACCAATACTTTGGATCCCCATCTCTAGATCCTAATTGTGCTAATAAAATTCAAGACACATTGTCCTAAAGGAAGGACCGTTGTCTTCAAAGCTCCATGGCCTCCACGCAGATCCGCACAGGCTCCTCTTTATCAATGAGCAACAACTCCACAACCTTCACGCACATTTGCATGGGCTCCTCTTTATCAACGAGAAAAATTCCACGACCTCCTCTATAGGATGGGCTTCTCCCTTCTCTGCCACAGTGCTCCTCTGGCACGAGCTCTTAATGGCCTTCCACAACCTCCACGAATTGAGATCTAACGCGTGCAGACGGAATGAATTTCAGTGTTCAATTTCTATTCCTCCATTCGACATTATATTCGTACTACGCTTCTGCAGCATGCCCACTCCTTGGGTCATGTAGATCAACCCACCATACTCTGATTTGAATGTCTCCATGCAACACTCACCAAATCCAATGGTGAATCGCTCGACCCGAGCTCATAGGCTCCTTTACCACGGGCTGCCTCAGCCTTCACGCAACACACCTTGGTCGCCTTTCTCCATGCATCTCCACCGTGCCACAGGCTTTCGACGCTTAATCGATCAAGAAATAGGCATTTACTTGGATAAGAATCCGAAAATAGAAGTGTGGGCAAGGTCAGCGCACTTTCAATTCTCGGATCAATGTTGATTAGCAGATCAACGCTCTTCCACCTTTCGCTTCTTGGATCAGATCGACGCTCTTCCGCCTTTCGCCTCTCGGATCAGATCGACGCCTTTTAGCCTCTCGGATTAGTGTTGGATAAACAGATCAATGTCCTTTCACCTCTCAGACCAATGTTGATCAGCAACTGTATAGAGAACACAACTTTACCTCGCAACTAGGGGCCTCTCTTTTGCCACCTAGACTCTCACAGGGGGATCAAAGTGCTCTGGCTTTGACTCACCAACCTTGGAGACACTCACTCGGGGATAAAAGCACTCTAGCTTTGATTCACCAGCCCTGGAGCTCTGATACCATGATAAAAAATACAAGAGTTGACTTTATAAATAAAATTGGGCAGCTCTCAAATGAGAGACTCCACCTGGAGACTGCCACTGCAGAACGCTCTCACTCAATCACATTAAAACCATAAATATATAGTCTTCACACATATAGGGAAGTTAGAACAGCTTACCTAAGAATTAGGAACTAATTCCTAATCTAAGGTTCCAGTGAACTAAATCTCTCCTAAATTACATTCTCCATTATCTTCAACAAATTTAATATAAAAATAAATTTTAAAAATGTTTTTAATTTTTTAAAAAACAAATTCTTATAACTTACAATATTATAAAAACTCTCTAATGTTTTATTCTACTATTATTATTATCACACACACACACATACTACAAAATGGAACATTGTATCTATCCAACACATGAAGTGATTGTCTTATATGGAAGAATGTGTAAAGAAAGCCTTTATGAAAAATAACATCAAAAAATAATTGAACTTTCAAAGTGATGTGATTCCAACATGATTATGTTGATTATCCATTAGACAAATTGTGAGAGGATAACATAGACAGATTGGATCTTTGACATGATGTGTTTCAGTTGTCTTTATCATCTTTTCAAAGTTTCAAGGAGAAAGATCTTTTTGTTTCATATTTAAAAATTCCTTTTTTAGATACTACAAATTATTATTTGTAAAAAATTACATGTCTTATAGCTTTGATAGATAATCCGATCGGTTGAAGCCCCCCTAAGTCTTTGACCCTTTATCATTAAATTTTAAAAAAATAAAAAAATAAAAAATGCAATTATTCTTAAATCTAACCATTTAGACCGATTAATGTGAAAACCCTTTGGATGGGCCCAATGATCCCAATGATTCCGTGAAAAACAAAAAAAAACACAAAAAATTACATGTCTCGGTAAAATTGAATTCAAAATGTACACACTTAAAATTTTAAATAATAAAGTGTTCTTCCCTTATCCGTGTAAGGGTTATAAGGGTTTAATATAAATGGCAAGAGGTATTATAATTTTAAATAATAAAATGTCCTTCCCTTATCTATGCAAGGGTTTAGAATAAATGGCAAAATAATAAGGGTCCTCATCAAACAGGGAGAGGTTACAAGTCATTGTTGGCACAGGTTTACATGGTATGGTCGGTTGATTATATTCACATTTATAATTTATAATAATATATTCACATTTATAGTTTTAAATAATATTTCTTTTTCATAAGCCATAAATGGTAACAAATGATGTTTTTGAAAACCATTGAAGTTTTATTTTCATTCATTTCTCAAATGTAATTCTCATTTGAAGAGTGGTAAAAAAATGAGAGTTATATGCATAATATTATTTTTCTCCCACATAGATGTAAGTTAATTTCATTTTTAAAGATTGTTTAATGTTATATTTAACTGACATCTTAAAGTGAGAATATTAAAAGGTAGAAATGGATGTGAGGCATGCATAATATTCTTTATATAAGCTTTTTTTTGTGTTGAAGTTTAGCAGAATTTTGAAAAATCACACAATGGATAATTGATGAAACCATTTGTGTCCTATCAGAATATTGCAAAATCACGCAATGGGTAAATGAAATGGTGTAAGTTTCCAATTTATTTTCCATTATAATAAATTAAATATCAAGTATTTCCATAAATGTTACTTAAAAAAATTGTGTTATATTAGGTAGTTCATATTACCTTGATCATGACATGCATTTTCAAAATGGGTGAATATAACCACTGTTGTGTTGTTGTGTGTAGTATGATGATGTAAATTGGATATATTTTGGTAAAATTTGTAATAAGTTTTTAATTGTTTGGATAAAGTTAAGTGATAATTTATTTATTTTTTAATTTGAAAGATGAAGTTATAATGTTATGTTTCATTTTCTTATATTTTTTAAGTTAAGTGGGAGGTGTCACTTTGATATAACTCAATTTCTATAGTTTCAACATGGAAATGGGGTTACAAAAATTTCCTCCTTTCTTAGAGTTGGTGAATCAACTTTGAATAACACCATTGAGTCCAACTCATCAAGAGCTTTCTCGTGATATAATTTTCATCCTAATCTGACACATGAATCGAAATGTATACCCATTTGAAATGTGTCCCCCTTAACCCCTGCCATATTAGCAAGGACCTGCCATGTGGCACTACCACCTCTCACAAGGTCCAATGTGGTGGGTCATAGTGCCACAGTGCCACTGTGCCATCACACCACACCCAATTGTTAAGAGTGTTCCACTCTCGTACTTCTGTGATGCGACAAACACTTTCATGTTAAGTGACATGAAGGTTTCATATTCCTCATCTCCTAATATAATAACACTCCAAAATACCTTCGTGGTCCCGAGCTCCACGATGACGTGTCACCTAGCCACATGCCATTTCCACATCAGTACCACATGGCAACACTAAGCCAGGTGGTACCACTAACCGGCACCACATGTCACCTTAGTGCCACATTAGCATCATCCTCCATGTCACCGACTTCCATTGACCTAATGATGTCATCCTGCCATGTGGCATACCCTTATGATGTCACGCGTCACTTGAAAATCAACCACTTGGCCCTCCAAAATGGCCATTCCATCCTGCCACTTGTCATGATGTCAGTGTGCCATGTTAGTACCTTCACCACATCACGTACCCACATCATCCAGAATCCTATGTGACATCCACCACCTTAGCATAAGTCATGGGTCCCACTAGGTCCCAATCCTTCATGTAAATCAATGAATTCACATTATATAGTTTCATGGTCGGTTGGTGATTGTTCCATGGTATTCAATGCATTCTTGTCCTTCCCGAAACACACTTTTACTCATCCCTCAGGACATACTTATTCATATTCCACGAGACATAATATTTCTCATCTAGAGATGGAGAGGGTTTCCTAGCATGCCTTTTGTCAACAATAATTGTGCGCCCATATTCAGGAGAAGCCTATGTCACACCTCCATAGCGCAACAAAGAATTCGGTGACAGGTGACGTGTATTTTCTCGTCTTGCTCCTTTTGTCGGTTGCACCCTATTTTACACACATCTCATGGAAACCCTGACGTGACATGAAATAAATACACCATAACAAATAACATGTATTTTCCTGTCCTAATCACTCATTAAAATTGTGCCCTTTGCAAAATCTTGATTTCCTTTATCGTTTTATCAAGCTCATTTGGCTGGAACACAAGCCTGTCACCCTGCGACGCGCAACTTAGGAACTTAAGGATTTCAGGGACATGCCCAAGCTTCCTTGAAGCCTAATGTTTCTCAGAACATTGTTCCTTACAAAAATGAAACCTTCATTTCCACATTTGACATTCATTCATCGCCTTGGATATAAAACAATCTAACATAGCTTATAAACATGTCTTGTATTAAACATTGAACAAGCCAAGCAATGGCTAACACTGTTATGCATATTAAGCACAACAACAACATACCATACCCCAGAATGGGTGCAACATAATACCATTAGACCCGATGATAAAACATGCATTGCAACATAAAAACAATCAATGATCTTAACTAGTAAATAACCATGGCCATGCCAACAATGAAATCTGCATATTATAAATTATATTTGTAACTCAGAGAAGTATCAACAAACCCATGGCTCTTCAATCCCCTCTAACCATGAGAAAAATCACATATACATCTCATAAAGATAACCTGGAATAACACAAGTCCTACATAAACAATGTTGATAAAACCATTGTTATAGCCCATAACAACACAATTCAACATTCATAATGCAACAACAATACAAGTGAATACACTTATTTTTATAACTTAAGGACTAGAAATTGAGGGAGGGACTTCCACTCTCCACCCAATCATAGGCCAACTACACTACAATATTTCTTGCAGTAAACCACCCCAGAGCCAAATTTAGAGTCTAAGAAGTAAGTGCTCAATGGAATTCGCACTAATGCCAATCAATATGATCACAAAGGAATCCATAGATCACCCTCTCTCTACTTTCTTACTAAAATATTATATCCCATTGCGTATCCACCTATCTAACTAGGAATCCATAACACACTAGATTTACATCTACTAACCCAACATGTATTAGTAACACATATATTCTTCCCTCCATTATCCAAGAATCCAGAGCACATTGAGTTTTCACCTGCTCAATCTGACATGTCTCCAGAATACACAGTGTCTCCACCTAATTATTCTATTCATCCATGATCATATGCATGTGCATTGCTAACATTATTCCTAGCATTCTTCTTATGTGCCTAGCTTGACACACCTACAACCACAACACACTATCACATGTTGTTTTATTTTTATCAATCGCAACCACACCTTCTCCATTTGTTTCATGTATGAATTATTTATTTGCTATCCAAATGCTTACTACTACCTATCATTTCTTGTCGGCTCCTCTTTTTCCACTAACCCCCTCACTGCCTCTTTCATGTTGACCACATTGAACATCCCATGAGGAACATAGGTGCTATGGGCTTGTCCTCCACTCAGGAGGCCCATACTCAACCTCCCTTCCTACCATGCAGACCATTAAACCCAGTCAAAAAATCTAGTGGCCATTAAATGAACAACCTAAGTTAAAAAATTCCTAAGCAACTCCTCCCCAAATTGTGAATATGTGTCCACTACTCTCATCCAATCATTGTGTTTAAATTTCCACAATATTTACATGAATTACAGTTCATAACAATGTTTATAGGAAGGATGGAAAAAAAGGTTGTCACAGATCCCACCCCCTTAGAATAACACCATCTTCAATGTTCTATACCTAAACACAATCCAACCATGCTTTATACCAAATAAAAAATTCAACGATGTAGTATATACCAAACACAAAATTCAATGGTGATCAAATTTATATACGTAACTCACATTTATTTACATTACTTACACAATAAATGATGGCTCCTAGTATTGCAACAATATTGATGTAACCCCAAGAGCCTCATTTAATTATCAACCTAGGGTTCATACAAAATTAAGAGGGGTTGACACTATATGTGCAACAAACACCATCCTCTTCTTAGTCATACTCCCTTTTATGAAGGTGAAATAAGGCAACGAAACACTCAAATGAGTCATGAATTAGTCAAGTTTCTATTCCTAAGATTGCAAAAAGTAAATAGAAATCAGAAAAACTATTCAAATGTGTTGGAATGGAAATGATGGTAAAGGAAATATATTCTAATTTGTAGAAAATAAGATTCCTATATTACTCTTACAGGAAAAAAATCACACTTTTCTGTAATTAAATTGCAAGAAAGGAAATCTAGACTAGTTGCATAAATCAACATTCAAGAAGCAAGCACTACAAAAGAAAAATTGTGACCTAACCAAGCCTAAGCTCAACCAAAGTGGTCTCAGAGCATTCCTAGGATATTCTAAGACATAAATATACTTATTCGATGATTTTGGGGTGAATATGGGCAAGAGAGAATCTCGAAAATAAACTTCTACAGGAAACCTTTTTTGATCAACGGTTGTCATTGATGTCAACCCAAGCAACACCAAGGGTTAACCCAATATTGAATGGGAATTTTGACCTACCAAATTAATATATTCTGGGTCAATAATTCTTTTGATGGTTTCTACTTGTCGAGATGTTTCCGTTGATATATGGCACGTCATGTAATTCTTCACAGTTTGAGAGATATTCATGTTTGAAGTTTGTACCCCCAGTTAGTGGGCTAAAACCCCATGGGGTTGGGGCATGGGTCATTGAAAATTCATAATTAATATTTTTTGAGCTCCTAAAATCCCTCCCACGTTCACTTGTTGAAGCCCCTCTCAACTTATGCATTTATATAAATTGTGATCCTCATTTCCTCCTTATGCAAGGGATTCGGCCATCTGAAACAGGTCATTGTGGAATTTTCGCTCTAACTTTTTTTCTACGAAGGCTCAAAAACTTAAATTTTTACGAGGAAAAGCTGAAATCCTAAGGAAGCTGCTGCAAAAATTTTAGATCAAGGTGCACAACAGTTTTGGAGATATGATCTGTGGAAGTCAGGGTTTTTGCAGGCTCTTGAAATTCATCTCAAAGAAGTGACCTTGGTAAAATCATCATAACTCTCTCTCTGAGTATCGGATTGAAATTATGTAAAATGTGACAAATAGTGCATAGTCTGCAATTTTTTCTCTATCAATTTTAGAGCCAAATAATGAAACAATGACACGTGGCACATCGTACAAGTGCGCTCTACTGAAACAGTCCATAATTAGGGCATTGTGAGAGATTGGGTATAACTCTCTCTTGAAGAATCCAAATTGGGTCAAACCTATGGCATTGGAAAGATGACTCAGAGGAATACTACAGGACCAAAAATTAGATATTGAGGATCTGAAATAACAGAGATACACCAAATTCAATATCAAGCTCCTAGAAGGCAAGAAAAAACTAGATCATGTGTTGTCAAGGGTTGCAAAGGACCAGAATTTCTATGGTAGAAAAGGAAAGAAAGGTGCAGCAGAGGGTAGCATGACAAGAGACGCAACCAAGGTGCATAATAGTAGCAAGAATTTCATCATATGAAGTCTTCAAGTGGGCAGCACTGCATACAACCATTGTAAAGGTATCATTGTACTTAGTCATTGTAAATACATTGTTGTGCAAATTGTACTAGTGTCTATCTGCCAAGGGTTGAAGAGGCAGTGTTGGGAGGTCTAGGATCATCATTAGGTGGTTGTGTCAAAGTTGGGGTTATGGTCTAGTATATATTCTTCTTCTACATCATTCTATATCATTGTAAAGCAGACCATTTTCCCTGGTACGGGAGTCCATTCTTCTTTTATTCTTCTATAGGGTGGTAGGGAGGAGCTAGGGTGAGTTGTAGCTCATTGGGTGTTGGGGAATCCGATCAGTTGACTATTGAAGAATCTCGAGCGTTGGAGCGTCCATCCAGTGGGAGCTGGAGAAGAATGCTTTTCTAGATTCTAGGAAGTAGGAGCTTTATTTTCAATTGGAGTTGAATATTAAAGAATTATTAGAAAAACATTAGGTGGTTTTTGTCCCGGAGTAGGTTTCCACCTTAAAAAATGTGTGCATTTGTGTTCCTCTTGTTTGCTACTATCATTTTACAAACACTGATAATAATTGAAGATTAACTAATGCAATAATTGAAAAGAATATTGATTCACCCCGCCCCCCCCTCTCAATATTTCCAACAATTGGTGTAAGAACTTGGTTCCTTCAATAGAAGTTTAACAGCTGGAAGGAGGTCATGGAGCATACCAAGAATGGTGTACCTCTATTCAATGAAAATAATTATGCACTCTAGAAAGGAATAATGGAGGTCTATCTCTTGGTGCAACGTTACGAAGTATGGGACACTGTTCAAAATGGATTTACATCAACTACGGATGAACAAGGTAAGAAGAATTTGGTAAATGATGCAAAATCAAAGAATATTATCATCAGTGGACTTATTGAATCTTCTTACCATAAGGTGTTGGGTTGTAAAACTACCAAAAATGTATGGGACAATCTTGAGAATATATATGTAGGTGACTCAAATGTCAAAGAAGCAAAGCTTCAAATCTATAGAGCAAAATTTGAGCAAATCAAAATGAAAGAATATTGCAACATTGCTGCATACTTCTAATACGTTGATGAAATAACCAATACTATGGAAGGATTGGGAGAGCCATTTGACGATAAGACTATTATATGGAAGATTCTTAGAACATTACTAGGGAGATTCACCCAAAGGTATCGGTCTTAGAATACAGTGCAAATCTGGAAAAACTCAACAAAGAGGAATTACATGGAGTTCTCATAGCATATGAAATGAGACTTGATGAAGAAGAGGGTACTTTGCATCTAGAAACTGCGTTCGTTGCATCTAAGAAAACCAATAAGGATAAACAACCTTCAATTTAAAAGACATGCACCTGCAAGTGTGAAGAAAAGGGAGATGATGAAGAAGGTCTTTCAGATGAAGAATATGCTTACTTCACGAGAAAACTAAAAATTGGTAAGGCACAATTCAAAAGTAAACTTCCATTGATATGTTTCAGCTGTAATGAGGTTGGGAATTTTGCAGCAAAATTTCCAAACAAAAGTAATGGCAACTCAAAAGGAAAGAAAGGCTTTAAGAAATTCAACAAGCAAGGATCCAAAAGGAACTTTCTCTCTAAAGAAGATAGCGCATCATCCGATGAAGACAATAACAGTGAAGAAGAAGCCAATGAGAGAGTAGTGTTTATGGCCAAGCACAATAAGCCCAAGCGCAATAAACAAGAAGTGTCAAATAACGAAGAATAAGGATGGACCATAGAAGAATTTTATGAGGAAGAAATCAAGCTTATAAAAGATCTCAAGGCAGAGAAGATTTGTTCCAAAAATCTTGAAGAACAAGTTCAAAGTCTCAAAATTGAAGTTGAAGAACACAAATGCATTGAAGAGTCACTTCAAAAGAAGTTGGAAGAAAGCAACCAAGAAAGGGAATAATTAGAAGCCGAAGTAGCCTCGCTGCGTGAGGAAGTGAAGAAAGGAAAAATTATCCAAAACTATGCCAATAGCTCAAGGGCATTGGAAGAACTCATCAACAATCAACGATCTTACAACAACAAAAAATGACATCGGTTACAAAGAAGAAAAAGAAGGACCTTCTACAACAAAATACAATGAACCTATGAGATCTGACATGCATGTAGAGTTCATTGGACAAGATTCGCAAGAACAACCTTGGAAGACAATTCCTCGACGAAAATTTCCATCTAGGCACCAACATATTTTTTATGGCTACAGTTATTCATGTGGAAAATTTGGTCATAAAGCTGTAGAATGTCGCACGTACCCTAGGAATGAATAAAATTCGAGGAGATCTCTCAAATATGAACCTCCTAGGGCTTAGCAAAATATCAATAGATTTGAACATTTAAGAAATAATATTGAATGTTACAAATGTCGAAACTTTGGACACATAGCCAAAGACTGCAGACTTGAAAATCCTCCAGAAGAATCTTCAAAGCCACAGAACGAACAAACATGGAAGAAGAAGAAGAATGATAATTGTGCTCTCACTCTCAAGGCTCAAAAGAACAAAGATTTGTGGTATGTTGATAGCGGTTGCTCAACGCATATGACTGGAGATAGAAATAAATTTGTATCTCTGAAAGAGAAGAAGGATGGAACCGTGTCCTTTGGAAATGATGGATCTTCAAATGTTATAGGATCAGGTACTGTCACTCTGGGAAGCAAAGATGCTCTAGCCAAGAATGTTCTATTGGTTGAAAACACGAATCACAATTTTCTCAGTGTTGGACAAATGTGTGATCAAGGACACACAATACTATTCAACTCCACGAAATGTGAAATTAGGAAAGGCATGTATGGTGAAATTGTGGCTATAGCAAGTCGAGCTCCAAACGACATATATGTTCTGGATGAAGCAACTAAAGCATGTCTAATAGCTAAAGAGGATGATACAATAATTGGTAGCAATAATGATCGACTAAGTAAGAAGTTTGCTACAAAGGTGCAAAGTGATTTTGAGATATCTTTACTTGGTGAGCTGACATACTTCTTAGGGATTCAAATATCTCTGCAAGAGAAAGGAATATTTATATGTCAAGCCAAGTACATCAAGGAAATTCTCAAGAAATTTAAAATGGAAGATTGCAAACCCATCCTTACTCCAATGGTAATAGGTTGCAAATTGAGCACAGACGACTCATCTAAGGATGTGGATCAAAGGTTGTACAGATCTATGATTAGTAGTCTTCTATATGTAACAACCTCCCGACCAGATGTTATGCAAGCAGTTGGACAAGTAGCAAGATTCCAAGCAGCAGCAAAAGAATCACATATTAAATATTCACCAGCATTGGAATATCTTCACCAGAAGCTTGGGATTCTCCCAAGTTCTCATTAGATTTTCCCTTTTCATAATATAAAGGTGGAGTGGAAGTAGATTATAGGTCTGCAGGACGGTTGTGTGTCAGGGGGAGTGGAAGTGTGTACAGGTCTACAAGATGGTTTTGTTTCAGGGGGAGTTACCCTTTGTCATTTATGTCAAAGGGGGAGATAATTTTGTAGGAAGAGGTGTCATGATCGCAGGGGGAGTACTTGTGTTGCCATCAAAGCCAAAGAAAGAGGTTTCATGATTGTTGAATTCTTAGTTGAACTGAGAGGGGGGGGGGGGGTGAATTAGTTCAATACATACATGAGCATTTTAAATTTTTCATCAGCTTATATACAACTTACTTATATAACCAACCTTAGTATATGAACATTCTTAATATGTTGCAGCAAGTATTAAATTAATGTGACGTCAAACTTATTATGAGAGCAGCAAACATTAAGCAGATTTGATAAATCATCTCAGCACACAGGAAACACAGATAGATACAGCAGATATGTGGAAACCCATAAAGGGAGAAAACCACATCTTATTATTGTTGTGATGCAATGGCAAGCTTCAACTCCCTCTCACCACTGTTTTTCTGTAGGCACCAACCTACAGGAGGCTCCAACCTCAATTCTGCAAGCTACAACTTGCAAGGAAGCTCCAACTCCCTTCAATTTTCTGTAGGCACCAACCTACAGGAGGCTCCAACCTCAGTCAACTACAACTGATAGCTATCAAGCTTCAACTTGATAGGGAAGCTCCAAATTCCTCAATTTATCAAAAGAAATGTTTGCTGATTTACCTCAGATATCAGCTCTATTCTGTAGCATCACTTTCTGCTCCTCTCTTCGTTATCTTCTGTTCCTCAATCTTCTATACTTTTCATTCTCTATCCTTACTCTCTATAACATCTCTATGCATATCAAGATGATATTATTTATAAAGATTTTCTTGTGATTGTCTGTGTTCCTCAAGGAATTCGAAATGGATAGCCATACCTCTTAGTCTTCTGCCTTCTCATTTCTTTTCCAACTCACTCAGAAAGATAGAATTGTATGTACTAAATTTAATATTACAGTGGGATATTTTTTCTCTTCCAGAGACTTGCCAATGCATCACAAACAATATAAAATAAATTACAACATTTATAGTCAAATACAATGAGAACTCCAGTTCAACTCATTCAGCCTTTTGGATCACTGCGCATTTGTCTTTTCTTTGACTGTGTCTGTCTTTTTCAGCTCTGCTTGCTCTTCTGTCCTCTGCTGTGGTGTAACTGCTGCATACAAGTAACTGTGCAATTCAACTCTCATCGTTATACAAATAATAAAACGTTTTAACTTGTTCCCTTACGGCCCCACTCGCTGAACTTGTTCTATCATCCAATGCGATCCATTACTATCCACATATTGGAAATATGTATGTATCATTTTGTATATACATGTATGTGCCGCGGTGCTTTCCTTTCCTCTTTAACTTTGGATTAATTAACTTGGAGAAAACCTATTCTTAGTCTTATCTTTTGGATGGACCCCACATGCCAGCTAAACTCCGCTCGTTTATTTCAATCGCAATCGCAACATTCACAATACTCCTACGATTTGGTATTTTAATTTCTGCCAATGCGATTAGCAAAGGCCCACCATATATTCAGTTGAATAATATCCGCCGTCCATCCCATAGTGAATCTAACGGCTCTCATCCAATCGCTAAGTCACAATCGGAACTTTCAGTTTGTCGATACTCTTTTACCTCCGATGCGATCAATTATTGTACATTTCTTTGTGCTGATGCGATGAATCATTTTTCGAGTTCTTCCGATTGCAATTAATCGCAATTGCAACTTGCATTTGCATGTTATGATGCCCTGCTCCTTCTCTGATGCGATGAAACACTGTTTACCGGAACTCAACCATATATGAATCATATTTTATAAGCCCATTGGGTCCGGAACTTCATTGCAATCGCAACTTCTATTGTCATGCTTCGCTGCCACACTTTTCTTCGATGCGATGTAACACTGTTCATTTGGATGTGTCGATGCGATGGGTCCGATGCGATTAATCGCAATCGCATCCTTTAACATTTTGGTGTGATTAACAAAGGGTCCCACTAGCTATCAAATCTCCGGAATTAAAACATATATGAATCGTTGTTTAAACCATATCGGGTCCGGAACTCAATCGCACTCGCATTTTGCATTTGCATGTTTCGATATTCTTATGCTCCGATGCTCCGATGCGATCAATCACTATTTACAGGAACTCAAACATGTATGAATTATAGTTTATATGCACATCGGGTCCAGAACTCAATCGCAATCGCAATTTTTGTTTACATGTTCCACGGCCAAGTTTCTCCGATGTGATTTGGTGAGGGTCCCATAGTATAAGACTTTGTTTGTATTAAGGCTGAACAATAGAGCGCCTTTCATATATGTATATAGTATGATTTGTTCCTTTGAATATAAAGCGCAAAATATAACGTATATGTATATATATATATATATATATATATATATATATATGCTTTGGACCCTTGTGTATGTAATGCACTGCGTATATATAGGCCTTCCTCTTCAGCTTTAGTGTACCTTCCAGCTGGGGTAATGATTCTCAGAATTTTCTGTAGAGGGGTCCCAGCTTATGGTACTTCGTATATAGTGCTCTGCGCATATATATATGCTTTGCTCTTTATTTAAAAAGGCACTATACTTATATAAAGTGTTGCATATATATATATATATATATATATATATATATATATATATATATATGTATGTGTACTTTGCCGCTTCAGTCTTTAGTGTATCTTCCAGCTGGGGTAGTGATTCTCGAAATTTATGTAGGGGGGTCTCACACTATATGTACAAGATCTTCAGTCAACATTCTATGAAGTTTTGGACTTAGACATAAGTCCAATACCAATATATATATATATATATATAAATAACCTCTCGGGTTCCTTTTCAATAAAGGCCGTCCCGCCTTCGTTTGATACAAATTCAACTTTATTTCTTATTTCTTCAGTGCTTCAATATATGAAGCCTGCTTCATTATTACGTTAATTCAACGCTGATCATTTCACTATTTGATAACGACTCTGCCTCTACCTCCATTGCTCGACCGTTTCATCTCTTCCTCTGTATTTTCTGTCTCCGCCTCTCTTTTTACTGCCTTGTCTCTGTTCTTCTTATGCTCCCTGTAAATGTTACCTGCTGTCTTTTGCTGCTGTCATTTGCCTGTCTTTGCATCTGCTGCCTTCTTTTCCATCAATGACAACATTTCCAACAAAAGGGGGAGATTGTTGATCAACAATTGTCATTGATGTCAACCCAAGCAACACCAAGGGCTAACCCAATATTGAATGGGAATTTTGACCTACCAAATTAATATATTCTAGGTCAATAATACTTTTTATGGTTTCTACTTGTCGAGATGTTTCCATTGACATATGGCATTCCATGTAATTCTTCACGGTTTGAGAGAGATTCATGTTTGAAGTTTGTACCCCCAGTTAGTGGGCTAAAACCCCAAGGGGTTGGGGCATGGGTCATTGAAAAGTCATAATTAATATTGTTTTAGCTCCTAAAATCCCTCCCACATTCACTTGTTGAAGCCCCTCTCAAATTAAGAATTTATATAAATTGTGATCCTCATTTCCTCCTTATGCAAGGGATTCGGCCATCTGAAACAGGTCATCGTGGAATTTTCACTCTAACGTTTTTTCTACAAAGGCTCAGAAACTGAAATTTTTATGCGGTGAAGCCGAAATCCTGAGGAAGCTATTGTAAAAATTTCAGATCAAGATGCATAACATTTTTGGAGATATGATCTGTGGAATTCAGGGTTTTTGCAGGCTCCTGAAATTCATCTCAAAGAAGTGACCTTGGTAAAATCGTCAGAACTCTCTCTCTAAGTATCGGATTGAAATTGCGTAAAAATTGGCAGATAGTGCATAGTCTGTAATTTTTTTTCTATCAATTTCAAAGCCAAATAAAGAAACAATGACACGTGGGACATCATACAAGTGCGCTCTACTGAAACAATCCATAATTAGAGCATTGTGAGAGATGGGTATAACTCTCTCTTGAAGAATCCAAATTGGGTCAGACCTGTGGCATTGGAAATATGACTCAGAGGACCACTACAGGACCGAAAATTAGATATTGAGGATTTGAAATAATAGAGATACACCAGATTCAATAGCAAGTTCCTAGAAGGAAAGAAAAAGCTAGATCATGTGTTGTCAAGGGTTGCAAAGGACCAGAATTTCTATGGCAGAAAAGGAAAGAAAGGTGCAGCAGAGGGTAGCATGACAAGAGACGCAATCAAGGTGCATAACAGTAGCAAAAATTTCATCATATGAAGTCTTCAAGTGGGCAACACTGCATACAATCATTGTAAAGGTATCATTGTACTTAGTCATTGTAAATACATTATTGTACAAATTGTACTAGTGTCTATCTGCCAAGGGTTGAAGAGGCAGTGTTGGGAGGTCTAGGATCATCATTAGGTGGTTGTGTCAAAGTTGGGGTTATGTTCTAGTATATCTTCTTCTTCTACATCATTCTATATCATTGTAAAGTAGACCATTTTCCCTGGTATGGGAGTCCATTCTTCTTTTATTCTTCTATAGGGTGGTAGGGTGGAGCTAGGTTGAGTTGTAGCTCATTGGGTGTTGGGGAATCCGTTCAATTGACTACTGAAGAATCTCAGGCATTGGAGCGTCCATCCGGTGGGAGCTGGAGAAGAATTATTTTCTAGATTCTAGGAAGTTGGAGCTTTATTTTCAATTGGAGTTGAATATTAAAGAATTATTAGAAAATCATTAGGTGGTTTTTGTCCCGGAGTGGGCTTCCACCTTAAAAACTGTGTGCATTTGTGTTCCTCTTGTTTGCTGCTATCATTGTAAAAACACTGATAATAATTGAAGATTAACTAATGCTGTAATTGAAAGGAATATTGATTCACCCCCCCCGCCCCCTCTCAGTATTTCCAACAATTGGTTTCAGAGCTTGGTTCCTTCAATAGCAGTTTAATAGATGGAAGGAGGTCATGGAGCATACCAAGAATGGTGTACCTCTATTCAATGAAAATAATTATGCACTTTGGAAAGGAAGAATGGAGGTCTATCTCTTTGCGCAAGGTTACGAAGTATGGGACACTGTTCAAAATGGATTTACATCAACTACGGATGAACAAGGTAAGAAGAATTTGGTAAATGATGCAAAAGCAAAGAATATTATTATTAGTGGACTTATTGAATCTGCTTATCATAAGGTGTTGGGTTGTAAAACTTCCAAAAATGTATGGGACAAGCTTGAGAATATATATGCAGGTGACTCAAATGTCAAAGAAGCAAAGCTTCAAATCTACAGAGAAAAATTTGAGCAACTCAGAATGAAAGAATATTGCAACATTGCTGCATACTTCCAATATGTTGATGAAATAACCAATACTCTAGAAGGATTGAGAGAGCCGGTTGACGAGAAGACTATTATATGGAAGATTCTTAGAACGTTACCAGGGAGATTCAACCCAAAGGTATCGGTCTTAGAATATAGTGCAAATCTGGAAAAACTCAACAAAGAGGAATTACATGGAGTTCTTATAGCATATGAAATGAGACTTGATGAAGAAGAGGGTACTTCGCATCTAGAAACTGCATTCGTTGCATCTAAGAAAACCAATAAGGATAAACAACCTTCAATTGAAAATACATGCACTTGCAAGTGTGTAGAAAATGGAGATGATGAAGAAGGTCTTTTAGATGAAGAATATGCTTACTTCACGAGAAAATTAAAAATTGGTAAGGGACAATTCAAAGGTAAAATTCCATTGATATGTTTCAGCTGTAATAAGGTTGGGCATTTTGCAGCAAAATGTCCAAACAGAAGTAATGGCAACTCAAAAGAAAAGAAAGGCTTTAAGAAATTCAACAAGAAGGATCCAAAAGGAATTTTCTCTCTAAAGAAGATAGCGCATCATCCGATGAAGACAATGACAGTGAAGAAGAAGCCAATGAGAAAGTATTGTTTATGTCCAAGCACAATAAACCCAAGTGCAATAAAGAAGAGGTATCAAATAACGAAGAAGAAGGATGGACCATAGAAGAATTTTATGAGGAAACAATCAAGCTTATAAAAGATCTCAAGGTAGATAAGATCCATTCCAAACTCTTAAAGAACAAGTTCAAGGTCTCAAAATTGAAGTTGAAGAACACAAATGCATTGAAGAGTCACTTCAAAAGAAGTTGGAAGAAAGCAACCAAGAAAGGGAAGAATTAGAAGCCGAAGTAGTCTCGCTATGTGAGGAAGTGAAGAAAGTAAAAACTATCCAAAACTATGCCAACAGCTCAAGGGCATTGGAAGAAATCATCAACAATCAAGGATCTTACAACAACAAAACTGGCATCGGTTACAAAGAAGAAGAAACAGGACCTTATACAACAAAATACAATGAACCTATGAGATATGACATGCATGTAGACTCCATTGGACAAGATTCGCAAGAACAACCTTGGAAGAAAACTCCTCGACGAAAATTTCCATCCAGGTACCAACATATTTTTTATGGCTACTGTTATTCATGTGGAAAATTTGGTCATAAAGCTGTAGAATGTTGCACGTACCCTAGGAACGAATACAATTCCAGAAGATATCTCAAATATGAACCTCCCAGGGCTCAGTAAAACATCAATAGATTTTAACATTTAAGAAATAATATTGAATGTTACAAATGTCGAAACTTTGGACACATAGCCAAAGATTGCAGACTTGAAAATCCTCCAGAAGAATCTTCGAAGCCAAGAACGAACGAACATGGAAGAAGAAGAAGAATTATAATTGTGCTCTCCCTCTCAAGGCTTAAAAGAACAAAGATGTGTGGTATGTTGATAGCGGTTGCTCAACGCATATGACTAGAGATAGAAATAAATTTGTATCTCTGAAAGAGAAAAAGGATGGGACCATGTCCTTTGGAAATGATGGATCTTCAAATGTTATAGGATCAGGTACTGTCACTCTCGGAAGCAAATATTCTCTAGCCAAGAATGTTCTATTGGTTGAAAACATGAATCACAATCTGCTAAGTGTTGGACAAATGTGTGATCAAGGACACACAATACTATTCAACTGCACGAAATGTGAAATCAGGAAAGGCGTGTATGGTGAAATTGTGGCTACAGCAAGTCGAGCTCCAAACGACATATATGTTCTGGATGAAGCAACTGAAGCATGTCTAATAGCTAAAGAGGATGATACAATAATTGGTAGCAATAATGATCGACTAAGTAAGAAGTTTGCTACAAAGGTGCAAAGTAATTTCGAGATGTCTTTACTTGGTGAGCTGACATACTTCTTAGGGATTCAAATATCTCAACAAGAGAAAGGAATATTTATATGTCAAGCCAAGTACCTCAAGGAAATTCTCAAGAAATTTAAAATGGAAGATTGCAAACCCATCCTTACTCCAATGGTAACGGGTTGCAAATTGAGCATAGACGACTCATCTAAGGATGTGGATCAAAGGTTGTACAGATCTATGATTAGTAGTCTTCTATATGTAACAACCTCCCGACGAGATGTTATGCAAGCAGTTGGACAAGTAGCAAGATTCAAAGCAGCAGCAAAAGAATCACATATTAAATATTCACCAGCATTGGAATATCTTCACCAGAAGCTTGGGATTCTCCCAAGTTCTCATTAGATTTTACTTTTTCAGAATATAAAGGGGGAGTGGAAGTAGATTACAGGTTTGCAGGACGGTTGTGTGTCAGGGGGAGTGGAAGTGTGTACAGGTTTGCAGGATGGTTGTGTTTCAAGGGGAGTTACCCTTTGTCCATTGATGTCAAAGCGGGAGAGAATGTTGTAGGAAGAGGTGTCATGATTGCAGGGGGAGTACTTGTGTTGCCATCAATGCCAAAGGGGGAGATTGTTATCAGCGGTTGTCATTGATGTCAACCCAAGCAGCACTAGGGGCTAAACCAATATTGAATGGAAATTTTGACCTACCAAATTAATATATTATGGGTCAAGAATTCTTTTGATGGTTTCTACTTGTCGAGATGTTTCCGTTGATATATGACACGCATTGTAATTCTTCACGGTTTGAGAGATATTCATGTTTGAAGTTTGTACCCCAGTTAGTGGGCTAAAACCCCATGGGGTTGGGGCATGGGTCATTTAAAAGTCATAATTAATATTTTTTAAGCTGCTAAAATCCCTCCCACGTTCACTTGTTGAAGCCCCTCCTAATTTAAGCATTTATATAAATTGTGATCCTCATTTCCTCCTTATGCAAGGGATTCGGCCATCTGAAACAGGTCATCGTGGAATTTTAGCTCTAACTTGTTTTCTACGTAGGCTCAGAAGCTGAAATTTTTATGAGGCGAAGCCGAAATACTGAGGAAGCTGCTGTAAAAATTTCAGATCAAGGTGCGTAGTATTTTTGGAGATATGATTTGTGGAAGTCATGGTTTTTGCAGGCTCCTGAAATTCATCTCAAAGAAGTGACCTTGGTAAAATCATTATAACTCTCTCTCTGAGTATCAGATTAAAATTCCGTAAAAATTGGCCGACATTGCATAGTATTTAATTTTGTCTCTATCAATTTCATAGCCAAATAAAGAAAAAGTGACACGTGGGACATCATACAAGTGCGCTCTACTGAAACAGTCCATAATTAGGGAATTGTGAGAGATTGGGTATAACTCTCTCTTGAAGAATCAAAATTGGGTCAGACCCATGGAATTGGAAAGATGACTCAGAGGACCACTACAAGACTGAAAATCAGATATTGAGGATCGAAAATAATAGAGATACACCAGATTCAATATCAAGCTCCTAGAAGGCAAGAAAAAGCTAGATCATGTGTTGTCAAGGGTTGCAAAGGACCAGAATTTCTACGGCACAAAAGAAAAGTAAGGTGCAGCAGAGGGTAGCATGACAAGAGAAGCAACCAAGGTGCATAACAGCAATAAGAAGTTCATCATATGAAGTCTTCAAGTGGGCAACACTGCATACAATCATTGTAAAGGTATCATTGTACTTAGTCATTGTAAATACATTATTGTACAAAATGTACTAGTGTCTATCTGCCAAGGTTTGAAGAGGCAGTGTTGGGAGGTCTAGGATCATCATTAGGTGGTTGTGTCAAAGTTGGGGTTATGGTCTAGTATATCTTCTTCTTTTACATCATTTTGTATCATTGTAAAGCAGACAATTTTCCTTGGTACAGGAGTCCATTCTTCTTTTATTCTTCTATAGGGTGGTAGGGTGGTGCTAGGGTGAGTTGTAGCTCATTAGGTGTTGGGGAATCCATTCAGTTGACTACTGAATAATCTCAGGCGTTGGAACGTCCATCCAGTGGGAGCTGGAGAAGAATGATTTTCTAGATTCTAGGAAGTTGGAGCTTTATTTTCAATTGGAGTTGAATATTAAAGAATTATTAGAAAAGCATTAGGTGGTTTTTGTCCCGGAGTGGGTTTCCACCTTAAAAACTGTGTGCATTTGTGTTCCTCTTTTTTTCTACTATCATTGTACAAACAATGATAATAATTGAAGATTAAATAATGCTGTAATTGAAAGGACTCCTGATTCCCCCCCCTCAGTATTTCCAACAACTTTGTTATGCTACAGGAAAATTCCAGCAAGTCTATCTGTCAAGTTAACCTTCCATATTCCTAAGCCAGTCAAGTGAAAATGTTATGGGGTGATTTTTGTTATTAATTCTAATTTTTTTAGAATTCAATCCAAGTTGAATCAACTCAAAAGAGCTTCATTAACATGTGTTAAAATTAAACATAAATTTACTATTAAAACCATAAATTTCATAATAATTAATAGAAAAATAATCTACGTAATCCAATAATAAAAATGTCTTTACTAAGATATGTTAGTGATACATCATAATATTTATATAAACAACATATAAATAAAAACACATTTCAATCATTTAATCAATCTAACCTAAAACAAATGAAGCATGAACACTAAGTAGAGAAATGATAAATGTAACCAAGAAAATAATTGTTAGAAAGAAGAGAAATAAAATGCACAGTAGGGCTCTGAGGCTTTTGGGATGGCCAAGCCCAAGGATAATTAGGGTCCTATAAGGGAAACCAAGCCTTAAAAGCGTAAAATGAAGCTAAACTTCATTAGTAAAATAAATTCAAGTACATCCCCACTGGAAATGAAAGTAGAACAATTATATATCAAGTTTTCTTCACAAAACACTAAAAATTTGTAACACATAGAGGCTAATTTGAATTACTACTTATAAAAATTGATGGGGAAGTAGCCTCCTTTAAAGGAGGACTGGTTTCCCCTCCAAAATCCCTCCAAAAATGTATTTGGTCCCCAACAATATGAATCTTAGTTAAATGTCGAGTTCTATCTTCTCCTGTAGCAGGGAACACATCCCCGGTTTTTCTCATTCAACAGATCTTCTATTTGTTCAATAATTCCATAATTTTTATTTATTTATTATTCAATCCTGGTCCATCCTGTAGCAAGGACCAAGTCCCTAAATTCTCTGATTCTGGATATCTTCAAAATTTTCCCAATATTCTCACAATATTATGCAAAATAAATAATATTAGGAACATAATAAGAAAATCATCTCTAAACCTCCCTAAGAACATATTAAAGCTAAAGATACATTATTAGGTGTAGAAGGAAAGTATAAATGTTCCTAGGAAAGGTTAGATGGGCCTTAATTTGTATCTAATTTGGAGGCCCATCGGTGAACAAAAATAGGTAAGGTACCCTCATTTGCTCAACCACTTCCCAAGTGGCTTCATATGGTCCAAATTTCCTCCACTTCACCTTGACCTGCTCAATTACTCAATTCCATAGTGTGATATGCCTCTAATATAGAATGCACAGTGACTCTGGCTGGAATTCTCCCTCGTATTCCACATGTATCATAGACTAATAAATAACATGATTAACATCAAGTACTAATCTAGATTTATGAAGGAAAAAAATGAAATACATATTCAAGCCAAAAAAAAGAGATACAGTTAAAAAAACTTCAGTTAATAAATAAAAACTATTGAAAACTTTTTACACACAGAAGAGAAAAAAATAGCTTAGGCGATGGTAGCTTATCTCTAACAAGAGATGTGACAGCTACATGCCTCCTGAAATGTGTTACAATTAGGCTTGCAACCATTTTTATCATCAATAAAAATTTTAAAGCCATAAACATCCCAAAAACTAACCCTAGGAGATGAAGCGCCAAAATTTTGTGGGCCCCGTTAGGGTTAGTTGGTACATCAAATTCTCGAAGTCGTATCTTTTGCATATGCTATCCATTTGGCACGTACAATACCTCCTTAGAAATATATATCTGAGGAAAAAAACTTTCAACTATTGACCCCTATTGTAAACTATGGTTCTTCCCATTTTCCAAAATAGCGCCGTTTAAGGCCTCAAAATGGCTCTGAAAGTTCAAGACACGAAAAACTACCAAAAATAGTAAATTGTGCTGGAAATTATGAAACTGAAAGGAAATAGTGTTGGGGGTCCAAGTGGAATAAGTGAATGGACACCAATATCCACTTTGATCCGCCCTCCCCCCTTAGGAAGAAATTGTCCCCATTTCATTGACTGTCTCCATGAGATGGGGAAACTTCTATTGAACTTTGTCCCTAGTGAGCCAGTTGCCTTGGTGGAACAGTTGGCCAGATTTGAAAACCTGATACAGTTGGATCCTATGTTGGTGAGTGTTCTTAGTTTTTATGTCCATGATTTGATCAATCATTTCCTATTCAATGTAATTTGGGTTTAGATTTGTTGGTGTCAACGGCTCAACAAGGTCTGATGTGTCCATCAATGGTGGAAAGTATGGACGAAGGTGGTCCACATTGAACTCTAGATGCAGGCCAAGGAATGGGGGAATGTTGAGCTCAAAATCATTTTCACCCACAACCTTAGAGTGGTTGAAGCTTCTGATGGGCTTAGATAAGGCGTTCCTTCTATAAATGCAACTAAACTTTGTCATCCACTTGAAACCTATGTGGCACAAAATTTTGATCATGAATTTGTTTGTACTTAGAATTTGTTTTATCCAGGATATCATGAACATGCTAGCGGATGTGTTCGATGAATTAAATAAACCCGGTGGCTTTAACAACTTTGGAATGAACATGTGTAGATTCTACTTGTGTATTCTCAAGAGGCATTGCGACATCAATGGGACACAATGGTTGAAATCCCATGCCCAATTGAAAGGGGATGTTATGAATATAATTTAGAAAAAATTAAATAAATTCAACTAAATAATAAATAATAAATAATAAATAATTGTAGTTATATTTTAAAATGGAAAGACATGTCTAAAAGGACATGTCCAGTCATGAAGGGGCACCTACCTAGGTATATAAGCAAACCCTCATTGTAAAATTCAATCAATCTTTATACATTCATCTTATTAATAAAATATTATTTACAATACATTGTGTATTTACATTTAAATCAAAAACAATTATATGAACAGACCAGAAGTGAAAACAACCATACAAACATATGTAATATTTAGACTTGAAGAATATTACTATAAATTAAATAACAGAATTCATGATACACATGGATAGAAGAATATAGTGAAGATTTGTACGCTATGTAAATATTTACAAAGGTAAATAACATAGTTTGGAACAAGCCTAGTACACAAAGACAAGAATTTAAGACCAAACAGAGTTCACGATAAGACTTGTTGTACCATAGCTACACTGGCTTAGAATAATTTGGCATAACCAGACATTCCAAAAAACAGAGCTAATAAACTGAAAATGTTATGATGGGGTGGTTATAATGCATACTTCCCATAAGGATACCATATTCACAACATCAATGAAATAGTAAATGAAATAACAATGAAGATTGCATCAGAAGTAAGTAAGGAGGAATTATTGCGAAATAGGATAAAACAGAATTATAATCTAAAATACTACTCTACTCACTACAAGGAAAAGACCCTCTAGCGGATGTTTTTTGAGGAACCCCTTATAAAAATAGCCCAGATATCCGTTTGTAAAGGGAGGTCTCTAGAGGAGGTTGGCGGGTGTAGGTTTTTGCAGATGTTTTTTGTCTATTGTGTTTCTCATCATAAACCACACTGGTGTGTTTAACTCACAACGCACTGGTGCGTACTAAAAATTGACACATTGAGACACTATGCTCTCCATACAAACCCGCTCAGTGCATATAATTACTATAGTGCAGTGGTGCACTACACATAAACTGGCCTGATGCGTCTCAAAAACCCATGCACAACCCAGTCCATCTCAAAAACCTGCGCACTGAAACAGGGTTAAATAAAAAAACTTATCGGCCCAAAAAACCACATTTTCACTTCTTGAGTGCTCCATACCTCTCAAGCACCGATGTAAATTTCTCTTGTGCGAGGCGCCCTGCCATTGGTGCTCCCATTGCACGCACTTCTGTTGTCCATTTCCCACCTTGTGGAGTTCGAATTTTCGAAAATGGTGGGAAAAATTTGTTTCTCCAATTCCTTAGCAAATAAGCTTAGGTATTTTACTTGTTTCCCAATAACTAAACATTTTAGTGGATTAGAATTGTAAAAAACATTACAATTTACCAATTATATATATATGCGTTGTGCGCTCGAACCTTTAGGCTTGCACCGTTCGTGGTGCTGCATGTAAATTTACAGACTGCACTGTGAATAGTGCTAACGGAAACTGCATCGGAGTCCCATGAGGTACTGAAAAATGTGCATTGTGAATTTTTTTTAAAACCTACATGGCGGTGTGGTCGTTTAAATGACCTCACTGTTGACTATGTACCAGTGTTGCGAGGGAAGTGCATTGACTAAACTATGTGCCTCGGGGTGGATAGTTAGGTCAGTGCACTGCCATCCTAACATCAGTACATAGCTATCAATGGTGTGGTCATTTACAGGACCGCACCGTTGACCGTGTACAAATGTTAGGAGGGTGGTGCACTGACCTAACTATCTGCCCTGGGGTGCATAGTTTGGTCAATGCACCACCCTCTCGAACTGGTACATAGTCAACACTGCGGTCGTTTACAAGACCGTACCATTGACCATGAATTATTCTTGGGCGGTGCGTTGACCGAACTATCTGCCCCGAGGTGGATAGTTTTGCCAACTCACTGCAGAAAAAGTACAATTTATGTTTTGGCGGTGCGTGAACAATTTCCATGCGCAACGAGAGCAGTGCGCGATAAAAAAGTATGCACCAGTACCAGTGCGTGACTTTTTTTTTGGCGCCCTAACTATTTTTTTTTCAAAAAAATTATATATATATATATATATTTATTTATTTAAATATATGTCTCATTTAATTAAAAATATGTATTTAATATGTGAATCATTTAGCGACGTTAACGGAGAGAACAAAGGGAACAACAAGAACATATGGAGGACTAGTATATCGTGATTCACCCATGGGAGGCATGAGAGAGGGAGAGACTTATGTACCCTTGCCCTATTACGGCAGCCACCCAGTTGCTCCTAAGGGAGGTAGGCCTACTCAAGTTATATGAGGAGGCTACATCCCTGACGAGCCATAATGGGTTATTGGGACAACTCATCTTCAGGTGGAATGCCCATTGACAGGCTTTCCGGGTCGGTCCTGACCAGTGGTACGTGCCCAATGAGGAGGAAATATATTTTATTACTAGCCTATCTAGGAGAGGGAAGGATTTTCCCCAGTTCCTAGATTTCCCCGTCGGTTATGCAGCAGGGAGTCAATTGGCGTACTCCCAGAGATACATTAAGGACAATATAGTTTCTCTTGCAGATTTTCAAGTGTTCGGTGGTGAGTTACGTATTGCTTCATTTGGTGCAGAGGAGGTGAGGTGCCTCTCACTACCGTTGAATACCATTGCACAGTATACCAGTGACTGGAAACACATTAGTTGCTCGCTTTTATTTTATGTTGATTCTTTATTCTAGGCGCCACGACTTGTGAGATGGTCTACGATTCTTTTGCAGCAGTTTTTTACAACATTAGATAGATGTAGTTCTCAGGCACTTGGGAGGTTGACCTTCCCTTTTGCTTCAGAGTTATTTTGTTTATTTTTTGAGAGGTTTCCAAACACGAGACCTACTTTTCTTCGGCATCCTCATAGGTTGATGTTGCATGTATAGATGCAGATGTGGGGCCAGATGATGCCCAAGAGGGGCCAGTATAACTTTCCTGCCAAGATATCTCCTAATGCACTGGAGTTGCTATCCAGTGTTGATGATCACTCCTTCATTCTGGTGACATGTCAGTATGTCGGTTTGGATTGGCGAGGGTGTAACAACATCCTCTTCATACAAGATGAGCGGCCAGACACGAGAGGTAATATTAGTGTTTTTTTTTAAATTAATATAGTTTCATTTTATTGTCTTAATTAATTAATTAGAATTATCAAATTTATTCTAACACGTTCTTTAACTTGTTTTATTAAATTGTTTAATGAAAATGTCTAATTAATATTGTTGTGTACTATATATTTTGTAGATATTGGGACATTCATTGGGGATGAGATTCCACCCCCTTCGAATGATCTAGTTGTATATGTTGATGATGAGGAGATGGCAAAGGCGGAGGATCAGGGTGACAGGCCTGATCTTGATCGGGTGCAGATACCCGCGGGGCTGAGGCTTAAGCCAGACACCCAATTTAGGATGGAGTTGGGTGATCAACTCGGTTGACTGCTAGTTGATGAGGGAGTCCACCCAGCTATAATCACAAAGCTTCAGGCTAATCGTGGGCTCACATGGCTTTGGAGATGCATGCCCTGCAATATGTTGACCCTCATGCATCATATAGTTGGAGATTCCAGAGCACTGGCACGGGCTAGGAGGGGTAGGCTTCATGGAGATGCACTATAAAGCAACACCTCATCTGATTATCATGATCATGAGGGTAGTGATCATCATTCTAGTACTCCACCTCCTCCTCCTTCACCTCACGGTGGAGATCATGATGAGCAGTAAGCATCCAGTCCTAATCAGCATGCATCGTCTGAGCAGTCTACACCATCTCCGTAGACACCTAGTCCTGAACAGGCACCTGATTCTGAGCAGGCGAGTCCATCTAAGGAGGTAGGTCCATCATCAAAGGCTGCACCATCCACGTCTGAGCAAGCTTCTCCATCGACGAGTCATCAACAGGCAGTTCCTAAGTAGAATGCACCATCGACTGATTAACAGGCACCTCCGGAGCAGGCAAAATGTCTATCTAAGCATGAGGCTGAACCATCGACTGAGTAGGCCTCGACTAGTACTAGTATTGATGTACCACTAGATATTTGACATTTATATGCAGTTATATTGTAATTGTATATTTTTGACATTCTATATATATATATATATATATATATATATATATATATATATATATATATATATATATTGTCCATGTCTTTTATGTTCATGTTGATGAACTTAATTTACTACTTGGTGTTCATCATGATGTGTATATTGTTAGGTCATGTTAGGTATGTTCATTTAATAGCTTGCAGATATATGTGTATGTGGTAGCAGTTATTTGACATGAGATGTATATTTGATGTTTGTGTTGTGATGATGTTATACAATGTTTGTGTTTTGTTAGATGATCATGATCACGATGATTAGATGATGTTAGCGAGTTTGAATGTGTATTTTAGTCGAATATGATGTTTGTACAATGATTATCATGATCATGATGTTTATTTTTAATATTAAATCATGATATTTATTAAAAATTATATTGTGATTGTAACTGAAATTGAAATTTTAATTGTATGTAAAATTGTAAAATTGTATCTGTAATTTTAATTTTAATTGTAATTGTATGTAAAATTGTAAAAAGTTAAAATTGTAATTGTATGTAAAATTGTAAAATTGTAATTGTATGTATTGTCATGATTCAATTTTATTAAAATTTTTTAAATTTGTAAATTTGTATGAATATAAATAATTGTAAAATAATAAATCTAGATTAATAATATGATTTTTTGTAACATAATAAAGTTTAGAAAATAATGGAACTAAATTCATTTTTAGAATTATCATTATTTTATTATGATCTTACATACCAAAAATAACAGTATACATTTTGAAGATATCATTCACACACATTTAAAGCAATCAAGTAGTTGTATTATTTTAGGAATTGACATTATAAAAAAAAGAACTTTATACAGTACGCCATTGTTTTCGAGATCAACATAATTGCAAATTATCAAGTGAAATGATTTTAACATTAACACAATGAAAACCAATTAATTCAAAATAAATATTATAATGTTTCGAAAAAAAGAGTCTTAGTTATAAGGTAATTAAGTCCTCTTCTTTATAAAAATCCATCTTAAAAAATATAAATGATGAAATAACACATGTACCATATCACTCCTAGTTCTCATGATCACCCTCATTATCTTCTAGCTCACTTGGCATGATAACACTATTGTTCTCAAAAATATGTTTTGATTTAGGGTCATGTCTCAATACAAACCACCAATCCCTACCCAACACATCTGGGTAAAAAAACACCTGGTTGCAGTGTTTGGGGAAAACATAGGGTTCCTTAGCTTCATCCCACATATTTCTAGGGATGATACATATAGCCTACTATCACGATATTCCTTTAAATTATTCCGATCAAAGGTGTCCCACCACTTGCACCTAAAAATAACACATTGAAAAGAAGAGAAATACACTTCAATGATCTCTTGTATCTTTTCGACGTAACCTAGCATCCCTCGTACTGGGTTTTGATCACAGTGGCTAACTCAACTAGATTGATCGAATTTGACTTCCACTCCATAGTCTTGTGTCATGTGTCCATCATTGGCATTTTTTGTGCGAAAATGGTGTCCATATGCCCACATAGATGGGAACAAATTAATCTATAAAAAAGTTAAAAATCATAGTGTCATGTGTCTTATAATAACCCAACTATTAAAATATGAAATATAGATGTAATTTCATTTCAAAGGTGCAGTATTAAGTTTAAAATGTACATAAATAGATTATTACCGAGTGGGTGCACCCAATCCCTACGTTTAGCGCATCTTGTTCAGCACACGGGTAACGACTGGTTGCACCGTATTTCTCTCTGACTTGGTGAGCAACCCAATTGTTGGGGCATATTTTTGGCATATTTTCTTTTAAATGATCGGGATAAGGCACACTTCTACCATTCAACCGTCTGAATTCTTTCCTGTCACTATCCCATTTCATTCTCTTTTGTTCATACAATGCAACCCACGGTTGTGTCACTTTGGAATTGTAAAGAACGAATTTATTGATTGGTTCAATTTCTGCATTCGCTAATGAAATCAAACCGACATATAGTACATATGAGATCAAATATACATTATATCGAAGTTCAACATGAATATTCACTTTGTGTAAATTTGAAAAACTATAAGTCGCTTACTCTTTATCGAGCACCTTTTTCCATTCGTTTGGAGTAGCTCCCCTTCTCTTTTGTCTTCATCCATCTCATCGTCCCAAATCACTACACTTGGCCTGTTGTTGTTCTGCTTGATGTACTCATTGGCATTATAGAAATACTCACATGATATGTACCCCTCTGCCATAGAGCCCTCGGGTTTTTCCCTTTGTCAAACAAAACCTTTCAATTTCTTCATGTACCTCTCTAAGAATAACATCCAACAACCAGAAACCACCCCAAATAATTCAACCTCATCTACTAGGTGGATTAGAAGATGAACCTGCAAGTCCATAAAACTCGTCGGCAGTTCTTTCTCAAACATACAAACAATCTCAACTATCTCTTGACACCGCCGTGGAATGCTAGCCACATGAATCTCCTTTGACGTGATCCAATGTACAAATGCAGATAATTTAGATATGGCACGTCCTAGGTCTTGGGGGAATTCATGTTTAACACACCCACACATGAACAAAGGATAATGACACTGCAAATTTATAAATACATGCAATAATATACAAAATTAGTTATGTTCTATGATCCCTGCATGGGATAAAATTTATTAATATAACAAATAATAAAATCATGCTTTTGACATTATACATACTCTTAGAAGATTCAAATGGTCATTTGATTTCAACACCGAGAAATGGTCATCCATGATGAAGTAGCATTGTAGTGAAGACCCATATGAAGATGACACCCTCACACCCATTATAACTTCCTTTGCCAAAGAAAGATCATCTTTTGTTAAAATCCATGGGACATCACCTTCTTTCAAATACCAATTAGAGGGACCAGAGCCTACCTCTGATCCTATACTTTCTAATCATCTTGGCCAATGTTTCTTTTTAGTTTTTGAAGTAATAAGATCTTTCCTAACATCCAATGTGTCACTCTGTTTCAATGATATGTGCCTCCATAGAGAAGATGAAACATTTTTAAATATATGCATGGAATCTAATAAGTGGGTAATCTTAAGATGCTCCAAATATGGGAGGTTATAAAAGATATATTTCCTTTTCATCCCAATGGGAAATTTCTCAACATAGGTGTCGAAGAATTCTGGATCATCGAACATAGGCTCTCTATTTAAATCGAACATTTCTATGAACTCCTTCTCCTTCTCTCTCTCATATGCTCTAAGCAATTCAGATGGTATCATTATTGGAGGCCTTCGAGTTCTCTCTCGTTTACAATTGAAAGTGGATGTTTATCTTCTATAAGGGTGTTCTTCTAGGAGGAATACCCTGGAGCAGTCATACACTGGCTTTCGTAGGTCGTTGGACTATCTAGCTTTCAGAGAAGGTCCACAACATTTACATCCAAAATACCCTTGTATTACTAGACCTGCAAAATTATTGTATACAATATATATGCATGGAACGTTAAATAATATCATGAAGATAAAAACAATTACAACGAATTAAATAACTAATATGTGAAATAATATTGTTACGTATATAAAAAAATCAATAAACATGTAATTTACCAGAGGAAAATCCTAAGCCTGGATAATAATGTGTCATGTAAGCACATATGCCATACAACATAAAACTCCTCTCTGTTGCAATGGGTCTTGATACATATTATAAATTTATCCCATCCCATTGTTCCTTTAATTCATCTACCAGTGGTTGTAAGTAGACATCCATATTCTTCACTTATATTCTACCAGGGACTATGAGAGCCAACATAAGATGTTCATTCTTCACAGACAACCATGGGGGGATATTATAATTGATCACTACTACAGGCCAAACATAATAGTTGGTGTTCTGGAGGGAATATGGGTTGACGCCATCCATGGCTATGTTGAGTTGTAGACTCTATACTTAATCCTTGAATTTTTCGGGCCATGTATCCTCTATATTATTCATGGCTATTGAATATGTCAGGATTCACATAACTCCCAACTCACTTCTGTGTGAGGCATGCCATCCCGACAACATAGCTAACTCTTTGCAACGAAAGATCCTTTGAATCCTTGGGATTATAGGCATGTGCCTCAATATCTTAAAAGGAGGACCATGTGGTTTACCCTTCTTTTTTATTTATCATACATTTCATGCCCATATTTAAGACATATCTCTTTGTATGCATATTCTCCTCTATATAGAATGAAATCATTTGGACATGCATGATATGATATGTACTCAACACCCAACATTTTCAACAATTTATTTGCCTCTTCATAGTTACTAGGCAAGATGTTATCACTTAGAAGAACCTTATATTTGAATAACTTATAGTTGGTCATGGAAAATATTAAATGTACATTAATGCTGATATAATTATTAACGTTCATAGAATTGACCATTTGTAATGTTCATTGTGTGATTATATTTCTCAAAATATAAAGGGAGGACTTGATGGTCAATTACCTCAAAATTTCTGAGAAACATGCATTCGACAAGCCAAAATTTTCTTTCAAGTTGTACAGTAACATCGTTGCCCCCAACTGGGTAGAATTTGACTGACCGCTAGATCCAAATAGAGGGGTCGTGGAAGCAAATTTAAGTCTTTCGAAAAAGGTATCAGCGATATGAGCACATCCCCTAGCTAATCATCGTTCTGGAATGCATTTAACAACATTGTCTCCATGGCAGTCCTATCCCTTAAGTAATCATCCATACCAACCTCTATTTGATTACCTCCACTTCTAGCTTGTGAATAACTACTATTGTTGTAGTCATTCTTAATTGGTGAATCTGGACGTAGTGGGAATTGAATAGGGGGTTGATTCAACCATTCTTGGTATCGTTCCTCTCCGAGTTTTTCTCTTAATTCAACCTTCTCTCGATTTGAAATTATCGTGGGGTGCAATGAAAGATGGTAGGTAGGTCACTCATCATCGCTAGAATCCTAATAATTTCAAAAAATATATTTGAACATGATCAGTACAAAATCTATGATATCAATTAGTAAGCACGTCGACAATGCATGATTAATTGGTTTGACGTTGAAATAATTACATTAATATACCAAAAAATTATTATTACCATCATTGTCCCATGATTGTGGCTAGAAGATGCAATGTTACAATTGGCAGGGTGAAGTAGTTGTCCATTTTCATCCACCAAATGTGCCTTGCGGTATGCTGCTCCTCATAAGAGCTTCTGACGTTTTGGAGTTATTTGAATATTTTGTGCATCTGAACTCGATTCTGAATCAGCATGAACCTGCAAATTTTTATACATTAATTTTATTCAACTGGTTGATATGGATTAAAAAATAAATTCAATTAGATAATGAAAATATAAATAAAATCTGAAGTAAGTATTACGTCTAGAGATGGATAGGGGGAACTCTGCGATGGAATTTGAGAAATATTATGGAACGAGCTAGATTTTGAAGAATTTTCCATTCGATAAAATTATGAGATTTTCTCCCTTCATTTGAGAAAAATCAACAATAAATTTTGTGTACATACCTACAAGTAATTTCGGTGCCTTAAAAATGGAATTATTGTTATTGATGCTAATGTACAGTTAACCACACCAATGCATTTTAGTTATTATGCACCGATGTTGTGTTATTAATTGACGCACTTGTGCGGTTAGATAACAAACACACTAAATAGCCGCACATAAAAAAAGCGCAACTTATTTTTTTTAAAGTGAAAAAAGCGGTAAATTGAAAAATGGGCAGCAAATCATTTTCAGAAATATAATTTCATAAAAATAATATTTAAATAGTAAAAGCTCTTCACTATTTCATTATTTTTGCAAAAAAATTCAGGGAGATTTGCATGAGAGACATACCTGGAGCAAGAGAGCACGAGATCATTGTGGAGCAGTGAAATACTTTCAAACAACAACACTATTCAGAGAATCATAATTTGAAACATCTAGTGATTCAAACCCTGTAGTATAGTAAAATTGTTAAATTTTATTGTAATAATTATTTTTTCTATAGTTTTTGTTTGACTTGATACATGCACAGTAAAAATTTTAAATTTTACTATGCATTTTCAAAAAAAATAAAAAATTTAAAATTAAAAAAATAATAATAACAATAAATAAATAAAATAAAATTAAAATTAAAATAAATAAATAAATAATCCATTTTTACGTTACACCCTTGCTTCTTCTTATTTTTGTGACTTCACAATTAGAGCTTTTCATTTTAGATTTATAGGGTTTGTATTGCTATATATATAAGCGTATGACATCTAACCCACGAGATGACTTGCATAGTTAGATCCCAATCCATGTCGGCCCTTGCATGATTTTAAATTTTTTTTTTTTTTTTTAATCGGTGCGCCCTGTGTAAAATAGCGCACCTGTGTGCTATTTTATAATAGTGCACCATACACGTATTGTTTGATAAAAACATTTTGTTATTAATTTATGTGTGTTAATCGATGCACTAGTTAACATATGACGCACCAGAACTCGTTGTTGACAAAGAGCAACGTATGATGTTTCTACTGTTTTCTCAGTGCATTTATAAGAACATGACGCACTGCCTCCTCCATGACATCTTATGCTACAAAAACTAACACTAGATGTTTTTTATTAATTTGTATGTGTTAATCGGTGCACTGGTTAACATATAATGCACCAAGTCTCCTTGTTTGCAGAGAGCATCATACGGTGTTTCTATTGTTTTGGCAGTGCGTTTATAAGAACATGTTGCACTGCCTTGAGTGCGTACTGTATGAAAGATGCACCGCTTTCTTGATTTTTTTTTTTTTTTTACCTGAAAAGTTTGTGATTTATTTATAAAATATATTAATGAATGGCATGGTACAAGTTTAATATTGATAAATAAATTTTTGGCAAGAGATCAAGTAACAAAAATACTGATAGCACATCGAGAAAAGAAAAAAAGGCAAGTTCTTTGTAAATTCTTTACAAAAATTATTATTTTTGAACTATATGTAAGTTTAACTAATATGTATTGATTACTATGTATCATGCAGAGCCACAAAATGATGAAGATTGATAAGAATATTTATGATCTAAGACCAGAAAAGCATAAAATCTTGATGGAAAAATTGCAGAAGGATGAATTAGGTGAATGAAAATTACTAACGATCCAATATGAGTTTCTTTTTTAATTTTCATTAATAATATACTTAAAATATTATATAACATGTTTCAAACAATCCATTAATTCACACATGTTTAATGTTCTACAAGGACCAACAACGAAGAAAAAGAATTTTGTTCTAAGAAAAGAAAAAAATAGAACATGCAAATGAAAATGAATTGCTCCTTAGCTCATTTGGAGTGGTGCTAGAGGTTAATGAAAGGGGGAAATACTTTTACAAAACTTTGAGGGGTCTAGTGGAATGAATGTATAGATGTTCTTTCCACTTACAATACAAAAATAAATCCAATGATTCCAAGAACCAAATTTTATCTAAACTACAAGATGAGTTTCCAGAGAATTGGTCAATGAGACATGTCAGACTTTTAATATAAAAAATGTACAACAATAAAAAAGAAGGAATGAAAAAGTAATATTCCTTTAAATGTTTTTTCTAGAATTATATGTATATATTACTAGAAATAAATCATTTATAAATATCACTTTTGTTATATTTATTTTTCATATATCAATATAAAAATTAAATATTTTATTGTCATGTTACTTTTTCAGGAAGATTATGAAAATATCAAAGGATGAACGAGTTGATATCAGGAATATGCCAGTAGGAATGTCCAAAAAGGTGTACAAGGAGATGGTCAAAGAAATGGACATAATTTCATCGCACGAGGAGTCATCTTACAACAACGTGATTCAAATGTAATATGTAATCGTTGAATTTTTCAATTAGATACAACAAATAAACAATTTAACATTAAATATTAATTTTCAAGTATTTTCTTGCAGAAAAGAAAAGAAAATGGAACCCATTCAACACATCAGGACGAAAAGGAAGAAAATGGTTGATGTCTATGTTTGTGAGTAATTTTTACTTCCTTATATTTCATTTTTGTATATTTTAAGTTGTTTTACAACAATCATCATTGAATGTCGTCAAACAGGTGCTAGCATACAAAGAAGAACCATCAGACGAATTGATTGACATTGGGTTAAATATGGGTTGTTAGTATATGTTGACATATAATAAATTAATTGTGGAATTTGTAAGCATCTATCTTTTTTTACTTAGCTCCGTCTATAATTAATAGAAAAAAAAATATTTTATATTAAATATATGATTTGTATGGGGTATAAAACTTGCAGGAAACAAACTATGTAACTACGCCAACAAATGAATTGTTGAAAGATGGCATGGAATTTGGTTTTGAAAGAATGTGTATAGTTCATGAGTCAATTCTTTCTATGGTACATTTCTTTTCGATTTACATTGATGTATATTATTTAATATTGCAATTTTAATTATTTTCACCAATGTATATACACTCATTACAATTTATTTTTATGTTTGTAGATGGAAGTTGAAGAATAAGAAAATAATCAACACCATGAACAAAACATTCCTCAAATAACCCAAGTCATGGAAGTAGCTCGAGCAGTGACAACAGTTCCAGCGAAGAATGATGATCAATATGTTTGGATATCAAAGCAAGGCATTATATTTTTTGAAATATTTGTCTGTGAAATTAGACATTTTTGCTTAATGTAATGGAAATAGTGTCCCTATTGAAAGACAGAGGGATACCAATAACTATTCCATTTTGTATGACAAAGAGTGTCTTATATATATATATATATAATAAAATAAATTTTAATTTATTCTATTGTGTTCTCCATTGTCATTGTGAAATGTTACACCACTGATTAAATATATGGATGATTAAATATTATAATGAAGAGATGTGAAATATGATGATGTGATATAACAAATTAATCAAAACATCACATTCAAATGCACTAATAAAAATTTAATTGATATGAATACTGTTATAAGATATGTGTCGAATTTTGATGAATAATGAATTTTAAAAAATCACAATAATTGCACTGTCATAGGTCGATGTTTCTAAAAATTACAAAATGAACACCAATGCCTGTTAGTTACTGTGCACCGATGCGTTTGTATGATAATGCACACTGGTGCATTTCTACAACCTATGGGCACCGCAAAAATACCAATACCAATTATAACGTCTGATGCGCTTTAGTCACTACACACTGGTGCGTTTGTATGATACTGTGCACCGGTGCATTTCTATGATGTATGGGCACCACACAAATACCAATACCAATTAGAATGCCCGATGCTCTTTATCGACGACTACAGCTCGGACGGTCTGATAGGTTTTGCATGCAACGATGCAGTTTTCCTTTAATGCGACGGTGCATTTTTATAGCTTGACGGCTCGGTGCGTTGTATCACCTATAGGGCTCGGTGCGGTTTTACACCTTAATGGCCCGGTGCATGCATCTTCCACTGACCTGGTGTGACTGTCTGGCTGAAACGCATTAGGTCATTTCTAAATTCCCCAGGGCATCCAAAATTTATTTTTCGTCCTAGTGCTTGGTAGGTTTATAGTACCAGTGCGTTCACAGTACAACGCATCGGTGTGTTGACACCTAATTCACGCACCAATGACAAAAACATCTATAACAACCTTTGGCTGCCCAGTTTTCTTTAGTTTTGTTGAAATTCTGTTAGAAGCTCTGCCAAAACCTCTGTTAACGAAAATGGATGTTTTAGCAAATGTTTTTTTGAAAATTTTGGCCAATTTTATAACATTAAAAACCTTCTTTATAACCTCCACTAGAGGGTCTTTTCCTTGTAGTGATAGGAGACAATTCATCTAAATAAATTAACATTATGTAACCATAACCATTCTGAATATAAGCAAATACCAAATCCTAATGGATGCATAGACATCATCTAGAGAGTGAAATAGTAACTGACAAGTTATGCAGAAAAGAAATTAAATATAAAAGTCTTTATAAATTGAAGAATCCCCATCTGAAGCATGATAAATCAAAGATAAAATTCTTGAATGGTCATGTAGTCTCAGGACAACGTATGTCATGTACAAGCCCATAATATACGTTGTAAATTAAATTACAGTGAAGGAAATTTATAAATAATGAGACGAGGGTAGAATAATATCTATACATGAATTATAAATCAAAAGGCAAGAAAAAATCAATCCCTCAAAGAAAATATCTGAATTGTAATACTACTGATAGAAATTACTTTGTCATAAGGGTAGAATTAAAATGATAATACCTTAATTCATACCATGGAATTTTCATGTATATGTAAAATGAACAAAAACAAATCAATGCTACCAAACAAAGGATACCTTGTGTGAGGAGTTGGTTAAAAACAGGGTAATTTAAGTTGAAAAATGCGAGGAAATAGGGGAGGTACCCTACGTGATGGAAACTTGGCATAACCCTTTCGAAATCTGAAAGAAAATTTTAAATAATACCAAATCTGGCCATACAAAAGTTGGGAACAAAGGTTTTCTCAAATAATGAATTTTCTCATAGGCCAGTTACCCAAAAAATTTGGGTGTGAAAGAAGCAGAAACTAAACATCCAAATATTCTTTACAAAATATATAGAGGACCCTATAATATAAAATGGGCACACAGAGTTTCATTAAACAACGAATGGAGGTCATATAGCTTACCTCGATTTCGATCCAATTTGAAGCTATAGAATGGTGAGGGAGATCTACTGTACACAAAGCTTAAAGAAATTCATAACTACGAGCAGAGGGTAGAACACCTCACCTGAAACCATGAAAAATGAAAGCATGTTAGACTATTGACAGTATATTTTCCACAAAAGAATCAAACAGAGAAACACATAATTAATGCATACCTTAATAATGTCGCATAACCAGTATACTATGACGCAATTATGCGAAGCCCTACAGAAGAAAATGAATTCTGATTTAGCTAAAACCATTTTGACAACAACTAAGGATTCAGAGACAAAAAAATCAAGTTAAGAACTCTTACATGAGAGAGTGAAGACCAGAACCTGCAACTGCGGCCAGGGGAAACTCTAAAACCCTCGAAATCATTGGAGGAATTCATGCACAGTAACCTTAGACAGTAACTCCATTGCTGGCAGCATCCTAGTCTCAACAATGGCAGATGAAATCAACCACAGTCATGGTGGAAGATGAAGTTGCAGGGTCTGCCATGGAGGAGAACTCCAAAGAGTAGGACGACTACAATGAAATAATGAAACGACCAAGTGAAACCACAGGTTGGGTAGTCGAAAACCCTTAGGGTTTGTCCAAGAGATCCCAATTTTTGATCTCTACCATAGATCTTATGCGTACAAGTGGTGCCTTAATTGGGTAAGAGACCCATGTGAAGGCCACTTGGAATTCAAGGAGTGGGCTAGATCACAAGTGGGGCATGAGGTATTAAAACAAAAAATTAAAACAACATACCTATTCGTACTTACTTTAAATTCCATAACTGCCTCCAAAGTATGCTAATACTATTTAAGTAAGAACCATACATTATATATATTGCTAAGGGTTATGTAAATATACATAGGAATTATTAAATATGGAATATGGTAAGGTTAAGATAAAAGACTTAGGGAAGATAGGGATTAGTTAAAATGTAATTATTAGACGTATGGTAGGATTATATGGTAATTCAATGAGGGTAATTGATCTGAAAAAGGGTTGGATAACTTGTTATGTATTTCAAGAACTGCCCACTCAGCTAAACAAATAAAAGATCTAGCTTGTACTTGACAATTTATGGAATTATTACTTGGAAGAGCTGTATGATTTTTAATAGTTTAAGTATCTTAAGTCCATTTTTTCTTGCTTAAATTTAACATGTATAACAAAAACATAATGCAACAATAAAACATTCACACATAACAACAAAATTAATCTAGGATTTCACCTGAATATTATGGGCTACGTCTCCTTTGAGCTTTTTCATCTTGACTTGGCTCATTGGGATTATGGTAAAGTTTCTTTTACAAGTTCCAAAATTAACTACAATGGATAATGAACTAATCCAAAGGGCTTATAATACCATCTATATCCCCATCATGGTTGTCATCACTCTGCAAACAACTTTAGGCTCCCTTAGACTTGATTCCTTCTGTCGGTGCATTGATTTACACTGAGCTAAAATATGGAAATAACTCCTTCAAAATTATGTTTCTATCCTTGAAACCACACCTACTATCTCCATCACACATCAGACACTAAATATCGACTGATCGTTTGCTCAAAACGAGCATTGCATCCCAAAACTAAGCCTTCCTCCACTGTTTGCCCAGGGCTGCCCAAAATTTCTCTTCAGCTTCTTGAGCTCTAGAATTTCTCAAATGGCTCTTAAAAACAATTCATTAGATTCATAATTCCAAAATTAGTCAGGATAGACTATTTTTTCACTGAAAATAGCCTCCGGATGCTCCGGTTTCGCCTCCAACACCTGTTGGCACCCCCTGGCACTAGGGTCACTGAAAAATTATCTTATGGGTTATAGACCTCTAGAATTCATCAAAAGCTTCTAAAACCTCCTTCAATGAATTCATAATTCTTTTTACAGACAGAAATGACTATTGATTCGCTACATATGGTCTCTAGTTGCCTTGGCTAGGCCCTGAACTACTGTTGGCAAAAGCTGGCACTGATGGCCCCTAGAACTTTCCTGAAGCTTCTTTGCTTTCTAAATTCCTATAAAGGTTCTAAAAACCATCTCATTAGTTTTATAACATCTGAAGTATCCAAAATTGAATATTGGATCTCTATATAAGGCCTCTAGCTCCCTTGGTTAGGCCTCAAACTATTGCAACCCCTTGGTGGCCCTAGTGGCCCCTTGAACTTAAATTATGAAAAAAAACCTTATTATAAGCTATCTAATGGCTCTGAAACCTACTCCATTGAGTCTGGAATGTTGGAGATAGTTGAAATCGACTATTGTCACTCCAAAATTGGGCGAATCTAGCTCCAGATATAGCCAAAACAAATTTTTGCCTAGTGTCCCCTAAAGAAGTTCCACTAAAGGTGGAGGAATGGAGTTAACTCCAGTTAAATTCAGAATTTTTCCAAACTTAGCACACCCACTCCAAATCTTCTGCCAGTTTAACGGTTAACAATAATTGTGACTGTTGGGGTGGCCACATGGCAGCAAACCCCGCGGTCTTATCCGTTGAATGGGCATAGGTTACAATTGCGAATACAGTCCGCATAAACTGTTTAACCACCATGTGAACACGTTCTCGTTGCGGTTAGAGTGGAGGATTAAGGCCACAGTTCCGACGCTTGGGCACATGAGGGGGGGAGGGGAAATGGCCCCTCGGGGCTGATCTCCCAAACCCCCAACCTTGAAACCATAACATGTTAAGTATAACCGACGCCCATATATTGTTAAGTTCTAATGTATAGCCCAATGGTAAGGCGTGGGACTGTGTGCATGAAGGTCGGCTGTTCAATTCCTAGGAAGGCCCAAAAAATTTTATAAGAACGATCTGAGCCACGTGGAAGCCTCTGGGCCTGCCACATGGCAACCTCCAATTGGTCCGAAAACTCAAAAGTCGACCAATTACCCAATGAGCCTATGCCACTTGTCAAACACAGATTGGCCTATACGAAATATTCTGGGGAATATTCCCTAGAATATTCCAAGAATATTCCCTATAATATTATTTTTTTAATTTCCCAAAATGCCAAGTCAAACTTGGTCAAAGTCTAGTTTTTGTAGTTTACTGGACTTTTCAAACTGTGATAACTTCTTCATATGATGTCGGTTTTTCGAACCATTCACGATGCCAGAATTAGGAAGATGAGATCTATCCGGTCGCTCAGGTTTGACACACTTTTGAACACTTTGAATTTTGAGCTATCATTCTAGTCCATGATCTAGTTTTGATCACACCTCCCCATTAGGAAACTTTTGGACCCCAAAAGACTGATATACTGATCTATACAGTAAGATGAGAGTACATCACCCTCTTCTCTTCAGCCTCCATACACTTTCCTTGCATATCTAGTGAATTTGAACCACTACTTGAAGTTAGTCGATACTTCCCTTCCTGGATGCGCTTGTCCTCCTGTCAAGAACTGTCTTCCTTGCACTCACTAAGAAGTTTTTGGCGAGAAATTTTTAGAAGGTAGCTGAACATTTCTACCTTGATCAATGATCCAAGGTGGCTCAAACAAACATGATATTACAACATATATACATGCATACATAACTGAAATTTGCATATGTACAAATGACACTAGAAAATTTGGCACAATTTTCGACGGCCACTTTGTCGCTATTCCGACACATAGTCGTCGCAAGAGCGATAGTTCAAGGACGCGCAAAACGTGGTTTTCCATAACGTCGCAATTCCGACGCACTGACAAAGTGTCGCACTACCGACACTTTTTCCGCCGCTTCCAAACAAGCGTCGCTCTTTCGACGTTTCCCAAACCGTCGCGCTTTCGACGTTTGTAAACTGTCACAATTCCGACAAAATGTGGTCTGACGTTTTGAACGTCGCTCTTCTGACGTTTGTAAACTGTCGCAATTCCGACGAAATGTGGTTCGACGTTTTGAACATTGCTCTTCTGACGTTTTTGTACTGTTGCTCTTCCGACATGTTTAAGCTGTCGCAATCTCGACACCATACAAAAGTGTCGCAAGACCGATGCATTGCAAAAGTGTTGCAAGATCGATGTGTCCCATAGGTGTCGCAATACCAACGCATTCCAAAAGCTTCACAATACCAACCCTAGGAAGAATTTTCGTAATATCGACGGACGTCACAAGACCGATGGAAATCATTCAAGACGTTGGAAGATTGATGCTTACAAAGCGTCGGTATACCGACGGCGGGTTCAATTTAAAAAGAAAAAAAATGAAACTTTAAAACATGACAGTAAATCTCCAATATTTGTTATGAATTGTGAGCGTTCCAATGACCGTGAAATATTAATATAATAAGCCACCCCGCAGCGCTTCGACTATAAACAATCATATAAACATGGCTCTGTATTTCCAAAAACAGGTTTAAAATAGAAACAGGGCAACATTTTTTTTTTCCAATTGTTATGAACATAATTCGACCGTGAAATATTAATATAATAAACCACCTCGCAGCGCTTCGACTATAAACAATCATTTTTTTTCACAAGAGAAAAAACAATGCTTTGAATATATTATATGAAGAAAAACAGTCCATGAAGTCATTACATTTTAACATCTGAAGATTGGAACTCAAATATCCATCCAGAAAAGTGGAAGTCCCACCCCAAACAATGATAGAAAAATACCCCATGTCACATACAGGGACATGATATAAAACCCAGTAACGGTCCACATGAAGATTATCGACAATCTGAGAAAGCATCCAAATATGCTTGAGGCATCTATAAGAAAATGAAATAGTAGTATGTAGAATAGTAAAGCAACAGATAGAGTACCGACGTCCATTGTTTCAAATACAAATTAAAGTACCCAAAATCCTTGAACAGAGAAAAATGCTAATCATGTGAGGAGTGTGATATGTCCAAAATATAAAAAGACCATCAGACCATATCAATAAACCAACAATATAGACTAGCATCGCTAGTTTTGAAGGCAGAGTGATAACCTGTCAACACATAAAATAGTATCATTAAGTGGATACAAGAAATGTTCAGAGACATGTACTGTTGATATACGCCTCACACAGAAAGCATCCATGATAGAGCAAAATATGTATAAACCCAGGGTCAATTGTATGTTCTGGCTCACTTGTTCCTGGAAATAAAAACCATCTACAGAAACCCAGGCTCGCTTGATTCCAAAATTGGTAACCATTTGTTGCATCCGAGATGTAAGGTTCAGGCTCGCTTGTTTCCATTAGTAGCTCGCTACAACATCCACCCTGTTCGTAGCAAAAAGGTTCCTATAGATATACAGAGAAAGAGTATAATACGTAGACCATATAAACATGGCTCTGTATTTCAAAAAACAGGTTTAAAATAGAAACAGGGCAACATTTTTTTTTTCCAATTTTTATGAACATAATTCGACCGTGAAATATTAATATAATAAACCACCCCGTAGTGCTTTGACTGTAAACAATCATATAAACATGGCTCTGTATTTCAAAAACCAGGTTTAAAATAGAAACAGAGCAACATTTTTTTTTCCAATTGTTATGAACATAATTCGACCGTGAAATATTAATATAATAAACCACCACGCAATGCTTCAACTATAAACAATCATATAAACATGGCTCTGTATTTCAAAAAATAGGTTTAAAATAGAAACAGGGCAACATTTTTTTTTTCTAAGTAAAGTTAATCTATTAACAGTGGGAATAAAATTACAGCATGACCGAAGTCAAAAACATTGCCCAGACTTATGGCAAATTTGTCATCAAAAAATATAAAAAAAAGACTGCCCTCATACGGGGAAACCAGTCTTGAACGTTTACAGAATTCAAAAATATTACAGAGGTCCAGCACAGTAATATAATCTAAAACATGCCCAATTAAGTGGGCTACGAAGAAAGAAAACAAAATTAACCAAAATACTCCTCCGGTGGTTCCTCGACGATTCGGCACCATCCTTTGGAAGGTCTAGGATCACCAGGTGCTATCTCCACATTCACGCCACCGCTCCCCTCCTGAAGGCCCGAATGATGGCCAGCTTTTTCTGAGCTCAGACCCGCTAGATGGGTGCATTGTTCCTCCACTTGGGCCTCCTCACGGAAAACCACGGTGATTGAAGCTTTGATTCATGGGCGGTTCAGAAAGCAATTAAAGGAAAAAAGCGCAGTGCGCGTCATGGGAGAAGCTGGTGAAGCGGTGGGTAAATGAAGAGCAGGGGAGCCCATATGGTGGCCAGATCCTAGAACCTGAACCTGCCCACTTCTAGTGTTTGGATAGCGACCTGCGTAATAATCATTGGACTGGCCAGAAGAAGACTCGGTTGAGGGGCTGGAGGGAGCACGCAGGGGTTGACCTCTAGTGCTCCCCCTGCGGCAACACATCCTTTGACGCAGGTGAGGCATGGGTGCAGTCTCAGCAGTGGGCACAAGACGAGACGGAGAAGCAGGATTCCAAGAAACCGAGGAAGATAGACACAGACCAGACCGAGAGAAATGCAGATTTGCACCAAGGTCTAAGCAGAAATTCAGCTGGCCACTTCTCCTTCTCGTCACAGTGAGCAGGCAGTGTAACCCAACAACCAGAGAGCATCTGCAATTCAAAGGTTGCGGCTCATCTGAAAAACCATAGCGAAACGCCATTTTATTGACCTGACTGCAATGGCATCGAAGAACGCCCATCATAATTAATATCTCATTGATGAGAGCCAAAGGTCGGATCATATTGGAGCATGTGGAATCGCTAACAGGAGTGGAGGTCCGATCTTGAACAGCGTTAAAACTTAATGCGATTTGATGTGAAAACCTTGGAACTTAAATATCGGCTGATTGAACAGCGTTAAAACTTAATGCGATTGATATGAAATCGCCACATCCATGTCCCATCACCTTAAACGCCATCGAATGCACCCGCATCCGGGAACAGGGCAAATTTTGATTGAGGACACGTGGCAGAAATTGATTGGAGCGGATCTTTTCTTGGGCCGCTCGCGCAGTGGAAATATGGACCCGAAAAAGATTAGGGAAAATTTGATAAGAAATTCACGTCACAACTCTCTCTCCGTACACCAACCCAAATTCGGACCTGAAAAAGATTAGGGCAGAATTCATTTGGTTTTTGCGTCACAAAATTGGCCGATGTCAGCAGGCTATTTTGGAACGCGAATTTGGTTTGAATTATGGTTTATCGCTATTTGAAGTCCGACGGGCTCCACGACTAAAGGGTTCATTTGAAGTTTTGACAAAGTTTTTGTTATATATTTTATTTTATATAACACGCGGCGGAATAGTTTTATTGTTTGTTAAGGTCCCACACTGGTTTTGGTAATATTTTGTTTTAAATGCGACGTATATATGTTATATATATATATTTCATATATATATTAAAACATTTATAAATTGTGGACCCCAGGAGCATTTTAATAGATTTGTTATTTGCATAGTTTTGTTATGTTTTTAATATATGCATTGCATATAAAAGAAAAGGGCTGTGAGCCTGTTTCAGAATGTAGTTGTAAAGTTTATTACTAGCAATTGCACCAGGAGGTGCAAGGGAATGCCGAAAGGAGGCAATAACATTACTTGAGCTCGCATTAGTGAGGCTCATTGACCTATTTGAGTAGAAGGATACAGAAATGGTTGTCAATCCCTCTCAAGCCTCTAGAAACATAATTGATATTGGTTTCCACAAACTGAAGCTTGTGTTGATTAACATCACTAAAGTTTGAGGCATGATAAACCAAGATACCCAATATTAGTGCTACAAATTCAAATCGGGGATTATTGTTAATATAAAGAAAATCAATTGCCCGATTTTGATAAACCAACACTAATCTCTGCGCATAAGGCTGCTTTAGGAATCTCGAGGGGATATGAAACTTGGCATGTAGAGTAATGTCATTATGCAAAAATTCAACGCATGCCATGTTCATTGGACAATTAAAATATGGAACACTACACAATTAGAAAATGACATTGCAATAGAAAGTCAACAAAAGGTCAACACATGCGAGGACAGGTGGGTGACACTGTTCAAGATTATGTCAGTGATGACGAATCGGAACAGTGTCCTGAACATAAACCCAAAAATTTTCCATTTCCTTTTAAGAAACCAACACAAATTATGCAACACCTATACAATTGGGTAGGGATAGAATAATGTGAAAGAAATATTAAGGGAAACTATGAATTTCCATATACACTATTCAAATAAGGAGATACTTCAAAAAAATAAATTATGAAAGCAATAACAAGAAAGCCATTCAAAAACTGTCAAATTTGGAATTTTAGAAAGAATTCCCTCAATTGAAAAGTCAGATATAATCCATCTACAACTTTAGACTTCCAATATAACAAAAAAAATATCTTAAGCATATCCAAATTTAAATATATTTAAATATGTATCAGGTGGGAAACCTAAAACAACTCTAAACTTGGTCTGTAACCTAAAATTCTTCCACAATAGGTTCAAGTGACTCCCAAATTCAAATGCAGGATTCTACAAGATCACGGTAGTGCTTGGCATATTTTCTCTGTGCAAGGCAAATAAAACAATAGACCATTTTCTTTGAACCATGCTTGAGCAACATGCTGAAAAGATGCCTTCCACAGGTTTGTATCATAGTCTCAAAGATGTAAATATTGTCAAAACCACTGTCACGGTCTTGTGGGAAAAAAATCAATGGGCCATTCTATTTAAACCACGCCTGACTGAGCAACATGTTGAAAAGGTGCCTTCCTCAGGTCTGTATCTGTCTCTCAAAAACATTAATATGATCAAAAGCACAACCACGGTCTTGTATATCCCTAGAAACGTACAAAGAAACTAATATCTGCCAAGGAATGAACCGTCATTAGCTAACCCAGAAGAGTGCCACAACTTACACATTAATTATTAGGATAACAACTTGTTTGAGGGCCAATCAACAAATAGCATAGCACCATTGCTTCGCTGTGAAATCACTATAAAGATGTAAGAGGGTTACATGAGTATTGGTTGACACCTAAAAGGCATTAGATATGTGTAACAGGAGAACAAAAAACATAGAACAAAAAAGAAAGGCAGAACAAAAACTAAGAATGCATTTTCAACTTTTTTTTGTGTTGTTTTATAACAATGACGAATGGATTTGAATTTTATGAAAATAAGAGCAAAGAAGGAAATATTAAGGAGAAGATAAAAGAATGTGACAGAAAATGAAAGATTTAGGTTGATCAAACCTGATCACCCACCTTGGATACACTACATAAGAGAGAGAGACGAGCAAAAGGACCTCATAAATGAGACAGCGGAAATAGGAACAAAAGAACTCAACGAGGATGACAAGAGCTAAGTAGATATAAACAGTAATATGTTTCCATCCTCAAATCAAATACAAGTTCTGCTTATTAAAGCATATCCTGAAGATGAGTATTTATAATGAGATCTCCACGCTGAAAACTCCATGAGTGAATTCTATGAAAATTGGAAACTATTGGCTTGCCACTAACTGCCAAAACAAAAACACTTACAACCCATGACTTAACATGTTATATTACCTAGAACAAATGGAGGGTTGTGAAGTATCACAACACAGTGATTTACTCAATGACCTAAACAACAAAAGTCTAACCAAAATGCTAATGAATCTGGCATACATGTAGTCATGACCTTTGAGGATAATATATTATAGATTCAACATGTTAAAGTTTTCATTGTCTGCTAGACAAGGGCATGAAATAAAAACTGTAGAACAATGTAAAAATATCCCCTAGGAATTTATAGATATGTTTAACGAAAGAAAAGGGAGAAACACATCAGTCAGGGTTACCCTTTAGGTTGATGCCTTACGAAAAGGTTAAATGAAAAAGTCGTACAACTTTGTAAGACTGCCTCTTGAATAGTAATGTTGGTATAATGCATTAGGTGAGCTTTACAGAGTCTATATCAGGGAAATTCCAAAGCCTTCCAAGCCATATTTTTCAAGAAAATTCTAAATATGCTCACGGGCATGAAATATTCATTGGATTTTAGTTAAGCTGTTATAAAAAAATAGACAGTAGAACTCGGCTTGAAGAGATCTCTGCACCTCAGAAATGGTATATTAACTCTATTACCAGAAAAAAAATTTGCTATTTTCTGAAAGTGCAATCCGAGATCGAGAATGTGGTTTAAATAATGAAGAAAAAGAGATTAACTCATGTATAGGATATCCAAAAGGAAAATTTAGTTTTAATGCTAAGAAGAACAATACCAGATGTTAATATACATAGCCAAATGATTATAACCACTGTTGTGACTCACCATCTGTTTATAATCAGAGGACTGCTTCACACTGCTTGATATGTCCTCAATAACTTCAATTAAGACTTTTCTATCAAAGTCACTTAAAATAAATCATAGTAATCTGCTTATTGTAGGTTGTGTGCTAGTTCACAGTTAGCAAGACCTTGGTCTATATATAAGCTTATTTTAAGCAACGATTTGACAGATATCAGTCCAAAAACCAGAATCTATGGATTTGTTCCTAATTTATTTCAGCCTAATGCATAAATTAATCTAGAAGTGCAAAATGGCCTTTAATCTATAAATTTGCATTCTAAGTCTTATTAAAAACTCGGCATAAAGACAACATTGTAGAAATGCAGTATAAAAGAGAAATCCAAAAAATGATGAGAATGATACAGAGAATTACCATGCAATATACAAGGTTTCCTTAAACCTTAAACCTTCCATATCCTTACGCTGAATGTTTGGTCATTTCACATATAGCTAAAGAAAATCAACCATGCACTCAAGGTGTCAGAACTATACAAAATACATAATCACCAATAGTTTCTATACTAAAGAAAAATAATTTCTGATTATTTGTTGCATCAGTTTGGAGATATTCTGGTTAGATCGAGGTGATAAACTCTACAAGGACAACATTAAAAGTGGATTACTATGGAAATTCTCTATTGTGGGAACAAATACAGACCTTGATCTGTTTAACATCTGTTTCACTTTACTTATCATGATTCATGGTGTAGACATTTAGGAAATGAATGATTGTATTGTGAGATATTCAATCCATAGGCAGATAACTCAGGTTGGGAAATAGAAACATCACGTTGTAACAGAGGTCTTGGGCATAGAATAGGGGACTTGGGTTTTTTGGAATCAAACTTCAGGTTAAGATTCTCATCTGAAGAATGGCACAGTGAGCCTTAGCATGGAGTTGGGAGTACCAATTTGAAGTGCAGGTAGGGCATTGTACAATAGACCAGTTAGATTTCTGGACCCTAATACAAAAGTTTCTTCTTCTTTCAAAACGTGTTTCTCGTTTTTTGTAACCAATGTGGGTCCTGTTCTTGTTTCAATTGGGGATGGATCAGCATTTTTTATTGCTCTAGATGATCACACTCTGGGTAGCCTTGGAGGCTATTTGGGGGTGATGAGTCCAATAGGTCTCAATGAACTGTTGCCCTCGCTGGGGAATACTATTGCAGTGGAATTTGATACTATTTTGGATGTTGAATTCCACGATCCTAATGGAAACTAGTACCTTCAGCTCCAGTACCTGTTCACAAAAGAGGGTGCCATAGTCATTCATGCGTGCAGAGAGGGTGAATTTCAGGCATTGCAACAGGAGGTGTTGTTGTTGTTGCATTGGCCACTAGATTGTTTGTCCGGTTCTGTTACAAGCGCAGAGTATTGAAAAGGAAAGAAAAATTTAGTTCAGATATTGTGAAATTGCCTCGGAAATTCACCTACAAAGAGCTCAGCAATGCTACGAAAGACTTTTTTTGAATTTGATTGATAATCGATAATTGCAAGCAAGGGTAATCCCCTTGTGAAACCCAAATTTCTGAGCATTTTCTAAAACCTGATGACGGAGTCATTATAATGAACAAGCACCTAGGTCCATATTACGTCCAAATCTACCAAGCACGAGATACACGAAGGCGAGAGAGAGAGCGAATAAACATGACATCTTTAGTTGCCTCCGAAAGCCACAGCTGGACTGATGGTGAGGGATTGAATCATGAATGTATGGTTTGATATTAGTTTACTTTCTGCAAGTTAGATATCAGTTACTCAAGTTGTTTATGATTACTTCCGAAAATCATAGCTGGACTAATGATGAAGGATCGGAAGATAAATTGATGTAATCTGATTTAGATTTATTTTGTTGCAATTTTGAATTTCCTTAAGCATAGTTTCTTTTGTGTTTAGTCAGCAGCAAGAATAGTTTGGTTTTCATGCTCAATAGTTCACTGTTTTGATTTATTAGACTAGCAACACCTTTTCATTTCAGCAGCACATTTTCATTTCCTTTCAAGTCTTGTCATTGTAAATTTCAAATTTATTTTTAAAGTTTCAAGTTGGTAAATCATTATAGGGGATATCATTTCCTTGAACAAACATAACCAAACTTGTTTTCATCTTAGAATTTCCATTTCACCTTATAAAACCAAAAACGACAAAAATTTAAGAAATAGGTTATCTTGCACATATAGTGCGCCGCACTTCATCATCTTACGATTCCCGGATTGACAAATTAAATGCAGCAATTTAGGACACACTAAATTGACCAAACACGTGTATACATG